>JZKD02S1893913.1:517259-530618 GCA_000966675.3 Picea glauca | reverse complement strand
ACAAAGATACAGTCTTTGTTTGTTTGTTTGATATGACAAAAAAAAAAGAAGAATGAGGATGTCACGTGTTCTAATCTAAAAGAGATGTGCTAGGGTCCTCTAGTTTAAATAACATATTCATAGAATGACCATAGATAATTCATACAAGAAAACCTCGTGCAATCAATCCATACAAGAAAACCTAAGTAGATAACAAAACATTGGCGACACCAAAACATTGTGCTATATTTGATCATTGTTTAAGGGTTTGTTCATTGTGTAAAAGTGCAGAGTTTGAATTTAATGTTGATGGTATATGCTTAAAACAATTGATGAATTTGGTTGGCCTATTGCATGTTTACACAATTTACTATTCCAATTATGACTAGCACATGTGAGTTTTCTTTAGCACTATTTTATGGTTGAAATATGGTGAAACAACATGCGATATACTACTCTAAATATCTAGTAATGGAACACTATGGATTGTGATAAATGTTGTTATAATATTTCTCTCATGGAATATGGACTAGAATACTTAACACATAGATTCTATTGAGATTCAACAAGAAGATCCTAGTGAAAATTATGCACCTACACTAGGATGGAGCCTCAGGCTATTTTAGGTGGAAGTCTATTTTTAGATGATGAGAAAATTCTATTTATAGATGGTGAGAGAATTCTATTTATAGATGTATGTCGACTATTATTATACCTTAATAATAGTTGGACAATAAATATTAATCTATTCTCAATTAACACTTGGAAATAGTTAACTGAAGTGGCAAATCAGTTAGCTATAGGAAATTTGAGTTCAAAGGTTGACTGGTGGGACATGCAAGTCAAATTAGTTGTAACTGAGTGATTCGAAGTTGTAATAGAGTTGGATGTGTAGTTGTGTCAGTTGTAAAGTAGTTTAACTCAGTTAAGTGAGTTAATCTCAGTTGTACTAGTTGTAACTGAACTTACACTAGTGAGAGATCAGTGAATCAATTATTAATTAATTCACAATCAGTGATCTCACATGCAAATGAATATTTACCACTGTTAACCATATGCACATCAAATCTAGTGGAGACCCAGTTGAGATAACAGGTGAAAGGGGCAGTTTGACTATCAATTGTGACATTAGTGAGTGCACTCATGAAACCACACACACAGTGGATGTGCCCATGAGGATTATGTAGCCTAGGCAAGAGGAATTCATTCATTGCAAGAATTTCCATTAGCAGGGATTGCGTAGAGGACGCAGGCTGTTTGGAAGCAGTAAATTGGCACATGAATTTGTCAATTTTTGTATGATAGTGTGAGATGATTGTATATTGTACTGAGAGCTCTTGGATTAGATTTTTGTATGAGAATGTTTCATGATCCATGATATATACATAATATATGATAGTGGGTTTTTTAGCTTTATTCTTTCCTGGTAAAGCATTTGTGTTATGTGTGATTGATATTTTTCTTGATATTGCAATTGGTGATTGTGTTTTAAATTCTGAAAGAATATTTGTAGAAGCGATTGTGTATTTAATAGTGGCATATAATTGTTAGATCAGGAGAATCCAGGCAATACATAATTTGTATTAAAATTTCTACATGGTATCAGAGCATAGGAAATTGAAGAAGCTGAGTTTGTGATTGGATAGAATTCAAATTTGCAGAAAGACTTTCTTGGTGCTACAACTGATTCAAGATCGAAATGGATTTCAATGGCTTGAGGTTAGAGTATTCACTTGAAGGAAAATCGAACTACATTGCTTGGAAGGACAATATGGAGGCAGTACTCGAAGATAAACGGCTTGAAGGAATTCATTGACAAATATGTTCCTAAGCCAGATGTTGCAGACGTTGCAAATCTTGATGCATGGAAAAATAAAGTGGAAAAGGTGAGAAGGATCCTGTTGGAGGAAGTACAAGACCAAATTGTCTCAAGCCTACATGGGAAAGTCACACCATATGAAATGTGGAAGAATTTGACGGATCTATTCCAAAACAACAACGACCATAGGAAATTGGCGCTCAAAGATAAACTCAGGAAGATCAAGATGGAGAAGGGTGACTCCATTCCAAAATATCTCACGAAGTTTGTCCAATGTCGAGATGAGCCAGGGAGTGTGGGAATAACAGTCACCGATGATGATTTGGTGAGCTTGGCTCTCCTAGGAATTCCCAAGGGTTGGTACAGTTATCAAGACTCTGTCAATGGAAGGGAATAATTACTAGATTGGGAATGACTATGGTCGGATCTAGTGCAGAAAGAGTTCAGGCGGAACACCAGAGATGGCTCTTCATCAAAGCATGATGATGAAGAGGATTTTGCTTTGGCTACCAAGGAAAGGAAAGGGAAGGGGAAGAAATTCCATTCAAAATCCGAGTCTAAAGGCAAGAAGCTAGATTTTTCCAAAGTGAAGTGTTTTCACTGTCACGAACATGGGCATCTCGCTACTAACTGTCCACATAAGAAGAAGAACAAGAAGGTTGTTGGAGATGCAGCTTGTGAGGCCCTTGTATCGCAATTTGAACTTGACTTCTCCTTGATCACATACATGGCATCAAGTGCATTAGGATCGGTGTGGTATTTGGATAGTGGCGCTTCCTTCCACATGACGGGAGATAAGGATATTTTCAGTGACTTGGAGGAGAGAGATCTCAAAATGCATATAGATATGGGCGATGATGGATGATACAATATGATTGGCATTGGTACCATGACCTTTCAGAGGGATTCAGGTAAACCATTTCAATTGAAAGATGTTGTTAGTATCCAGATATTGAATTTTCAATTTTATCCTTGTTGCGGGAATGAGGTTATTCCTGTAGCACCGAGAAGTGTTGTTCCTGAGCACCGGTATTGCATATGACAAAAATGGTGTTGAGATTTTAACTTACCTCGTTGGAAGGAAGTATAGGAAGGGTGGAAGTCCTTGTTTCATATGCCTTTACAGTGTTATAATTCCTTATCCACTTCATAGAGATAAGTTGGTCTTTTAAAATGTGTTTAAAGCTGATATTAAGTAAGGATCATTGCCTGTGGATTAAAAGGCAGTTTTCTGGCAAAATAAAATGGTATTGTAATGCCAATTTTGGTTTATATGGTCAAGTTTTATGCTCTTGGTTTTATTTTACATTCTTAATGATTATTTTAGCAAACAATTATTGGTTGGGAGCCAATCTCCAACAAATGCCATCAAACACAACAAGGGTTAGCCACAAGTCAACACATAATCAAAACAAGCCAAGCGCTAAGACCTCACTCCACATGCCTCATTTAAATTCTTTGAGAACATCGATAGATATAAAGGCTAATAGTTCTAAGATACCAATGCATTTGGGATTATGTTTTTGAGAAAATATTAAAAATATAATAAAACAGGGACAAGTGTATCATGCCGAGATTGCAAGTGGAAGAAAAGGTGCAGATGTCGATTTAGATCATCTAGTTTCTTGCAGAGTTTGTAGGTGCTTATGGAATCCATTGCCTTACAACTGTTTTCATCGACAATATGCATGTTTGAAGTCTCAATGCCAGGTTCAGGATGTTTGATTACATACAAAGATCCGAGCATTACTACCAGGTAATGTATACCATGAATCATCAATTCGATCTGCAACTTCTTATTCATGATTTCATTAATAGAAGATGAATCAAAACCCTCCATTTGTGGGATTTCAAGCCTCCCAAACCTTGGGTGGGCATAGAAAAAATCAGAATGACTGTAGTGTTCATTGACAGTGGGCACTTTGTGACGCAGGCGCGCCAACCAGGGGCACGTCCGCTCATAGGATCTTTCACCTTCCTCGGCCCGAAGAACTTGAAATTCTTCTATTTCCCTATCGGGAAAATTTACTCCCACAGAAAAATCTCTAGGGAATCCCTTCCTTCTATCGAGGTTTTGACACCTGCGATGTTCTGGTAACTTGAATCACCAATCCCCGATCTCCAATGCATGACCTTGTTTCCTTAGCCCCAATCGACTAAGACTTTAGTCCACACGATCGGCTACTATAAGACCGCAACTATAACTCCCATCGGGGTTTCAGGGTTTCCGATGTCGAGATGCACATGTAATCAAAACTCCTGATCCTTCGATCCCCGGTGTGCTTTAGACCTCCAAGCTAAGCCCTTGCCAATGTGACCACTAATTACGGGACTGTAGTCCTACCTCCTGTCGGGGCTATGGGGTTTCCAATGTCATAAAACACTTACCCGTCGGTTTCCCGATTTCTCGAACACTGATCCTCCGTCAAGCTGACAGTTGGCTCCCACTACGGCTCTTCCTTCAGCCCACTATGCTGACAGTTGTCCCCCACTAATCGGGGTTTCGGGGATCGTGATTTCAAAGTGCACAAACCACTTGCCACTGGAATCCACTATATCCCGATGAACTCCAAACGCCGATGGATTGACTCCTTGTCAGGATTTCCCGATATTGTGCCACCTGTCCCCCACAACGAATGGTTCTGATCTTGTCGGGATATCGCGGTTCGCGATTCCAGGTGACAAGATTTCTCTGTTCTCGAGAACTCCGATTCTTCGATTCCCGACTCCTATGGATCTTTCGACATGTGTCCCTCAACAATGGATGGTTCAGATCTTGTCGAGATATCGCGAATCACAATTTCAAGTTGCGAGGGTTTCTTACCTTCGAAATTCCCGACATGCGATGTCACATATAGATTTGATGGCCCCTATGACTTGGGATCGACGGCTCCACCCCTCCCGAGATTGGAACCCCTTGGAAGTTCTTGCTGTAACCTCCTTGCACCTTCGTGAGATCCAACGGCCCACGGGACTTCGCGAAACCTCCTCGAAGGATTTCGTCCGTCCGTTCCTCCTTTTGTAAATCCATGGGGTGACTGAATGCCTCCTTACGAGGCTGGCTCGCTCACTCGCCAACTTGCGACGTCCTTGCAACTTCAAGTCGCACTATCCTATGATGATCTTCAGCAGCTCAGAGGCCTATCCTTCCTGAGCTTCTCATGCTTTCAACCTCAAAGAGGTTTCTGCACGCACTCCTTGTGGCGGTTCTCAACCACGTCTAAGTGTTGAGTTCTTTTGACTCTACGCACACCTGCAACAGAAGTCCTTCAATACTTGCTCAATTTCATGAATGAGACTCTCTTTAGCCTGCGCGCTCCTTGCACATCTCGTATGGCCCAATTTCACTCCTGGTGAATGAGAACAAGAGCTAACTATCTGAGACTTCTGTCAGCGCACTCCTTGTGGATGGCTTCAACTGCAATCCTTGTAGGAATCCTTGCTCAGATAGAGAAACAATTGTAACTCACTTTACTTCCTCTCAGATTTCAATCTCAACACATGAAATCATACACCCAGCATAATAGCAATTGTATAACAATAAGTAAGTACTCATGATCATAGCATTCAACACACATACATAGAGAATAACACAACAACCATGAATCTAAATCAACTTCTCTTATTAATTCAAGATCTGTACATGGGTGTTCTTCTACAGTTCTCTTCTTCTCTCCTATGCTATGGATTCTTCTAACTCTTCCTGAATTATCAACTACTACTATAATGATACAATGAGGGTGTCTATATCCGTTCTCCCTCTTTCTTCTAGAACTTTCTAATCTAATATTCAATTCTACCTACTTACATTTACTACTATAAATGCCTCTGTCTATCTCAGACGAGAGCGGGGCGCTCAAGGTCTGATTACATTTTTACCAAGGTGCCTTCAATAAATGATCTCATTTATACTTGCACATCAACTTCAAGGGAAATTCAAAACTTACACTGGACGTCTTCCAATTGTCTTATGCTTCCATGTTGGCTTGCTTGTCGTGAGGGATGCTCCTGCATCATACTCCCTCGCTTGAAAATTTGCATGGGCTCCTGTCCATGAGCTCCTGCATGGTCTGTCCATGCTTCTGTATTTCTGCTTCATTCTCCCAGCTGGCATCTTCAACTGGATGGCCCTTCCACTTGACCAAATATTCAAAGTACTCTTTCCTTCTAGTTCTCTTACCCAATCGTTTATCCAGTATCTATTCCATTTGTGGCTTTTCTGCAACTGGCATATGCTTCTGCCACTGAACCTCTGGCTGTTCACTACTTGTTCCTGTTTCTTCAACTTTGTATGAGTACAGATCTGAGACATTGAATATCAGAGAAATTTTGATCCCATCGGGTAATTCAATCTCATAAGCATTTTCTCCCATTTTCCTCAAGACCTTGCATGGCCTAATTTTCTTCATCTTCAACTTGTTGTATGTTCCTCTCGGGAACCTTTCTCTTCTTAAATGCACCAGAACCAGATCACCAACTTCAAAATGAATTTGTCTCCTACACTGATTGGCTCTACACTTGTATTCTTGACTTGACTTCAATAATCGCTCCTTCACCTGGCTGTGAAGTTCCTTCATCGTTTCAGCAAATTCTTCTGCACTAGCACTGCTAGTAGTAGCCTGTTCTGAATCCCTCAATTCAGAAACTCCTCTTGGTTGTATCCCATAGACAACCTAAAATGGACTCTTTCTTGTGCTCCTGTTCACTGAGTCATTGTATGAAAACTTTGCCTGGGGTAATATATTGTCCCAACTGCTATGGTTCTCTGTCACCAAGCTTCTCAACAAGTCTCTCAGACTTCTATTCACCACTTCTGTCTGTCCATCCATTTGAGGATGATAAGCTGAACTAAACATCAGATTAGTCCCCAACTTATTCCATAATGTCCTCCAAAAATGCCCTATGAATTTTGTGTCTCTGTCCGAAACTATGCTTTTCGGCAATCCATGAAGTCAAATGACCTCCTTGAAAAACAGATTTGCGATGTGAGTCACATCACTGGTTTTCTAGCATGGAATGAAGTGTGCCATCTTAGAAAACGTGTCAACTACCACAAATATTGAGTTAACACCTCTTTGTGTCCTCGAAAATCCCAACACGAAATCCATGCTAGTTTCATCCCACGGCTTCTCAAGTATGGGCAATGGTTGATAAAAACCCGCATTCTGCTTCCTTCCCTTCGAATGCTAGCAAATTCTACACCTGTCAACAAACCTCTTGACATCTGCTCGCATCCCTGGCCAAAAGTATGAATAGCTCAGCTTCGCGAATGTTTTGTCATGACCAAAATGTCCTGCTAATCCTCCGCTGTGTTTTTCCTTTAGCAGATTCTCCCTCATGGAGCAATTCGGAATACATAGTTGATTGCCTTTGAACAAAAATCCATCCTGGATCACATACTCTATCCACTGGCTTCTGTCTCTGAGAATCGGGTTCTCAGTTGCTTCATATGCTTCCTTAAAATCCTAATCATATGCATACATGTCCTTGAGATCATCAAAGCCTAACGTCCGGACTTTGAACTCCTGCATCAGCAAACACTTCTTGCTCAAAGCATCAGCCACTTTGTTAGCCGTACCATAAATATGCTTAATTACAAAAGTGAAATTTTTCATGTATTCAACCCACTTAACATGCCTCTGATTCAACTTTTCTTGTTGAGTCACAAACTGTAATGCATGGTTGTCACTATATAAAACAAATTCCTTTGGAATCAAATAGTGTCTCCATTTATTCAATGCCTGGATGATGGCATAGAATTATTTATCATACGTGGAGTACTTTTCTTTTGCCTCATTCAACTTCTCACTGAAATATGCAATTGGTCTGTCCTCCTGGCTCAAGACCGCTCCTATAGCAAACCCGCTTGCATCACATTTTACCTGAAATGTCTTTTGAAAATATGGCAACACCAGAATTGGTTGTTTTGTAATCTTCTGCTTCAACAGATTGAAGCTCCTCTCAGCCTCTGCTGTCCAGTGAAAAGATTTATGTCTTTTCTTCACTGTATCCATCATTGTTGTGCTAATTCCACTAAAATTCCTGATGAATTTCCGGTAGAAACTAGCCAAACCATGAAAACTTCTTACCTCAAATATGTTCCTCGATGATGGCCAATTTTTAATCACCTCCACCTTATCTGGATCCATCCTCAACTCATTTGCAGATATAACAAATCCCAAGTAAATGAGCTCTGTCTTCATAAACGAGGACTTATTTATGTTTATCAACAACTTCTCCTGCTATAATCTCTTCATCACAATGGTTAAATGCTTTAGATGTTCAGCCTTCGTCTTGCTGAAAACCAATATGTCATCCAGATACACGATGACAAATTTCCCGATGAACTCCTTCAGGACTTCATTCATCAACCTCATAAAGGTACTTGGTGCATTTGTCAAGCCAAATGGCATGACAAGCCATTCATACAAACCTTCGTTTGTCTTGAATGCTGTCTTCCATTCATCACCTTCTCTCATATGAATCTGATGATATCCACTCTTCAAATCAATCTTTGAAAAAAAATTTGCTCCACTTAAGCAATCCATCAAATCATCCATTCTTGGCAATGGGAATCTATACCTAATAGTTATCTTGTTGATGGCTCTTGAATCAGTGCACATCCTCCAGCCTCCGTCTTTTTTCAGATTGAGTACTGTTGGAAAAACAAATGGACTCAGGCTTTCCCTAACCAAACCTTTGTCCAACAACTCCTGGACTTGTCTTTTAACCTCTTCATTCTCTTGCGGCATCAGTTTGTACGTGACTTTGTTTGGTAAACTAGCTCCTGGTATGAGATCAATATGATGACTCACACTCCTCATCGATGGCAATGAACGAGGTAATTCATCCGCTACAATATCATTGAACTCTTCCAGTAGTCCCTGAACTTCTTCTGGCAAATCGTCCACTCTTGTGCTAGTCAGAACAATTCTCAGCTTTCTGACCACAAAGAATTGCGGATCCTCCTTCTTCTTAACTTCTGTAAGAAGTTCCTTCCCACTCATGAGAAGTACTCTGTTGCTTACTTCCGGTTTCGCCTCCTTATCCTCAATTAGATGCAACGTGTGGTTTCTCCCATTCTTCTCCAGGGTATATGTGTTCATCCTCCCATCATGAATCACATTTATGTCATATTGCCATGGTCTACCCAACAATAAATGAAAAACATCCATAAGAATGACATCACATAAAATTTTATCATTATATCCTCCTATCTTGATGTCAACTAAGCACTATTTGGTGACACTTACCTGATGTCCCTTCTATAGCCATGAAACTTTGTATGGACTCGGGTGATCAGTTGTCTCCAACTCCAGCTTTTCTACCATCTCGGTTGAAACGAGATTATCTGTGCTTCCACTGTCCACAATGACCTTGCATACCCTGTCCTTGGTCTTGCAAGCAGTCCTAAAAAGATTGTTCCTCTTTGCTGTATTTTCCATCTCCTTTTCTGGTGTTAAAAGGACTTTCCGCATCACCAACGATCTTTCGCCTTCAGCGTATTCCGCCTCAGCATCTCGCCTCTGTGCCTTGGTGATATGATTCTCTCCAGTTTCTTTCCTTTTCTCTGGACACTCAAACGACCTGTGCCCATTCTTTCCACATGTGAAGCATGTGATTACTCCACCTCTTCCTCTTCCTCTACCTCTGGTACGAGGAAACCTATTATTATCATCATATCCTTTTGTCTGTTCATTTTGCTGTCCTTGTTGTTCAACATGTGGCCCTCTCTGTGAGGTTCCACCTCTTTCAACTTTTCCCTGAGGTTTCTTCCATTCCTCCTTGGGCTTCTGGTATTTATCTTGGGTAACTTCTTTGCCTCTGGGTTGGCTCCTGCCTTGGCCCCTCTGAATTTGTTTACGGCTCAGCTTGTCCTCAACTTTCAGATCCATTTGGTAAGCATCCTCCACCGTTTGGATGGTTGCCATACTTATTTCATCCTGAATTTCATATCTCAGGCCATTCATATACCTGGCCACCTTTTCATCATTGCTTTCGCGATGACCTGCCCTGATATTCAACCTGTAAAATTCCTCGGTATACTCCTTCACTATCATCAACTTCTGTCTCAGGTTCTGCATCCTCTTGAACAGAGAAATTTGATAATCCCTGGGAATGAATTTTTCTTTCATCTTTGCAATCATCCTGTCCCAGCTCTTAATCTTCTGTTTGCCTTGGCAATGCCTGTCAGCTTGTAGTTCATCCCACCACAAGGCTGCATTTCCTTTTAATCTTGTGACGGCATGCCTGACCTTATTATCCTCTTCGATATCTTCATAGTTGAAGTAAGTGTCTAGAGCTCTAATCCAATCTAGCAGCTCTTCTCCATCCAGATTTCCCTCATACACTGGAATGTCCATTTTTACCTTTGTACTCATTCTTGCAACATCTTTAAGTAATCGTTCACTCGCTGCATCTTCCGCTCGGATTTCTTCTTCTTCATGTCCAACATCATCTTCATTTTCGGATTCACTGATATCCCCTGCATCAGCTTTGTGCCTTTCTCTTATCTCCATGTCCTCCATTCTGGCATGAATATTTCGCATTCCTCTCTCCATGTTTGGATTCTGCGCTTGCCTACCTCTTTATCGAGACAATTCCCTTTCCTCCTATGGATCGGGTGATTTTCTACCCCTTCTCTTGGGTGGCATGGTGAATTCTCCCTGTCTTCTGCTATAGAAAGCAAAGAAGGTTTTATAAGCTCTGATACCACTTGATACAGGCACATGAACTAGGGGCACATCCGCTCACAGGATCTTTCTCCTTCCTCGACCTGAAGAACTTGAAATTCTTCTATTTCCCTATCGGGAAATTTTCCTCCCATAGAAAACTCTCCAGGGAATCCCTTCCTTCTATTGAGATCCCTTCTATCGGGGTTTTGACACCTGCGATGTTCTGGTAACTTGAATCACCGATCCCCGATTTCCGATGCACGACCTTATTTCCTTAGCCCCAATCAACTAAGCCTTTAGTCCACACGACTGAGTACTATAAGACCGCAACTATAACTCCCATCAGAGTTTCTGATGTTGAGATGCACATGCACTCGGAACTCTCGATCCTCCGATCCCCGATGTGCTTTAGCCCTCCAAGCTAAGCCCTGGCCAATGTGACCACTAATTCCGGGACTGTAGTCCTACCTCCCATCGGGGCTACGAGGTTTCCAATGTCATAAAACACTTACCCGTGGGTTTCCCGATTTCTCGAACACCGATCCTCCGTCAAGCTGACAGCTGGCTCCCACTACGGCTCTTCCTTCATCCCACTATGCTGACAGCTGTCCCCCACTGAGCGAGGTTTTGTGGATCGCGATTTCAAAGTGCACAAACCACTTGCCACCAGAATCCACGATATCCCGATGAACTCCAAACGTCGATGGATTGACTCCTTGTCAGGATTTCCCGATATTGTGCCACCTATCCCCCACAACGAACGGTTTTGATCTTGTCGGGATATCACGGTTCGCGATTCTAGGTGACAAGATTTATCTATGCTCGAGAACTCTGATTCTTCGATTCCCGACTCCTTTGGATCTTTCAACATGTGTCCCTCAACAATGGACGGTTCGGATCTTGTCGGGATATCACGAATCGCGATTCCAAGTTGCGAGGGTTTCTTACCTTCAAACTTCCCGATATGCGATATCACGTATAGATCTGACGGCCCCTATGACTTGGGATCGACGACTCCACCCCTCCTGAGTTTGGAACCCCTTGGACGTTCTCTCCGTAACCTCCTTGCACCTTCGTGAGATCCAACGGCCCACGGGACTTCGCGAAACCTCTTCGAAGGATTTCTTCCGTCCGTTCCTCCTTTCGTAAATCCATGGGGTGACTGAATGCCTCCTTACGAGACTGGATCGCTCACTCGCCAACCTGCGATGTCCTTGCAACTTCAAGTCGCACTTGCCTATGATGATCTTCAGCAGCTCAGAGGCCTATCTTTCCTGAGCTTCTCATGCTTTCAACCTCAAAGAGGTTTCTGCATGCACTCCTTGTGGCGGTTCTCAACCATGTCTAAATGTTGAGTTCTTTTGACTCTGCGCACACCTGCAACAATAGTCCTTCAATACTTGCTCAATTTCACGACTAAGACTCTCTTTAGTCTGCGCGCTCCTTGCACGACTCGTATAGCCCAATTTCACTCCTGGTGAATGAGAACAAGAGATAACTATCTGAGCCTTCTGTCAATGCACTCCTTGCAGACGGCTTCAACTGCACTCCTTGCAGGAATCCTTGCTCAGATAGAGAAACAATTGTAACTCACTCCACTTCCTCTCAGATTTCAATCTCAACACATGAAATCATACACCCAACATAATAGAAATTGCATAACAGGAAGTAAGTACTCATGAGCATAGCATTCAACATGTATACACAGAGAATAACACAACATCCATGAATCTGAATCAACTTCTCTTATTAATTCAAGATCTGTACATGGGTGTTCTTCTACAGTTCTATGCTTCTCTCCTATGCTCTGGATTCTTCTAACTCTTCCTGAATTATCAACTACTACTATAATGATACAATGAGGGTGTCTATATCTATTCTCCCTCTTTCTTCTAGAACTGTCTAATCTAATATTCAATTCTACCTACTTACATTTACTACTATAAATGCCTCTATCTATCTCAGATGAGAGCGGGGCGCTCAAGGTCTGATTACATTTTTACCAAGGCACCTTCAATAAATGATTTCATTTATACTTGCGCATCAACTTCAAGGGAAATTCAAAACTTGCGCTAGATGTCTTCCAGCTGTCTTCCGCTTCCACGTTGGCTTGCTTGTCATGAGGGATGCTCCTGCATCACTTTGCAGATTAAGAGCGGGAGGCATTCTGGTCTTTGTTAAGAATCATTGGTAAATCCAAATCCAAATAACATGACTGAGATCATAATATTCATCACCCAGTGCTAGCGAGTACTCAAACAAGAGTTGATGGAAGCCTGAATATTCTAAGCATCTGGTGCTCTTGAACCTGTGACCAAGTTTCAACGCTAAGCAATACATGAAAACCAAGTATCAGAGGTTAATATTTTCAAATGCGTTTCACCTATTGGGTTTTTCGCAATGTTATTTCACAGATCCTGGAGAAAGATAGGGTTATGAAAAACTTATTCCATCAAGCATCCATGACATATTGATTACAACGAGAATGAGGATCCAAATCTTACTTCCGAAGTTGCCTCTTACAAGTCCTCCATTTGCAATTTCAGTTGGATATCTTAGTGCTATCTGTGATGAATAAAAAAGGTTATGGAACAATGTGTAGCCAGATTAGATGTTTCTATGTTCAATGCTATACTACGCTAATTAGAAGAATAGATGCCAACTGATCCCATATCATATCCAATAAGTGATCCAAGTGTTCTTCCAATACCTGTTGGCAACCTGAGCTTTGGTGTTGGTACACAGTTAAAAAAGGCAGTTTGAAACCGGTCTAGATGGTTGACAGACCTGGTTGGTATTGATGCAGAAGATTCACCTCGAGTAGGTGGTGACCCTCAGAAGGATAATAATGAGGATGTGGAAACAACATTCAGTTCCTTCCCTCTT
>JZKD02S1893913.1:481187-491219 GCA_000966675.3 Picea glauca | reverse complement strand
CATCTTTTTACAAATGGTATAATATATATCCTATATATAGATAAACTATCACTAATTTCTAGGAAACAAACTTGATACTATATACTAAAAATAAAAATCAATAAATATGCAACAGGCTGCGATATATTCTCAAATGTTGGAATTGGTTATAAAGAACTACCACATTTTCATGGAATATTTAACTATTGCCTAAAAATTCTCATCGAAACCTGGAGATGATATTTGACTTGCTAATCTTTCTCATGAAAACTTGTAACTAAAAGCTACATCGCTGCCTAAAGAAGTGGATCAGAAACTCTGCCACCAAAATACTCTGCCATCTATAAATTTCTCCTTGGAAATGTTGGATATTTTTCACTGTATTTGGAACCAATTTGATCACTGGAAGATATGATAAAACATTGAATTTATTCCATCAAATCTAGACATGCTAATTGACTACCTAAAGTCCTACATTGCCAGTTGGCTGCTTTGTATTCCCTCTAGACTTTCCATTACTATGCAACTGGATTTTTCAGGATGCAAATCCATGCATAGTTTCGTCTAACAGAGAAAGGAGGGGGAACTCTAGTTCATCGATTTCATCATCACTAGTGTGCCCTTTCCTTAGTACATTTGATGCACTTCTTCCAAGGTGGATATGGCTACTTACATCTCCAATCTTCTCTCTAATAGATGTTGCTAGAGGTGGAGAGTATTGAATGGAAGGAGTAGACAATAGAGAGTTGTAGGTTGAATCTTCCTCGCCCTGCAAACATTGCTCCAAGGGTATCTCAGCATTCAATGTTTCCATGACTCTTTTCTAATTGACTTATCCATAAGCATATCCTTAGGAAGCATCAATAAATAACTGGTTGCATTGATAAGAGGGAAGGAACTGAATGTTGTTTCCACATCCTCATTATTATCCTTCTGAGGGTCACCACCTACTCGAGGTGAATCTTCTGCATCAATACCAACCAGGTCTGTCAACCATCTAGACCGGTTTCAAACTGCCTTTTTTAACTGTGTACCAACACCAAAGCTCAGGTTGCCAACAGGTATTGGAAGAACACTTGGATCACTTATTGGATATGATATGGGATCAGTTGGCATCTATTCTTCTAATTAGCGTAGTATAGCATTGAACATAGAAACATCTAATCTGGCTACACATTGTTCCATAACCTTTTTTATTCATCACAGATAGCACTAAGATATCCAACTGAAATTGCAAATGGAGGACTTGTAAGAGGCAACTTCGGAAGTAAGATTTGGATCCTCATTCTCGTTGTAATCAATATGTCATGGATGCTTGATGGAATAAGTTTTTCATAACCCTATCTTTCTCCAGGATCTGTGAAATAACATTGCGAAAAACCCAATAGGTGAAACGCATTTGAAAATATTAACCTCTGATACTTGGTTTTCATGTATTGCTTAGCGTTGAAACTTGGTCACAGGTTCAAGAGCACCAGATGCTTAGAATATTCAGGCTTCCATCAACTCTTGTTTGAGTACTCGCTAGCACTGGGTGATGAATATTATGATCTCAGTCATGTTATTTGGATTTGGATTTACCAATGATTCTTAACAAAGACCAGAATGCCTCCCGCTCTTAATCTGCAAAGTGATGCAGGAGCATCCCTCATGACAAGNGAGTTAAACAATGAGATCAATATATTATCATAAAAAAAAATTGGGTCATTTTTATTTGGAATCAGAGCTATAAATGTTTCAATGAAAGCAACTAAGAATTTCCATGAGGCTCTTTGTTATTTCTCAAACTCTCTCCAATGGAAAGTCTTTCCCTGTGAGGGAGAGCTTGGGACATGTTTGAAACTCTGCACTTTTACACAGTGAACAAACCCTTAAACAATGATCCAATAGAGGCCATTTGTTTTATGTCTACTGAGGTTGTCTTGTATGGATTGTTGGCATGAAAAAAATTATAAACATTGGAAAAGTTCAAGTTGATGAAAAAAATTACAAGCACAATGCATTAGCAAAGGTGGGCTTGAAATATTGGATTTTGGAAATGGATTGCAACTATTGATATACATCCAATGGTGGAGATGTAAAGTGAAAAACCCTTGTATCTCAACACTTTCCTTGATTCATAATTCCATGGCTTGGTTTACCATTATTCTATGCAACTAATAATAGGTTGATTCAACACATTTTTATCTTGTAATGTCCATCCCTTCCTTGCATGCAATAGTTCCCTATTTTATCAATCCAAGTATAGGAAAAGTGTAGTGGGAATAAATGAAATATTCAAGTCATATGTTCAAGATTGGATTTCTAGTTTTCAAAGTTGAGATAGAGACAAGTTTTAACATCTTATTTGATATTACATTCACTATGGTGGATTCCTAACAAAATATGATTTATTGAAAGCTATTTGTGATTTGAAAAGGCAAATTGTAGAAAAAGAAGGTTGTCATGGATAAATATTAGTCATCAAATATGAAGAAAAATGAGAACAAGGTAACCCTCAACCCATTAGCACAATATTAAATCTACCTTCATTCATGTTTGTGTTACTTAAGTGGTAGTGGTTTTGTCTTTTCATGAGAAACATGCAAACCCTGTTAATCCTTCCATTGATTTGACCCAATGCATATTGTCACTTACATATAACTCTACTTTTACTCCTTTCTCAACCTATTTTCTATGTGATTTGGTTGGCCACAATTAGGTTTGGAAAATATCATGTCTCGACCCATGATTTCATTTGTACTCATTGCATTAAACTCAAACTCTACACTTTTACACGTTGAACAGACCCTTAAAAAGTGACCAAATAGAGGCCAACATTTTGGTGTCTACTTAGGTTTTCTTGTATGGATTGATTGATTCGGATTATTTTCGGCACAAAATGAGATCTGAGATATAATAAAGAAATGCATAGAGATATCACAGATATTCAATAATATAATAGAAATATATCAGAGATGCAACCATAAACACAAATATACAGTAATACACGATTTCTATCAATGAAATAAATGTACAGAGACTATAAAATACAGAGTGAAAGACTCGATAGAATGGTGGCAACGTATCTCTGAGAAGAGATGTGATGGTTGCTCTCATTCGCAAGAAGATGCTTACAATGAGGCTCTGAAGGAATTTTTACAATAAATAGGAATGCCAAAAATCCTATATATCCAAAAACCTAACCCTGGGAGATGAAGCACCAAAAGTCATGTGGGCCCCGTTTGGGTAAGTTAGTACATCAACTTCCCGGGGTCATAACTTTTGCATACGATCTTCGTTTTAGGCGTATGATAGCTCGTTGGAAAGGTATCATCAAGGAGATTCATTTTGGGGGATCAATTATGAATTTGATTTTATTTAAGAACCTCTATCTTGAAAAACCTTCATTTGGGCCTCAAAATGGCCCCGGAAGTTAAAAACTGCTAAAAATAGTAAATTGCCAAATTTGCTAGAAAATTGTTTTGAGCTAGTCAAAGAAGGTGGGTGGCCACTGATATCCACCTGGATCATTGATGGCATGAGTTTTTCTTGTATGAATTCTCTATGGGCATTCTATGAATATGTTTATTTCAACTAGAAGCCCCTAGGGCATCTTTTTCAGATTAGAACACATGACATCCTCATTCTTCTTCTTTTTTCTGTCATCTCAAACAAACAGAGAAAAAATATATCTTTATTCCAATATATTCATGTGTAGTTGGAGGATGTAACAATTGTGGTTCATAATATGATTAATAAGTTCCATGGGAAGTAGCTATCCATATATTGATATTAGTGCTATAAACATTCCCTTAAATTATGTGACATGGATAACAAGTAAATGACTATACCAACAATGATAATGCCTGGTCAAACTTAAATCATAGACAAAGATAGTAGAAATTTTAATACAAATTATGTATCGCCTGGATTCTCTTGATCTTACAATTATATGCCACTGTTAAATACATAATCGATTCTACAAATATTCTTGTGGAATTTAAAACACGATTGCCAATTCCAATATCAATAAGAAAGATCAATCACACACAACACATATGTTTTATCGGGAAAGCATAAAGCTAAAAACCCCACTATCATATATTATGTATATATCATGGATCATAAAACAATCTCATACAAAACTCTAATCCAAGAGCTCTCGATACAATATACAATCGTCTCACATTGTCATGCAAAAGTTGACAAATTCATGTGCCAATTTACCGCTTTCAGACAACCTGCCTCCTCTGCGCAATCCCTGCTAATGGAAATCCCTACAATGAATGAATTCCTCTTGCCTAGGATGCACACATCCACTGTGTGTGTGGTTTCATGAGTGAACTCACTAATGCCACTATTGATAGTCAAACTGTCCCTTTCACCTGTTATCTCAACTGGGTCTCCATTGGATCTGACATGCATGTAGTTAACAATGGTAAATCTTCAATTGCATGTGAGATCGTTGATTGTGAATTAATTAATAATTAATTCATTGATCTCTCACTAGTGTAAGTTCAATTACAACTAGTACAATTGAGATTAACTCACTTAACTGAGTTAAACTACTTCACAACTCACATAACTACACATCCAACTCTGTTACAACTTCGAATCACTCAGTTACAACTAATTCGACTTGCATGTCCCACCAGTCAACCTTTGAACTCGAATTTCCTATAGCTAACTGATTTTCCACTTCAGTTAACTATTTCCAAGTGTTCATTGAGAATACATTAATATTTATTGTCCAAATATTATTAAGGGATAATAATAGTCGGCATACATCTATAAATAGAATTCGCTCACCATCTATAAATAGACATCATCTATAAATTGAATTTGCTCATCATCTAAAAATAGACTTCCACCTAAAAATAGTCTGAGGCTCCATCCTAGTGTAGGTGCATAATTTTCACTAGGATCTTCTTTTTGAATCTCAACACTCCCTCGCAACAAGAAAGGGATTATCCTTCACCCCGATCCTATCTCTATGGTATTCAAATTTTCTCTTGGTGAGCGCCTTCGTCAGAATGTCCACATCCTTATCTTTCGTAGGAATGTACTAAAGTAACATGATCTTTCACTGCACACAATCTCTAATATGATGATACCAGATATATGTATGCTTAGATCTATCATGAAACACATGATTAATTGAGAGTTTAATACAACTCTGATTATCACAATGAATCATTGTTGGATCTAGATGAGAACCCAACAAACCAACCAAAATCTTTCTCATCCAGATAGCCTCACATATATCTTGACTCGCTGCCATGTATTCTGCTTCCACTGAACTAAGTGCCATAGATCTTTGTTTCCTGTTGTACCAAGAAACAACTGTAGATCCAATACTAAAGATCCCCCCTGATGTGCTCTTTCTGTCTGTTGGGCTGCCCACCCAATCTGCATCTGTGAAGCCATGCAACTTCACCTCATCCATCTGTCTATACCATAATCCATACTCAGATGTTCCCCTCAGGTATCTCAAGACATGCTTACCCGCCTTCCAAAATAGCTTGGTAGGATTAACCATCCCTTGACTTAGCTGGTTAACCACATAGAAAATGTCTAGTCTTGTGTTCACTAGATACATTATCTAACCCACTAACTGTCGATAGACAGTAGCATACACTACCTCTCCAGAAGTAGCATCCTCATTATTCCAATTTCCTGGAAGAGGAGTATCCATGGGTTTGCAACCCTCCATGTGAAACTTACCCAGTATCTCCCTTGCATACTTGACTTGAGACACAAAAAGTTCACCATCTCACTGTCATATTTCCAATCCAAGGAAATAATGAAGGAGGCCCATATCCTTCATCTTGAACTCCTTTGAAAGGTCCTCCTTGCATGAGTGTATCAATTTTTCATCACCAGTCAGTACTAAATCATCAACTTAAAGAAAAATGATTAAAATATTACCCTCCACCACAATTTGGTATAGGTTTGCATCCGCTTCACTTTTGGTGAAGCTCAGTCCGGTGAAATAGCTATCTATCCAAGTGTACCAAGCACAGGGTGCTTGCTTCAACCCATACAATGCTCGTTTGAGTCGTCACACATGCGAATCACTCCTGAAGATCTCAAATCCTTCAGGTTTCTCTATGTACACTTCTTCCCCAATAATCCCATTGAGAAACATAGTTTTTACATCCATCTGATGAATGCGCCAACCCATCTACGCTGAGAGTGCAAAGGTGGATCTTATGGAAGAGTACCTTGTGACAGGTGCAAAGGTATCATCATAATATATCCCCTCGATCTGTGAGAAGCCCCGGGATAAAAATATGGCCTTGTATTTCTCCACACTCCCATCAACAACTTTCTTTACCTTGTAGATCCATCTCGAGCCTACCACTGATTTGTCAACCTATCTTGGGACAATTTCCCATGCATTGTTTTTGACAATGGAGTCATACTCCTCCACCATTGCATCAAACCAAGTGGGATACTGCACTACTTCCTGAAAGGAAGATGGTTTAGTCACAATACATTTGCTTATGAGAGCCATGTATCCAATAAATCGATTAGGAGACTGTCTCTGTCTGCGCCATGAAGTAGGAGCTCCTACATTATGTGAAACATCTAGCCTCAATCTAGATTCCATGGTGCGCTTTCTACCATTTCTGATGGATGGCTCTACATGAGTGGCTTCCTCCACTCCATAAACCTCCTCATGTGGCTAATCCACATCTTGAGACTCATCTTTGGGAACCAACAGTTCCTCCTCTACATGAAATTCTAGCTCCCTCTCAAGCAACAACCACATGGATTTCCCCTCATCGAATTTTATATCCCGTTGCATAACAATCATCTTACTATTAGGAAAATACACACAATAATTATGGGGTGTTTATGTGTACCCAAAAAATATCCCAACTTTAGCAGTCAGATCCAGCTTCTTCCTGGTGTTCTTGGTCACATGCACATAAACAAATGAGACAAAAATCTTAAAATGAGAAACATCAGGTTTCTTACTAGTGAAAGCTTCTTCAGGTGTACTCATGCCAAGTACTCTATGAGGACAATGGTTTTGCACATAAACTGCAGTGTTGCATGCTTCCACCCACAAATTCATTGGTAGGCCCTGATCATGCAACATTGCTCGTGTTGCACCCATGATCATTCTATTCTTCCTCTCTGCGACCCCATTTTGCTGTGGGTTATGAGGCACTATGAGTTCTATTCGAATTCCTTCTTTGCTGCAGAATTTTTTGAATTCGTTAGAGATGTATTATCCACCATTATCGCTCCTCAGAGCCGTCACTTGCTTCCCCGAATCTTTCTCCACAAATGCTTTAAATTCACAGTACTTTGAGAATGTTTGATCCTTCTTCTGCACGAAGAAGATCCTGCATTTACGAGAAAAGTCATCAACAAAAATAACATAATACTTATGTTTTGTTGTTGAAGCAACCGAGAATGGTCCACACACATCTGCGTGAATTCTCTCCAAGATCACTGAAGCACGATTCTCCTTTTCATGAAAGGTAGACTTTACATTCTTCCCCATGGTGCAACCCTTGCACTGATCTAACTGAGCAAGTGTTCCCATTGGAAGTCCAGTAGATATTTGTTGCATGATTTTCAAGGCTCCATGATGAAGATGGCCCAATCACCTATGCCATAATTCGCCCTCATCCCGATTCACCACTTTTTCTGCCTTTCCCATTATGGCAGTGCAACCATCTACCTCTTGTTTGTAGAGATTTTTAACTCGAATCCCTATCTTCTAGACTTGACCCATTGTTTTATGTCGCAGGAAGGAATTTCCATCACTAAAAACAACATCATAGCCTCTATCCTCCAACATTTCTATTGAGACAAAGTTTTTCTTCATACCTGGAACATGCATAACATCTGTTAGTTATAGAAGTTGCTCCTAGACTGTTATAGGGTCAATCCTAGCACATCTTAGTTACTGCAATGGTTTGTTATGAATAAATGTATATGGTTTTTTTGAAAATGTTGGAGGTTTCAACAGTAAATGAAGAAAGATAATACCAATTCGTGATTGTAAATAAGTTCTGATCACACTCACTTAGTCAATGGTATCCAATTTAACAAAGTAGATAAAACCATAAGAATAAAGAAGTATGCAAGTGCCCAATCTGTTCACCCACACAGGAAGATTCCTAATCCTAAATGTTATTCAGAAACAAAGAATAAGGTACTTAAAAACAAGTCTTGGAATGGGAAAGAAATCAGTGAAATCTTCACCACCTTATCAACATAACAAGATAATTTCTATGCATTGCAAAGATAACATGTTTTACAAGTAAGAAAGGGAAGAAAGATATTAGAGGAGAAAGCCTGCTCATCAAAAGGGTTGTAGCATTGAGTGTAAAATGAAAAAGTTCCTGCTTTACAATCATGAAAAATAGTCTCATTCCCGCATTCTAATGTATCCTGAACCCTCTCACCCCCCCGTCTTTTTACAAATGATATAATATATATCCTATATATAGATAAACTATCACTAATTTCTAGGAAACAAACTTGATACTATATACTAAAAATAAAAAGCAATAAATATGCAATAGGCTGCAATATATTCTCGAATGTTGGAATTGGTTATAAAGAACTACCACATTTTCATGGAATATTTAACTATTGCCTAAAAATTCTCATCGAAACCTAGAGATGATATTTGACTTGCTAATCTTTCTCATGAAAACTTGTAACTAAAAGCTACATCGTTGCCTAAAGAAGTGGATCAGATACTCTGCCACCAAAATACTCTGTCATCTATAATTTTCTCCTTGGAAATGTTGGATATTTTTCCATGTATTTGGAACCAATTTGATCACTGGAAGATATGATAAAATATTGAATTTATGCCATCAAATCTAGACATGCTAATTGACTACCTAAAGTTCTGCATTGCCAGTTGGCTGCTTTGTATTCCCTCTAGACTTTCCATTACTGTGCAACTGGATTTTTCGGGATGCAAATCCATGCATAGTTTCGTCTAACAGAGAAAGGAGGGGGAACTCTAGCTCATCGAGTTCATCATCACTAGTGTGCCCTTTCCTTAGTACATTTGATGCACTTCTTTCAAGGTGGATATGGCTACTTACATCTCCAATCTTCTCTCTAACAGATGTTGCTAGAGGTGGAGAGTATTGAATGGAAGGAGTAGACAATAGAGAGTTGTAGGTTGAATCTTCCTCGCCATGCAAACATTTCTCCAAGGGTATCTCATCATTCAATGTTTCCATGACTCTTTTCTAATTGACTAGTCCATAAGCATATCCTTAGGAAGCATCAATAAATAACTGGTTGCATTGAGAAGAGGGAAGGAACTGAATGTTGTTTCCACATCCTCATTATTATCCTTCTGAGGGTCACCACCTACTCGAGGTGAATCTTCTGCATCAATACCAACCAGGTCTGTCAACCATCTAGACCGGTTTCAAACTGCCTTTTTTAACTGTGTACCAACACCAAAGCTCAGGTTGCCAACAGGTATTGGAAGAACACTTGGATCACTTATTGGATATGATATGGGATCAGTTGGCATCTATTCTTCTAATTAGCGTAGTATAGCATTGAACATAGAAACATCTAATCTGGCTACACATTGTTCCATAACCTTTTTTATTCATCACAGATAGCACTAAGATATCCAACTGAAATTGCAAATGGAGGACTTGTAAGAGGCAACTTCGGAAGTAAGATTTGGATCCTCATTCTCGTTGTAATCAATATGTCATGGATGCTTGATGGAATAAGTTTTTCATAACCCTATCTTTCTCCAGGATCTGTGAAATAACATTGCGAAAAACCCAATAGGTGAAACGCATTTGAAAATATTAACCTCTGATACTTGGTTTTCATGTATTGCTTAGCGTTGAAACTTGGTCACAGGTTCAAGAGCACCAGATGCTTAGAATATTCAGGCTTCCATCAACTCTTGTTTGAGTACTCGCTAGCACTGGGTGATGAATATTATGATCTCAGTCATGTTATTTGGATTTGGATTTACCAATGATTCTTAACAAAGACCAGAATGCCTCCCGCTCTTAATCTGCAAAGTGATGCAGGAGCATCCCTCATGACAAG
>JZKD02S1893913.1:452593-463498 GCA_000966675.3 Picea glauca | reverse complement strand
ACCCTCATTCCCCACATGCCTGTTCCACCCCAGGAGAGTGCACCTTCTCTGTCACCTAGACAGTCCTTCGGCTACCAGTCTCACTTACCTTGGGTTACAGGAACAGACCGAACCGAAAGTCTCCGGGCTCTATGGCAGCTACAGGGTTCCTTCCAGGAGTTCTCTTCTCCCTCTGCGCACTCTCTCACCTGGAGGAGTCGCTCACAGGCCAACAAGCCTTACACAATCCAATACTGCGTGGTCACAACAACCCACGAGAAACACAGACCAAGGCTTCCCAAAACGGTTCAGCAGTCACAGGATGATCTCACGACATGATTTCGGAACAGAGGCTCCACGCGCAGGCTAGCCCAGCTTTTCCCCAACAACCAAGGATTCTTCCACTCGAGTTCAACACAGGGTTCTCGTTCAGGAAATGCACTCCCGGGTTTGCCTAGAACAGACACAGACTCACAGCTCGGGACAGGGTGTAAACGGTTTCCTCAAGACAAACACAGGCTTTACGACTTTCAGAGATGAACCAACGTATTCTGGCAGATGTCGTACCGCTTCCACGCTTAGAGGTTCAGGTTAGAATGGAGGAAGATCCCCCTCATGACTTACTTTCTCTGTTTTATTTTCATGCACCAGGGTTGAGACTTTTCACCCTGGGAACTACATGCATACCACAATGTGCATCCCCTTTGCACGTTCCCTCCCTTGCCAGGAACTTAGGATAAACAGAAATGCACATGTCTCTTTTTATAATAATATTAAAAATATTATTTCCCAGGCTTAAGCCCCCTAGGCTTAGCCCCTAGGATCATCACTCAGCCCCTTTTCCCCACCTTTCAGCCCCTAATCCCTTGCCCACTCTCTGGACGCTCGATCCCCCATCACTCATTCATCATGGTCGGTCTGCATTGGTGGTGTTTACATTTTATTAATTGATCTGCATACATACAAGTACATCAACAGGCTCTTGGCCTTCAACACTTAGGCTCCCTAGCCTAACAAACACATAATCCTACTGGCTTATACAAAACTTGGCTCACCATCCTATAACACATATTTACAATCTCTTTCAGATCATAGTTTGCATCGAGGCTCGGCCTTGGGGACACTACAATCCCCCTCCCCTTATTTTTGCACTGTCCTCAGTGCAACTTACACTGCCTCTGTGTGTCCTTTAAATTTTTAAAAAATATGCGGGTACTCTGCCCGCATAACTTCTTCATGCTCCCATGTCGCATCCTCATGAACGTACCAGGTCCACTGGACCTTTACAAGCCCTACAGCTCGATTCCGGAGCTGTTTTTTTTCGTGTCCAGTATGCGCACAGGATGCACTTGCAGGACACCTTCTGGTTCTACCTGGATCACAGTCCAATCAATAACATGATTAGCATCAGGTACATATTTCTTAAGTAGTGAAACATGAAACACATTATGTACAGTCATATATGCAGGTAATGCAAGCATGTATGCAACTGGCCCAATCCTTTCCAGGATATCAAATGGCCCACAAAATCTTGCTGCCAAATTGGCGCAACTTCCCAATTTCAAGGAACTCCTGTTAGTTTTCACTTTCAGGAAAACATGGTCACCCACTTTGAATTCTCTATGGGTTCTGTTACTATCAGCGTAAATCTTCTACCTATCCTGGGCAGCTTTCAGATTCTGTTTGATTTTTATCATTTGATCTTCCATCTCTTTGAGTAGTTCAGGTCCAACTATTGTTCTGTTAGTTGGATTATCCCAGCTCACTGGAGTGTTGCACTTTCTTCCATAAAGTGCTTCAAATGGGCTCATCTTCAAAGATGCATGGTACCCATTATTGTAAGCAAATTCTACCAAATGCAGGTAGTCTTCCCACCTGGATGGTTTATCCATCACATACATTCTCAGCATATCTTCTATTACTCTGTTTACTCTCTCTGTCTCTCCATCAAACTTGGGATGATATGCTATACTGAAGTTCAGATTCGTTCTGAATCCTTGGAACTGTCCTCTCCAGAAATTCAAAGTGAATTTCGGGTCCCTATCAGACACAATTATGTTAGGAATTCCATGCAAGCGTGCAACTTCTTTTAAAAAGATATCAGCAACATCTGCTGCTCTGTGGGTGGTTTTTAGTGGAATAAAATGAGCAGCTTTAGTAAGCTTGTCCACCACCACCATGATTGAATCATGCTTCTTGCTTGTTCTGGGAAATCCTGTGATAAAATCCATGGTTATCACATCCCATTTCCACTCACGAATAGGTAAAGGCTACAACAACCCTGCTGGGTGTCTGTGCTCAGCCTTGACCTTCTGGCATTCCATACATCTGGCGATGTATTTAGCAATTTCCTTCTTCATACCTGGCAAAAAATAATGGCTTTTGACTGTTGCCACAGTCTTTTGATATCCAGGATGACCAGAATAAGTCACATTATGCATTTCCTTTAGAATTACCAGCTTCAATTCTCGGTCATTAGGTACATACACTCTGTTTTTATACAGAAGTAAACTATCAGTTCCCAAGGTATAACTTTACTTGGTTTGTGATTTCTCATGCTGTTGTAGCTTTGCTACCAGTCTTTTGTACTGCAAATCAACACTTGCAGCCTCCTCAATTCTGTCTTTCAACTCAGTTCTGTACATGCTAATGGTTGTAGCATGTAATTCATGCACTTTTTTGTTGAGTGCATCAGCCACCTTATTGTCTTTCCCTTTGATATGCCTGATATCAAAGTCATATTCACACAGAAATTCCAGCCATCTAATTTGTCTGGCATTTAAAGTTGGCTGATCAAATAAATACTTCAGACCATTGTGGTTTGTTCTTAATTCGAATTTCTTGCCCATGAGGTAATGTCTCCATTTCCTCAATGCATGGACAACTGCTGCCAGCTCTAAATCATGAGTGGCATAATTCTTTTCATGCTCTTTCAACTTTCGGGATTCATAGCAAACTAAAAATCCTTCTTGGCTGAGAACTCCTCCCAGCCCTTCCTTACACACATCTGTGCACACTACATAATCCTTGTCTGGATCTGCAATCTTCAGGATTGGAGCATTAGTGAGCATTTGCTTCAATTGTTGGAAGTTGCTCTCACATTGTACAATCCACTGGAACTTCTTCTCCTTCCTTTGCAAGGAAGTGATAGAATGAACTATCCTTGAAAATCTGGCTATGAACCTCATATAATAACCTGCCAGACCCATAAAGGATCTAACTTCCGTCACATTTCTTGGCACTGGCCACTCTTGAATGGCCTGTACCTTCTTAGGATCCACAACGATCCCCTCTTCAGAAATAATGTGTCCCAGATAATGGATCTGCTTTTGGTAAAATGAGCACTTTCTCAGTTTTGCGTAAAGCTGGTGTTCTCTCAACACCTGCAACACCATTCTAAGATGTTTTTCATGTTCTTCCTCTGTCTTGGAGTACACCAAGATATATTCCAAGAAGACTATGACAAACTTGTCCAAATAATTTCTGAACACTCCATTCATTAAGCACATGAAGACAACAGGCGTGTTGGACAGTCCAAACGGCACCACAGTGAACTTATAATGACCGTACCTTGTTCTAAAGGTAGTCTTGCTGATGTCTTCATCTTTTATCCTCACTTGATGATATCCAGATCAAAGATCTATTTTCAAAAATACTTTCGCATCCTTTAACTGATCAAAAAGATCATCAATCCTTGGCAGAGGATACTTGTTCTTGACAGTGACTTTATTCAACTGTCTAAAGTCGATGCACAACCTCATCGTCCCATCTTTATTCTTCACAAATAGGACTGGGGCTCCCCATGGTGACAGGCTGGGATGAATGTAGCCTTTCTTTAATAGCTCTTCGAGCTACAATTGCAACTCTTTCATCTCTAGCATACTCATCCTATAAGGATCTTTCGAAACTGGAGCTGCTCCAGGCATCAGATTTATAGAAAAATCAATATCTCTCTTCGGAGGTAGTCCAGGTACCTCCTGAAATACATCCTTGAACTCCTTGAGTACTTCATGGTTTTCCAAATTCAATACTACATCTTGGAATACTTCTTCCACCCGGGCTGCAAATAATTGACAGCCCTTCCGGTAACATTTCTTCAGCTGCATGGCTGAGATTTCTCTAATAGCCACGACTCTGGGAATTGCTTGGACTGTTACCTGATTTCCTTCTTCGTTCAGACATGTGAACCTCTTGTTTCGACAATCTAGAAGGGCATGGTGCTGGTCCAACCAGTCCATCCAAATTAAGCAATCATATGAGCCTAAAGGCAGAATGTTCAATTCAGCCTTAGTGCTCATGCCTTTCATGTCCACTGAACAGGACTTAACCAATTCAGTGACCTTCCTCTTGGTCCCTGTGGCTAACTGCACTAACCAAGACTTCTCATGTTTGCTCTTCGTTAGATGGAAACTTTCCACCACCCTAGGATCTACATAACTATGGCTAGCCCCTGAATCAATCAAAATAACAAGTGGTTGGTTATTGATCATACCTTCCACTTCAATTATGTGCGATTGAAATTCCGCTTGTTTATTTTCCAGGGCTGCATAGATCCTCAGAATTTTGCTTCCCATATCCTCCACTGTTTCAGCTTGTTGAACAGTATGGACAATTCTTGCTTTGTCTTTTCTGTGGGGGCAGTCTTTGTACCTATGATTCCCTTTACAGCCCCAACACTCCATCGGTGGAGGCCTTGGCATCTGTTCACTCCCTTCAACTTTCCTGGGCTCTTTAAAAGATGACTGTCCCCAAGGACTGTTTCTAAAAAAGGAAGGCTTGCTTCCCTTCTGCCTCTGTTCTTTCTTAAACCTCTTCTGGTTATCCCAAGCCTTCCGAAAGGTAGGCTTTTCTATCTGCTGTTCGTATAGGCATTTCTCCCTTCTTATGGTTTCTTCCATGGTCTTAGGATCATTGTATTGAATCTTGTCTTCAACGGAAGGTGGCAGTCCACTCAGATACCTATGAATTTTAACAACCTCGTCTTTGATGAATGGAACATACTTCAGTAGTTCCAGAAAACTTCGTTCATACTCATCAATGGTCATACTGCCCAACTTGAGTTCGAAGAACTCCATCTTTATGTCATAGTATCTTTTAGTCAGGTATTTATTCTCGAAATACCTATTGAATTCCTTCCAAGTGACCTCTTTCTCTTGAATGTGCTACACCTGCACAAACTGATCCCACCACATGGACGCTTTTCCTTTCAACTGGTACATTGCAATTCTTCCCTCTGCATGGGCAGAATAATTCTGCAGTTAGAAGTATTTCTTCATGCCCAACAACCATGTCTCAGAATCTTCCTCCTTCTTATGTTCTCCATCGAATGTTGGAGGTTTAATTTTATTCATCTCTCCTTTCAATTCCTCCCTTCCAGATTTTCGATGTTTTCAGGTAGGGGACGGGCTCGAACTGCTATGTGTCTCCCTATCCAAATGTTTTTGGGAGCGACTATGACGTCGGCTACCACTCCTCTATATACTTCTTCTCCCATGGTCTCTATGACTCTCTGTCGTACTTGAGTCTCTTCCCTTCTCAAGTTTCTTCTCTATTCTTTCCAGACTCTGTAAGAATTTTAAGTTTAATTTCCCTTGCTGATCCTTGAATTTCATGAGCTTTCGGCTATCGACTCGACGCTCCTTGGCCTCTCTTTTCAATCCTTCAAGGATTTTCATTATATGTCCTTCCTTATCCATCTCCTTTCCATGCCCATTAGAGTTCGATCCTTCGACTCCTACGTTAACATCCTTTCCTTCCTGTTCGTATTCCATTTCAGGGGTAGCTTGCACTCTTCCCCACTCCATACTCGGCGTTGATTAACTGGAGTTTGGCCTCTTTTGTATTCTGAACACGCACTGTGCAATCCAATTCAAAATTTTCAGGCCATTAAACTTCATGAATAACCCACAACGTTTATAACTAATACGAACAAGAACGAAAGACATTTCAACTTCACAAGTCTTCTGAGCTCTGTTTGTCTCTGTGTTTTTTTTTTTTTTTTTTTTCGGGTTTCTTGAAATTCTCCTATTTCCTATCGAAAAATTTTCCTCCCACAGGAACTCTTCGAGGTCTCCCTTCCTTCTATCGGGGTTACCTCTATCGGGGTTTTGAAACCGACAGTGTTCTGGTGGGTTGAATCCCCGATTTTCGATTTCGGATGCGTTACCTTAACGCGTTAGCCCCTGCTATGGCCTCTACACCATGTGACCGCTGACTCATGACCCCAGCCCTTTCCCTTATCGGGGTTCGGGGTTTCACGAATCGAAATGTTCCAAAACTCTTGACAGCGGAATCCCTGATTTCCTGATTTTCGATGGACTCCATCCGTGCTAGCCCTCTGGGCTATACCCTTACCACACGACCATTGCCCATGACCATGATCAATCCTCCTATCGGGGTTTCGGGATTTGTGATGTCGTGATGCACATGCATTCACAACCCCCGATCCTCCGATTCCTGATGTGCTTTTACACTGGTTAGCTCTCCTGGCTCAGCCTCTAGTCTGCATGACCATAATATATGACCTCCACCTTACCCCATCGGGGTTTCGACAGTTTTAATGTCAAAGCGCATACGCTCACAAGATCCCCGATATCCCGATTCCCGATATGCCGTAGCGCCTTTTGCTTTAACCCTTCATGGTTAAGCCCAGGTCCATGTGACCTCTACCCCGTGACCATACTCAAAGCTCTCGTCGGGGTTTCGGGGTTCGGAGTTTCAAAGTGTATGAATCACTTGTCACCCGGGTTCTCGATTTCCCGATGAACTTCAAACACCGATGGACTTACTCCTTGTTGGGACTTTCCCCAATGGCAGATCTCTGCCACGTGTCCCCTAATAAGAATGGTCCAGATCTTGTCACGAAATCACGGATCGTGATTCCGTATGACGAGATATCTATGTGCTCGAGAACTTCGATTCTCTGATTTTCGACTCTCTCCAGGATTCTGACACATGTCCTCCTTGGGATCCTACGACTATGATTTCTTCAGTGTTTCGAGACTCACAAGGTCTCGGTTCTCTTGACTTCTAACACCCCGCTGACTCCAATATCCCGACGCCTCTCCGGGACTTCTCCTCTACCCATGAGGACTTAAACCCTGGGCAACTTTTGTCAACTCAGACGGTTGACGAGTAATCCCACAGGGATCTTACGACTCACGATCCTCCCGAGTTTAAACTCCTGGTGTGGTCGTAACCTCCTGTGCAGTATCCAAAGGCTTTAAACCTTGTGCACATTCTCCATATCTAACGGTTACAAGGGTTCGCCTTCCCTCCTGAACAGATCCTACGGTTCTAACACCATTGGTGTAAAGACCTATTCTTCCCGTGGCCATAGACCACGCTGGTTGTGGTTTCACAACACTGCTATACCTCCTGAGCTTATAGGCACGGTCTAGTAACTCCTATACACTCTGACCATACCAGGGTCCGAAATTGGTCCTCCAAACACAATCTCTCTTCTCAACCTCGGTCCAAAGACCACTCAACTGGCCCATGTAGGCTCAGTGTCGAAGCCTTAGCTCTGATACCACTTTGTAGTGTACCTTTTCACTACCGATGTTTTCAACCTCTCAGTTACCATTCTATACATGAATGATTACATAATTCGTACAGGAATTATAAGCACATGCATTTAACACAATTAAACACATTTAAATTACAGAGTTCTCTTCTCTCTCTACGCACTCTCTCACCTGGAGGAGTCACTCACATGCCAACAAGACTTACGCAATCCAATACTGCGTGGTCACAACAAACCATAGGAAACACAGACCAAGGCTTCCCAAAACGGTTCAGTATTCACAGGATGATCTCACGGCATGATTTCGGAACAGAGGCTCCATGCGCAGGCTAGCCCAACTTTTCCCCAACAACCAAGGATTCTTCCACTCGAGTTCAACATAGGGTTCCCATTCAGGAAATGCACTCCTGGGTTTGCCTAGAACAGACACAGACTCACAGCTTGGGATAGGGCGTACACAGTTTCCTCAGGACAAACACAGGATTTACGGCTTTCAGAGATGAACCAGCGTATTCTGGCAGATGTCGTACCACTTCCACGCTCAGAGGTTCGGGTTAGAATGGAGGAAGATCCCCCTCATGGCTTACTTCCTCTGTTTTATTTGCATGCACCAGGGTTGACACTTGTCACCCTGGGAACTGCATGCGTACCACAGCGTGCATCCCCTTTGCATGTTCTCTCCCTTGCCAGGAACTTAGGATAAACAAAAATGCACATGTCTCTTTTTATAATAATATTAAAAATATTATTTCCCAGGCTTAAGCCCCCTAGGCTTTGAACCTAGGCTCATCACTCAGCCCCTTTTCCCCACCTTTCATCCCCTAATCCCTTGCCCACTCTGTGGATGCTCGGTCCCCCATCACTCATTCATCGTGGTCGGTCTACACTGGCAGTGTTTATATTTTATTAATTGATCTGCATACATACAAGTACATCAGCAGGCTCCTGGCCTTCAACACTTAGGCTCCCTGGCCTAACAAACACATAAGCCTACTGTCTTATACAAAACTTGGCTCACCATCCTATAACACATATTTACAATCTCTTTCAAATCATAGTTTGCATCGGGGCTCGGCCTTGGGGACACTACAAAGGGAATCAAACTAAAGGAGTCAACTACGATAGGAACATCTAAAAAGACAAGTAGTCCAACTAAAAACACTAGAAATGTTGCAGAGCGTGGCTAAGCTTCAGGAAACAACGTAGTGAGCAAAAATACCAATAATAAAGAGACAATATCAAGGAGATAGGTCAAAGGAGATGGTGAGAAGGATAGTTCTCATCCGTAGGAAGAAAAAGAGGGGGACAAAGAAAAGATGAAAATTGAGGCATAGACCTCAACCCCGACTATGAAAAGAATGGGAGCACATGAGGAAGAAATCGGGAAAAAAATGAAGTACCATTAAAATCCTTCAATGATCACGATCACAGAGAACGATGTGGAGTTGGTAGTAGACAAAGTCCAAGACATAGGAGAGGATGTAGTACACACAGTAGAGGTGAAAAGGGAGGAGATCATGGAAAAATTGATAGAATTTCACGGCATCCTACAGAGGATACAAATAAATACATTCCATCATCAAGCAGTGCAACAGCCAGAGAAAGAATAGGAAACATCAACGCGGAAGGATCAGGAAGATACCATGAAGACAACAGTAGTGAGCAATGACAGATTCACCATCACACAAGACATGTTGGAGATGGATGAAAAGACATTGTAGAGACCAGTAAAGGATGTGGAGAATATGGATTTGGCCATGGAAAAACTACTCACAAAGAAGATATATGGATATCAAGCAAGTATAATGCAGGAAGTACAATCTAGAGCTAGGGTGGATTCCACCAACCTACAAATCGACCAAGAGGTGAAGTAGATTTTGCAAGTAACATGTGAGAAAATCACATTGGAAAAGGAGGAAGAGAAGTAGCGCATCGAAAATCTAGAGAAGAAGCTCACAAATGTATACAGGAGTATACCCAACTACACACAGACACATGAGGTTACAATATAAGTGAAGATACAACATATTGCACAAACCATGGAGAGGTACAAGTAAAAAATAGCGGAGCTAATAGAGAAGTTAACTCTAAGCACACCTCCAAAGGTGTGAGAGCAGAGGGAATAAGAGGCTACTATGCACATAGAGATTATAGTGTGGGAGGGTAAACAAGTGGCAGAATTGTATAATAGGACTGCACAGATTTGGACAAGCCTCGAAAAAGATGTAAAGATCCAACAGTTGGAGCAGAGGGAGGAAACAATGAATGTGGCGGTCCGAGACTTGAAGAAAAGGCAGAAAACCATGGAAATATCCTTTAGAATGAAGGAAATGTAGGAACTGAAAAACTTACAGGCTGAAGTAAGTACTATGCAGGAATAGAACCAAGCAAAGCAAGCTCAGTTGGAGCCATTCCGACAACAAAACGAAGGGATGATTGACGAGCTCCAAACAGAAAATGGAAAATGAGAATAGGTGCTCAAAGAAAGTAGAGAAGTGGTAGGAGAACACATTACAGCATGGGTTTTGGAGAAATTAGAGGGGAAGAGTGTAGAGGCCAAAGAGAAAGTGTCATAATTAGCACAGAAGTTTCATGCGCTAGAGGTAGCGCTGCAGAAGGTGCATTGAGGCTAACGCGGCTCGGGACGAGCCACATGTTATTGTTGGGGGCCTATTGGAGTAGGAAATTTTGGAGAACAGTGCAACAAGTGAGGCATAACAACATGCCACATTTTGAGGAAAAGCAACGCGCGCAGCAAGATTTGCAGAAATCCAATGCAAAAATGGACAAACCTAGCCTAGTTAGGGTTAGGGTTTTAGGATGGATTTTAAGGGTTTCTAACCCATTTTTGTAATATAAATAAGGGGTATGAGGTATATTAGAGGATCATCAGAGAATTATCTAAGATTGAATTGCAAGTGCGACAAGTCTGTTTCAGAGAACCTTTTTGGAGTTTTTGGGATTGGAAGTTTGTTTTGAGAGTTTTAGAGCTCGGATGAGGTCAAAGTATTTGAGGTTCAGATCGTAATATGTCGATATTGGTGTGATCTTGGTCTGCCTAACTACTCACTACTCTGATGTAATGCACGTAGTGCCCTTTTTTTATGAATAAGAATAAAGAAGCAGAAGATCTTCGTAGACTTAGCCCCAGGGGGTGAAACATGGTAAAACCATGTGTGTAATGTGTCTTGATGTGTTATTTATACATTTATCATTGAATGGTTATTTAGATGAATGGATGATGTATCTACAATGTGCATTAGATGAAATATGCAAATGAATGAAGGAATGGATGAATGAATCTAATGAATAAGATAATACAATGCATGGTTAAGTAGAAACAAGAAGAAGTAAGAAAGATGTTAAGGTCCTAACCCGCACATAGGTAGATCAATGTATTC
>JZKD02S1893913.1:334634-353241 GCA_000966675.3 Picea glauca | reverse complement strand
GATGAAGATGGATCAATGAGTTGTCATTGATACATGATGAAGATGGATCGATGTGGTTTCATTGGTATATGATGAATTGTTTGAGCCATGTATAGATGACTCATTATTGTCTTATCATCATTGATAAGGTGCAAAAATGGTTGAACTCCAAAGTGGTCCCCTTATGGTGAAAGCCCTCACGAGAAGACACTTTGCGGATTAAGTTATCCTAGAAGAATGGTTGGAGGACCCATGCTTGTATATGGAATAATGAGATGAAGATCAATGAAGATGTTGGTGAAACTATCCTATATGGATAGTTCTTGTCATGCCATTTCCGTTGGTATGTGGAATGTCACATAACTCCTCACAGTTTGAGAGTTACGGCCTTATGAAATTGAAGGACCCCCATATGAAGGCTTGAAGCCCACAAGGTCAAAGAAGTCAAAGTGCTTGAAAAGAGAAATCATTATTTAAATGATAAAGTAAAGTGAAAAAGTCAAGGTGGATTATTTAAAAACTATTTAAATGATAAAGTGAGATGACAAAATCAAGAAGGAATATTTAAATGAAAAAGTAATGGAGAACTTTATATTTATGGAAAGTGGTTAACCCTAAAATAAGGAAAATAGGTTAAGTGACCTAGAAATGGGTTAAGTGACCTAGAGGATGAAAGTATAAATAAGATAACAATTGTCTCTTGCAAAACATCATTTTTGTGGATCAATGGAGAGCTTCTTGGGAGAATATATTTTTGAGTATTGATGGAGAGCTTCTTGTGAGAGATTCTTGTGAGAGAATTTTGGTGTGGATCTCTTGAGCATGATTGAATATCTATTATGAGAAAGAGAGCGTGAGGAGGATCTCATGGACGCATCAAAGTTTCGGCAATATCGGATATCTTGACGGAAAAAATCTTGGAGCTTCAAAAACCTTATTTTCTGGTGTGTACGCGGGCTATCTGTGTATAGGGTGTGTATACACAAGTTGTCTGTGTACAAGGTGTGTACAATACGCGGGTTGTTTGTGTACAGGGAGTGTGTAATGGATAAAATCATGGAGATTTTTGCTTGAGTTGATGACAAGTTGTTGAAGACTGAAGCAAGTTCCATATCTGCATTCTATGGGCTCAGATCTGTCACTGAGACACTGGTATGATTACATTATTGTCTTGATGGATAATATAGCTTGTTGTGTTTTGAATACTTAGGGAATTCTTGGTATGGCTACTATGATGTGGTCTATGTTGGTTGATGGAGTGAGTAGTACTCTTGTGATTCAGTGGTGACATGATTTCTATGGTATTCTAGCTGTTTATACATGATTGAGATATCATTCATATTGATTGGTTTTGGAGCATGAGTAGACTATTAAAGAGCTTGGCTGAGTTGTGACTGGATGTGGGTCAGTTTGGACAGTGAGAGACAGAAGAAAATATGATTGCAGGTTGTAGAGGATCTGAGCATGTGATGAAAAGGATAAACCCTAATAGCTCAGAAGGTATACACAGGTTGTAGTACTTCTTGGGTGCATATACATGCGGGTTGTACTACTGGTAGGGCACGTACATACATGTGTTGCACTACCGACAAGTTGCGTACCTATTACAGATTGATATATNTTGGTTGATGGAGTGAGTAGTACTCTTGTGATTCAGTGGTGACATGATTTCTATGGTATTCTAGATATTTATACATGATTGAGATAGCATTCATATTGATTGGTTTTGGAGCATGAGTAGACTATTAAAGAGCTTGGATGAGTTGCGACTGGATGTGGGTCAGGTTGGACAGTGAGAGACAGAAGAAAATATGATTGCAGGTTGTAGAGGATCTAAGCATGTGATGAAAAGGATAAACTCTAATAGCTCAGAAGGTATACACAGGTTGTAGTACTTCTTGGGTGCGTATACATGCGGGTTGTACTACTGGTAGGGCACGTACATACATGTGTTGCACTACCGACAAGTTGCGTACCTATTACAGATTGATATATGTTGAGGATTGTTGCCTCATCTCAGTTGGTGTTGAGTGTGTAAGATGATTCTTGCATGATAGAGTCGGTGCTCTTATAGAGTTGTACTCTATTCAGTTGATGCTGAAAAACCCCAAGGATTGTAGTCTGTAATAAAAAGAAAATTGTACATACATCTTGTGTTCTTTGTGTTCCTTGTGGTGATGACTTRTTGATGATATATTGTTGATATATGTTGTTGATATGTGTTCACATCTAATTGGTTATAAATGAAAGCAATGAGTAATGAGTAAAATGTTGAATTCTAACTAATGAGTTTTGTGTAAGAGGGAAGTTTTGGGAAAAAGAGCCCCACACTCATTCACCCCCCCTCTAAGTGTGGTAGGTGTAGTTCAAAAAACTGTCCTCCCCCACAAATAGTCTCATCTAATAGGATGGAAAAATGATTAAAAAGGGATCCCAAGCTTATTTCCTACACTGCTATGCAATAGAGGGAACTACTAATGAGAAAAAAAATATGATCCCAAGAAATTAAAAAAAAAAAACTTGGAAACTATAGCACCATTTTTGAAGAATCTCCCCGTGGGATTCCTCCACCTAGTTCTAGAGACCACGTCATAGAATTGATCCCTGCTTTCTCCCCAATTAGAAAAAAATATTATAGTTAGTTGCACCAACACAAGACATAAATTGAATGATTGGTTCAAGAATTATTGAGTTGTAGTGTTATCACATGAAGCAAAATCCTTACTCATCTCCGATCATACTTGTTATAAAAATGATGGATCGTATAGACTCTGTATTGATTATCAAGCATTGAACAAAATTACGAGAAAGGATAAATTTCCAATTCCAATTTTGGATGAGTTATTGGACGAGCTCCATTGTGCTAAATGTTTCTATAAGCTGGACCTGAAATCAAGTTATTATCAAATAAGAATTTGATAGGAATACATTTCCAAAACTTATTTTTATACCCATGAAGGGTTGTATGAATTTCGGGTCATTCCTTTTTGTTTATCCAATGCTCCAGCTACCTTCCAAGCATTAATGAATGATTTATCTTGTTCATACTTATGGAAGTGTAATGTACCCAACCACCATGGATGGGTCACATCAGCTAAAAATTTCTCTTTATCAGCTCTGATACCATTTTAGTAATGTACCTAGCCTCCAACTACACAACAATACGTGCAGAATACACATAACACAAAACTTTTGATAGTTAAAACTATTATTTTGTTGTTATCTATTTTCCCATAGCCTACAACTACAAATTATAATAGATTTAGCTACAACAATAACCATAAAACATATGCATCTGAAGCATGCTAATAATCAACAGGAGATACAACTAAACCATTCATTACAGTAGCATATAATTCATCCTCATTCACACGGAGTTCATGCACAATAATAGCACATGTAAATAACTTAGTACACAATTAAACACTTATCTTAGACAAGAATCATGCAACCAACTGCTTGGGATGAACATTCCACCCAATCGTATACTGACTATTCCAAATCTCAACATCTAGTCACCCCCGAGTTGAGGCTAGCAATCCACAAAAGAGGGTGGTCTCTCACAATCCACTCACAGCTCTTAAATATCTCAACCCAACTGATATTCTCCTATAGCTATCCCGACTTTTCCACCATCTCTCTTCCTCTTGAACTTCCCAGCCCAAGGAATGCACCATTTGTTTATCAGGGATAACCCAAGGGATGTACCATCCATTTATCAGGGATAACCCAAGGGATGAACCATATGTTTATTAGGGATAACCCAAGGAATGTTTCATTCTTTTATCAGGGTCTCTCTGGCATAGGTAGCTAGGAATATCTCAACTGGGAACTCAAGGGAAACTGTTGCTAAAAAAAATATCAACAACCAACAACGACACATGTTGTTTTAGTGCAACTAACATGGGAGCTCACTCTTCCATCCTAAAAACTTAGATATTTAGTTCTCCATCTCCAATTCACTCTAATACACTCCATACCTTTCCCTCCTATGGCCACACCAACTCCAGACTCTCTTTTTCTTCTCTTTGTCTCCCTTCCATGCACAAACTTGACTTACTTCCCAAACTGTTCGAACTATTGTTTTTTCTATCTCAACCCATAAGAAATTCCTCTCTTTTGATTGTCTTTCTTGACTCACACTCTTCCCCAATCTGATTGTATTGAACTCCCATGTTCCCAATAACTTTGGGATGTGACCACTCACACCCACCCTCTTACATGTATTCAATGATTGGCTTTGGGAACACTCAATCAAAAGTGAGAAGGTTCATATACAATAACATATTTAGGAAAATAGGTTAAATCCATAAACATGAGTAATTCCTCCTTTGGACCCCTCTTGGCCATTATCCTAGACACTCCCCTCTCTTGTGGATTAATTCATCCCCCATCTCTTGTCCATGTCCCCTTAGCAATTGGCATCACATTTTATTATTAAAACCCTGAAATACAATTTGCATATTACATCACTTGGACGTAACCACATACTATATATACGTAAGCATTAATCAAACTAGGGATTATAATGAGGATGTTATAGGAATTTTATACTTTTCTTCTTTGATGATATCCTTGTTTATAGCAATAATTGGAACTCACACCTCAATCACATAGAGACCGTATTAAAACTCCTTCAAGAGAATAAGTTCTATGATAACAAATCTAAATGCAACTTTGGAAAAAAAGAGATAGTATTTTTGGGACATGTTGTATCAGATGAAGGAATCAAGGTTGATCTGAAGAAAATTGTGACAGTTACTAAGTGGCCTAGCCCAAAATCAATCACATCTACAAGGATTCCTTGGTATTACCAAATACTACAAAAGATTTGTTCAAAACTACGCACAAATTGTGGCCCCATTAACAACAGTATCGAAAAAATTTGCGTTTAAATGGAATGACGAAGTTGAAGCTTGTTTTAGAAGGTTGAAGCTCTTAATGACATCCACCCCAGTTTTGACAACACCAAATTTTTCCAAAACATTTTTCCTTGAATGTGATGCCTTAGGATTAGGATTAGATGTTGTTATTATGCAAGATAATCATCCCATCACATTCGAAAGTTCAAATTCAAACCAAGGGAGAAAATAAAATCAATATATGACAAATAAATGTTGGAAATTATGCATGCCTTGTTTAAATGGAAACAATACTTGTTTGGAACGAAATTTCTTGTGAAAAATGACCTTAATAACTTGAAGTATTTTCTAACTCAAAAGAACCTTTCATCAGAGAAGAAAAAATGGGTGAGAAAAAACTGGGTCTTTGACTTCGATATTCTTTATAAAAAAGGAAGGGAGAATTTGGTTGCGAACAGGTTATCAAGGAAACTTGATAGTGATGCTACACTATGCACTATTTCCATTGTCATTCCCGAATGGATCTCAAAATTTCAAACTGAGTATATCAAAATTCTAGAGATAAGGAAACTAATAGAGGAAGTTGAAAGAAACCCCACTACAAATACTAAATTCACTTGGGAGAAAGACGTATTGTGGTACAAACAAAAGATATTTTTATTCAACTCTTCCAAGTTCAAACTCTAAGTTTTGAAAGAAAATCATGATTCTCTGATAGTAGCCCATGTGGGGTTTTTCAAAACTTACTACAATATACACCAGTATTTCTTTTGGAAGGGTATGTGATTCAACATTTAGAACTATGTAGTAGAATGTGATACCTTTCAATGAACACAATTTGAAACAATCGCTACTCCAAGTCTTCTTCAACCCCTTCATGTTTCGTTCCAAAAATTGTTTGAAATATCTATGGACTTTATTACTGGTTTTCCTACCTCTAAAGGAAAATATGATATATTGCAATCACTTATCGAATAAATAAATATTCCCATGATCCAGCTGGATATCGATGGCCACCCATCTATTCCAACTTGCTCAAAACAGTTTGTTGGCAATTTACTATTTTTGGCAGTTTTCACTTTCAGGGCCATTTTGAGGGCCTAAACGATGTTCTTTTCATGATAGGTCACCCCAATGATATAAAGAGACGTATATTGAACCCCAAAAATTAATATCCTCATTGATACCTTTCCAACAAGATATCGTGTGCCCCAAACAAAGATCATATGCCAAAGTTACGCCCCTAGGAAGTTGATACACCAAACTACCCAAAATAATGTCCACAAAACTGTTGTTTTTTCATCTTTCAGGGTTAGGGTTTTGGATTTTATTTATGTTACAATTGCCTTTGGAGCCTCATTGTAACAATCATATTGATTTGAATGAGCATATCCATCACATCTCTTCTCAGAGATAAACTGCCACCATTCTAGCAAGTCTTTCACTCTGTATTTCTACAGTTTTGTACATTTCGCTCATTAATAGAAATTGTGTATTACTATGTCTCTAGGTTTATTGTTATATATCTGATATATATCTATTATATTATTGGATATTTGATATATCTCTGCTCTAATTTTGTGCCAAAAATAATCCGGATCAACGCACCTTTTTGGGATTTATTCAAAATTTAAGTCTATCCAAGTCATTGATAGCTATGTTAAAAATATTTTTAAGACTCATGGATTTACCAAGGTTATCATAAGAAACATGGATCCTAAGTTCACTAACAAATTTTGTAAGAAACTATTTCACCAAGTTAGGACATCCTTAACCATGAGTACTTCTTACCATCCCCAAACAGATGGTCAGATTGAGGTCGTTAATAAATGCCTTGAAGTGTATCCAAGGAATTTTGTGAATGATATTCAGACACAATGTATTAATTTGTTACATCTTGTAGAATGGTGGTACAATAGTACAAATAATACCTCATAAAAATTGTCCCCATTTGAAGCCATGTATGGCTATCTGCCTCCCTCAATTAAGGAATATGTTATCAATTCCAAAGTCCCTACTGTGAAATACTATCTATCTACATCAAAATAAATTTTACGCACTCTTAAATCTCACCTCAAACAAGCAATGAAACGAATCAAACAAGTTGACAAAAGAAGAACCGACCGATAAATTATGACAAGAGATTGGGTGTTTGTTCGATTACAACCTTACAGACAGAGTTCTCTAAAACATTACAAGAAACACAAATTGGCTCCTAAGTTTTATGGACCCTATCAAATTTGAAAGAGAATCGCTCAAGTTGCTTACGCCCTTGATATTCCAAATAAAGGAAAATTGCATTACATTTTTCATGTTTCTTGTTTGAAGAAAAAGATGGGTCCTACCATCCATATAGAAACAAAATTGTCTCTTTTAGATGAAGAAGGAAAGCTAATTCTACTTCCTAAAGGTATCTTAGAAGTAAGAACCAAATTCCCGCGTTCTAGAAAAATTATCGAGTATTTGATCAAATGGAAAACCTTACCAGAAGATGAAGCTACTTGGGAAAATGAGGATTTTAGATCCAAGCATTCGTCTTTACCCATGCTTCGAGGATGCAGCTTTTTAGGAAGGGATGACTTGTAACATACCTTATTGTATATTACATTTAAATATTATTTGTATTAACTATACCATAATGTAAAGTCGCACCCATTGTCTAAGGATGTGACTATATCCATTTGTGTGTATTTATACACATGGTTGTAAATCTAATTGACATGAAATTATAAATATATATTGAATATATATATTATATATATAGAGTTCTCCTATAGAAAATCAATAATATTACTAATCTACTCTATTTGTATCAATATTGTTGGCTATTTCACAACCTCGTTATAATATAATATTCTTGTTTCAGTTAAAATAATAATAATAATAATAATAATAATAATAATAATAAGTAAGATTTGTTGGCATGTATAAAGGAGACCCATTTGGGGATGACATTTAATGTATTAATAAATATATGGAAAAATATTGGAGTATTGTTTTGTCCAATTATATGACTATTTTTTAGAAAAGAGCACTATTTATTACAATCAAGTAAGAGTGTAGGATTTCCTTATTGGCCATATTTTTTTTAAACCATTGATATTTACAAAAAAAAGCTTGAAGTAGAAAAAGAGTAGTGGATATTGATCCAAAGTGAAAAGTAGTGGTTGTCACAACTTAGTTTAGACAACTGGGTTACAATTCCCATGTCTCATTGTTAATGGTCTTCCTTTTCCAAGCATAGACCACAAACTCATATTGCAACTTTCCGAAAATGTGTTTTTAGTCTTCCTCCTCATACATCAAACAATTCTTGATTTCTTTGCTTTCATGTAACAAATCCTCCATGCCTTAGGATTTGAAATACACGATATTTTCGAAGACATCTTTGTGTTGTTTTATGATATTCAAAGAACAACCTCTATGTCAAAAGCCTACTTCACTCACTATGTAATATTCTTGTGAGAGTGTATTGATCGAACAACCCATTTTTTTATGAAGACATCAATAAATTGTTTTAAAGTATTTTTTTTTTTCATAGTTTACATCAATTAAAAAGGTAATATTGTTCACAAGTATTGTGCATTCAATGAGAAGTTCAACAATTTACATTTGAGCATTGTTCCCCAAAAAAGTAGTAAAGGTAATATAGAGATGTACATTGTCCTTTTTGGACTTTACTCAAATATAGTGATTTTACGTTTTTTAGGGACCTAACCTCCCTAACCCCTCACGTAGGTAGAATAATATGTTTTCTATGTAATAAAGGCTGAAATTAGTAAATAAGGCCTATATAATAATGTGAACAAGTTTAATGTAAGAAGAATTAATAGAAGCCTCCACTTCTAGAAATATGTTCCTCTAGAATGTTCTTTAGAAGATAGAATTAGTATAAATAGGATTATAAGGCATGGAAAAAGCTTGTCTTTAGATTTATTGTAATAGAGCTCCGCTCTACTGGAGGTTTCCCCCTCGAAGAGGCAAGTGAATTTGGATTTCTATCAATAAAGGTATCATTTATGGTGTTGTTGTTCTTTATATTTTGTTTTTTTTTGTTGGTATTTATCATAATATTTGTGTTTCTACTTTGTGTAATACATCTAGTACCTTACAAGTGGTATCATAGAACTTTCTTCGACCACAAAAAGGGGCATTTTTTTTGCAGGGTTTCAAAAGACGAAGAAAAAGAGGGTCACAACATTCCAAAAATTTCATGTAGATTTTTGTACAAAATTTGATGAGGCCAATATATCGTTGATTTAAATTCAACAAATTTTCAAGGATTTTACGTGGACGGCTGCACAATTTTGTAGATTTTTGTAGCACTTTGTGCTGAATTCACCCCAAAAAATTGTATATATGATTTCCTCTCGCAAATTCACCCTATTTCAAAAGAAAAATTGTTCAAATCAGAGTTCCTAAAGTGAAGATATAATTGATTTAAAATTGGCCATTTTAGGATTTTTCGTGACGGTGGCAGGACTATAAATCTCGTAAACTTTGACAATGCGCTCAGATTGCTACTAGATCAATGCCATTAGATAGAGGATTTTCAAAGACTTCATTTGATATATTATATGTAGTGCTTACACTCAATATGTCATGCGCTAGAACCTCATAAACAATTCACTCTCAAACCCTCATGGGCATGAAGCATGAAGATAAGATTGAGATCTTAAAAGTTCTCCATGATATTCAAAAGACATTGGATACACATAAGCACCTTTGCATTGTTTAGAGCACATAACCTTGCATCACAGAAGAATATGATAGAGAATGATATGTCTGATATGCTTTAGAGACTAATTATGAGGATTGGTATATGGAGAGTTGTTATTTTTGGGATAATAATTATTTTCATCTTTTATATGATGACTCTACTCCACCTTATGTAGCAAACATCAATGTTATGACTACCAATGTCTAGTTCTTATTCTACAGTGGTATTGTTCCTTCTAGTTTCAACTTTGACACTTTCCCACTGTGTGGATGGATCTACATATTTGGATCCACATGACCAATGTAGACATTTGGAGCATCATTATCAGTTTTCTATTGCATTCCGATATCTTCAGAGTGGAGTCCACATGAGCACTTAGACATGGGACCCAGGTTTACAGTGGCAGTTGGACTACTGTAGCATGGTGGCTATCACTTCTACATGGGACCTTAGTTCTTTAGCCTACTTCAACATCATGGTCCACAATTATCCATGGGACCCTGGTATATGGTTGTACTCCCTCATAACAAGCATTAAGGACAATGCTTTCATAAGGGGGATGAATGTAGTGTATCTAGGGGAATAATATGGGGTACTTAGGGATGTACCCAATGGGAGTATTAGTAGATATGTATTGAAGGCCACTAGTAGTAAATAAGGCCTAGTGTGAACATAATATATGTAAGAGGGCTTACTAGAAGGTTTCACTTCTAGAAGGTTCCTCCTTTAGAATGTTCTTAGGTGGTAGGTAGCACTATATAAAGGAGTATGAGCAATGTGATGGGAAAGTTGAAAAGTATTGTATTTGGAGCATGTATCTCATTAGGAGGTTTCCCCATCGAAGAGGCAAGTGAACAAGAGTGCACCCCTTCCTTAATAAGATCTATTGTATGATGTTTCTCTATCTTAATGGTTTTCAATATAATAAAGTGTGGGTTTTCTATGGTGTTCTCTGGATCTTGTATGGTGATTGTATTTGCAGATCTTTGGAACTTAAAAATGTTATTTTGACTTCATTTAAACATAGTACTTTGTGGGAACATGGGTAAAATACTTTAATATAAGCATTAAATGCATGTTCAAGTTGAGTCTCATTTAATTAGTTCCAATCTTTCCTACCAAAATTTAACCTAGGAACTTGTGGAATGAATAAAAACTACTTGCAAAATGAATAAGAACTATGTTTATTATATTATCACACCATACAAATTTATTGCATTGGGTAGAATCCATTATGAATATAGGACATCAAACTAAATAAATTAATTTCCATAGTAGCAATGAAATTTAGTTATTATAGATTTGATGGAGTCACATTATTAATATAGGAAATCAAACTAAATAATTTAATTTCTAGAGTCTCCATTCAATTTAGTTATTACTAATCTAATGGAGTCATTATGGTTGCACTACCCATTATCGATAACCCTATAGAGAATGGATTAGGACCCACAATATACATTGTTATGTGACCTTGATATCCTTCAAAGAAATATATGAAATGTAGTAAACTTTTAAAACAATGCTTTCATAGTTAGTCGTTCATGTCAACATAGCCATATGTAATGTTTAATTATAATTTGTATTTTTTAAAAATTGTATGTTTAACCACGGGGAGAGCTTCGAGCTATGAAGAGGCACAAAATTGCCACTTAGCAACCCCATACACATTCCCAAAGACATAATCAACATGAATTTTATCATATTTCACATTTGACATAGGGGCTATAATAGACGACTCACAAATTCTACACAACAAAGTTGTCAAAGAATATTTTCTTTAATGTCATTCTATGGAGAAGTTCAACATTCCCACATACCTTCTACTATCATTTGCTTCAATGCCTCCATGTTTTATTTATAAACCAATCCCTCTCGATTTCTTCATGATCCCACACATCATCCTTCTACATTTCCTCCTTCGTAAGTTCATATTTGGGATTGGGACCCATTTTCACATTCCTTCATTGTTCATTCTTTAGTTTAACCACAATGTTTGGAGCCTAAAAAATTCCACCCCATCCATGAAATCACCTAGAGAAGTTTGAGGAACAATCCAGGCTCACCCATTCTTATCACAAGAAAATGTTTCATAGAATCCCCCCACATTATTATTATTATTCTTCTTGGGAGGGACGATAGGGGTCACTAGTCCAACATCTGGAGGCTTCATCATGTTTGTGATAGTGTGTCAAAGCTATATGATTGGATAAATTAAGGTGTTGGGAGCTTGAGGCTGCGATGTTTGGGATAGTGGTTTTTCTTATAAGAACCATAAAATATTTTATGTAAATTCTCAATGAAATAGTGAAAATGAAGAAGAGATGCCCATGGGGATTATACTTGCATTTCCTTACCTATGTTGATGTCAATGTTTTCCTTCTAAAGGATGGTAGGAAGTTTCCTTATAACCATAATTTTTGGCGGAGAGCTCAAATAAATTGATTGATGATCAATATTTGTAAGTGTTGAGGATTGTTAAAGTAAGAGTTGGAAGGTTTTGTTGTGAAAATATAATCTGATAGATTAGAAACAAAATTGTAAATTTAGTTGAAGGCTTTAAATAATAAATTTATTCTAGTCCAGTCATGGTATGGAAACAGAAAGGCTAGGCTTCTCCCCAACCATAAAGATAGTTAGGTAACCATTACAACATATCCTTCATGTTTTCTTTTGTGTTGGGCATATTTCAATTTCCATTGATGGATTTCAAGCATAAAACATAAGAGCAATCCCTAGATTATCCAAACCAACAATATGAAGATGATGTTTCTAACATTGCACATGAATGAGGAAAATTGGAGAGAAGGATTCAAACATTTCATAGTATTTGTCACATGGATGGGTTTGGGAAGATTGGTTATGAAATTATAGTTGGTTGGGAAGACTCGTTATGAATTTTTGTTGAACAATTATTGCTTGAAATAGATTAATGATTCATTTTCTTTTAAATGTTTTGTTTCTTTTAAATTGATAATTCAAATGAAGATGATATTTCTAACATTACGCACGACTAATATTGGAGACAAGGATTCAAACATTTCATATTATTTTTTGCATGGATGGGTTTGTGAAGACCGGTTATGAATTTATGGTTGGTTGGGAAGATTCGTTATGATTTTTTGTTGAACAATTATCACTTCAAATAGATTGATGATTCATTGTATTTTAAATGTTTTTGTTTCTTTTAGATTGATAATTCAAATCAAAATTTGCAGGAATAAAAATAACAATGAAAATGATAAGGATGCACTTATAGATATTGATTCCATCATCTATGGCATATTTGATTGTGTTGGCAGAAGGATTAGTGTGAAGGATGTTGATGAAAGGTCGACATATATTTGAGAGTAAGGAAGAGAGAATGCCACACAAATGAATAACTAGTTATACCCACAACTTGATGATTAGGAATTGGTTGGGGGGAAATACCACCACCACCACCATGCCCATGATTACCTCCCCAGTTTTCCTCCTAGTCATTCGTGAGGTTAGATGTCTCAAAATATGAAAGTGAGAATACATGAATTATGAGAATAACATACTTGGATTGAGAATATATTGGATTTGGGTTGGCATTGGTGAGGATTGAAAAGCTAATCACCCACATGGGAAACAAATCCCTGGTTATTTGTTCGAATCACATGGATAGATTCATGGGATCATAATTGTCAATGTCATTTTTTATGGTAGAATGAACATAATATGGGAAGAGGAAGTGTTGTCATTCAACATCAAGGAATTTTACCATGTTTTCAAAGACATTGATTTATGATGCATGCTTGAAAAATGATTGGTTGATATGTTGTGAATAACTGGAAGTGAATGCTCTGCGAATAGGGTTTCCTCAGGTAAGTAGCATATGCAGCCCTCATGGCCTCTGGATTTTGGGGAGGATCCCTCCTTCCCATTATTCCTATCCCTGATATCGCAACCTTCCAATCCCTACTCTCCTCCTATACAAAAAAATTGAAATCTCCCCCTCTTTCATGTTTTGTGAAGAAGATCATTGAGATCCCCAAAGTTCCAGTGCACCCATCTACCTCTCTCCCATTTTCCCTTTGGCTTGATAAGAATGGGATGATGGGATATTTTATGGGGTTGTGTCCCTCTCCAAGAGCAATGGAACATTGGATGGATCAAAACTAGAAGAAAATGATTCAAGGGAAAATGTCTTATGCATTTTGTGGTAAGGGGTTCTTTGTCTTTCTCTTTGAAAATAAAGTTGATAGAGATTTGATATTAATAAATGGCCCCTATTTCATGGGCTCGGGGAATGTACCTAAAAAAATGGACTCCATATTTTAGTCTAGAAAATGATGTCCCATCAACAGTTCTAGTATGGGTCTATTTTCCCTTTCTTCCCCAGCATTGCTGGAACGACGAAACCTTGAAAAATATTGGGAACACGCTGGGTATATTCATTTTCAAGATGAACCATGAGAAGGCTTTCAATATTGTTCTCTCCTATGTGTAGAAGTAGATCTGGAAAAAGGGTTACCAGAGTCCTTCTAGCTCACCTTGGATAATTGTTCCTACATCTAGAAAATGGACTACAAACAACTTCCATTCAAGTGCAAAGCATGACATGAATACAACCACTTCAAAAACAATTTTCCCAAATCAAAGGCATATCATCCAGAAGAAAAAGAACTGGAGCAATGGAAACAATCCAAAAGAAATAAAATCCTCAACAAAGTGGTAACACATCAACAGGAGTGCAGAGAGACCTCCATTCCCACTTATCGAAACAAAGGAAAGTCCCTGCTGGTAGGGGATCATGAAGACGAAAGAAGAAAAATCATGTATACAACACTAGAAAATCTAGAGGCATAAACTGTAGACTCAAAGGAAAAGGAAATAACAGAAGAAAATCATATCCATCTGGAAAAAGACCCAGCTCTTCCACTAGATCAACAAGAGCCAAAAGTAAATCATCTTGAGGATCTTTCCCCCAGCATGATCCCCTCTCATGTTTCTTCTGATTTTCCTGTAATCCTAAAAGATGATAGTCAAGAGGAATCTGGGGAAGATTTGGATTTGGAGGTCACTAAGAGCTCCAAAGTATCGAAGGTGGGTCGGAAAATTAATCGAAATAGAAGTGATAAATATTTAACTTGGGACAAAGAACTTGGGATAGAGACCTCACTAGAAGATTTTTTCAAGAAAGACAGGAAATATGGAAAGGCATCATCTTCAAAGGGTCAATCATATCCCTCTAAAGAGGGGACATCCAAATTTACTAGTAAGTAATGAAAATAGTCTTTTGGAATTGTAGGGGTTTGGGACAAAAAGAAAAAAAGGAAGTAATGGGAAAATTAATCAAGTTAGAAAAACCTCAAATCCTCCTAATTCAGGAGACTAAAATGCAAGGGCTAAAGGCCCTTCGTGAAATTCAACAAATTTGGCAAGCAAGCGCATGAGTAGCTATTAGTGCAAGAGGAGCCTCAGGGATAATTTGTACCATGTGGAATACTTTCATGAAGAAAGAAGATATGAATCAACACACTAGGTTATGGCCCAATTGAAACATATTACCTCAGGTAAGGTTTATCCTATCATCAACATTTATATGACTAATAATTATTGGGAGAAAGTAGAATGTTGGGAGTCCTTGTTGGGCATAAAAAATGTTGGGTTTCTGCAAAATTGTATCATAGCAGGTGACTTCAACACCACCATGCATACAAAATAAAAAAGAGGGGGCTCAATATTAAGAGATCATTTTAGGGAATGCATGGAAGACTTGGTCTCCAACCCGGATTTTTTTGATGTCTATCCCAACAAAGGTAAATTCACTTAGAGAAACAAATTTATTGGGGTGGGGCACATTGTAGCTAGGCTTGATGGTTTCCTTATCCACAGTTCTATGTTATCCCTTCCATATAATATATCCTCCTATATAATTCCATGGGGTCTCTTTGATCACCTCCCAATATCTCTATCCTTTGACAAGGAGGAAAATTTCGGTCCAATTCCCTTTCAGTTTAACCCCCTTTGGTTGGATTCCCCTGACTCCCTCCCTTTACTCTCTCGTTTGTGGAATCAATGGGTGGATGGATCCCTTGTTTACATTTGGGATAAAAATCTAAAAATAACTAAACATGATATTAAGGACTGGGTAAGGAAATCTCCCCCCTCCCCTAGGGACGAAGTAGAAAATTGTAAAAAAAAATTGGAGGAATTACAGAGAAACATGGAAACCAAATAAATAAATGATATCCAAAACTCTCATGAGAAAGAAGTTTTTCAAAAATACATGAAGGCTCTCAAAGATGAAGAAATGTTTTGGAGGTTGAAATCAAGATATCTATGGCTCCAGGAAGGTGATAAAAACACCTCCTTCTTTCACAAGCAGGTAAAGGCTCAGTAATGTAGAAACATAGTGGAAGAAATAAATCACAGTCGAGAGATTTCATTACCTCCTTTGAGAAAATTAAAAAGGAAGCTACAACTCATTTTGGGAACCTTTATACAAAGGATGGAGAAGACAATCAAGAAAAGAGTGAACAATTTATAGAGCATATTCCCTCCCTGACCACAAAAGAGGACAACATAGATCTAAACAAGGAGGTTTATACTGAAGAAATATGTGAATCCCTCAATCAATTTGACTTCATCTCCATGATTAGATGTTCAAAATGTTTTTAGGATGGGTGGTGCCACCAACTCCTCTTTCCTAGCCTTGATCCCCAATGAAAAAAATGCCTCTTCCTTTGACAGGTTCTGCCCCATATCTCTTTGCAATATTTCATACAAACTCTTGGAAAAAGTCATTGCAAACATATTGAAGTCGATGTTACCTCGCCTCATTCTCCCAAACCAAGGACGATTTGTTGAAGAAAGGAAGATCTGGGACAATATAACTCTGGTCTAGGAGGCGATCCACACCAGCTACAAAAATGGAGAAAAAAGGTATGGTTATTAAAATGGACATGGAAAATGCATTTGATCGAGTAAAGCATAGTTTCCTTATTGAAGTTTTTTTTAAAAATGGCTTTAATCAATCTTTTATCTCTTAGATCGGAGTCTGCATCTCCACTCCATTGATATCTCCTTTGATAAATGATAGGCCTGCCCCCCTTTTTAAAGTATCTAGAGGTTTAAGATAGGGATTATTGCTCTCTACTATGTTGTATGTACTAATAACATAATATCTAAATATAAGATTAGAACATGAAAGAAGAACAAGATCCATCCCAAGATTGAATATTGCAAGAAGAGTCAGAAGAATAAATCATTCTCAATTCGTGGATTACACCCTATTGTTAGGTGGTGCTTCTAAAATTATAGCCATTCGATTTAAATTGGTCTTGGACCAGTATGGTGAAGCCTCAAGAGGAATTATAAACAAAAACAAGAGCCAAATATATGCATGGAATATAAAAGAAAGCGTTCTATCGAGAATTTCCAGTCTGTTGCAATTTCCCTTCTCAATGGATTGGAAATTCTTCAAATACTTAGGCACTCCAACTAGCCTAAAATCTCTCCCATGGGAGCCCTGGCATGTCATTCTACAGAAGATAAAAGACCAATTCGAAGTTTGGGGAGAAATATGGTTGAACCCAACAGGTCATTTGGTTTTGGTGAAATCAATATTATCCTCTTTCCCCATCTTCCAATTCTCATCTCTATTGGCTCCAATGGGTATAAAAAAGGCAATGGCTCAGATAATCCACAAATTCCTCTAGCAAGGGGGTAAAGATAATGAGAAAAAAATTCACATGGTCAATTGGAATATAGTCTGTGCACCTAAAGAACATGGAGGGTTAGGAGTCTGGGACCCTGAAAAGATAAATATTGCATTAGGGGAAAAACTTCTTTGGAGATTTATAACTAATGATAATGATTGGTGGAAGAAAGAAATTTTCCACAAATATTTTTCAAGAAATCGAAGGAGATGCTTGGACATAGAACCTGATCACCAATCATGTTCTCCTATTTGGAAACTAATAAGATCCTCTCTTCTTATCTTGCATGATCATCTTTCCTAGAGTCTGGGGAGTGGAAGGGAAATTAATATTTGGGAGGACTACTTCTCTTCCTCTGAGATCTTAAAAGACATCCCTTTCTTGGATCATGTTTGGACCTGGCTAACAAAATAGGGAAAAATTACCATTTTTGACATCTCAAAATGGCATAGTAATGGGTCTTGGAAGGGGTGGAACTTGGGAGAAGTCCCTCCTAATCTCACTCAAGATTCTCATTCACTTTTATTTCTTATCAATGGGTCATCTCCTGTTCATCTTCAGCAACAGGACAACATGAGTTGGGGCTCTTTTGGTTACTCAGTAAAGGAAGGATATAATCTCTTAATCAAGCAATCCCAACTTCCAGAAAACTCCAACATATGTAATGAAATATGGAATATAGACAGGCTCCCTAAGGTTAATATTTTTGGATGGAAATTATCTCACAATAAGTTTCTCACAGGAGAAAATTTTCTCAAAAGAGGTATTCTGGGACCATTTAGATGTGCATTATGCAGACAAGACCTTGAATTGTCATCGCATCTCTTCCTGGAATGTATTTTCTCCAAACAAGTATTGCATATGGTATACTCTAAATTAATGCACAATATTGCATGGCCTTCAACGTGCATAGCTATGATCAGGAAATGGAGCAAAGTCTATAATGGCTCCTTTTAAAAAAAACAACCTTTCAATGTGTCTGGAAGGCATCCATTAAATTTGTATGTTGGAAAATATGGTTGGAAAGGAACAAAGCCATTTTTAAAAGTAAAATGATTGACCCCTCTTTTGTAGATGCACGTGCGATGGGCCAATTTGGGGAATATCTCACCTCATGAAGAATAAAAGTGGAGAAACTATAAAAAGAAGAAGAACTATGGATGTCTAAAATAAATATCAAAATTAGTCTTTCCCCCAAAAAAACTCAAAGATCATTCTGGCAGATTCAAACCTCACCTCGGGAATACAATATCTAGATTTCTTCTCAATTGGGATTCATCTTATGTTTTGATGGGGCTTCAAAAGGAAACCCAACGGAGGCAGGTAGGGGCGGGGTGTTGTATGGCCCTAGAGGA
>JZKD02S1893913.1:283593-334624 GCA_000966675.3 Picea glauca | reverse complement strand
ATTTATAAATTCTAAATTAACATAAATTAATATCATTTAGAAACTGTATTTTTTTTTAAATAAGAGATTAATAATTGTTTTGAAATGTTTAAAGTAATATATTAATAATTTAATGAATTTTAATATTTCGATATTTTTATTCTCTTTCTTTTTATTTATATTCACATAAATTTATATATAAATTATATTTTTTTTAAATGAAAAATTAATAATTATTTTGAAATGTTTAAAATAATATATTAATAATTTGATGGAAAAAAACATCTATACTTGTAAATATGGTTCTAAAAATAAAGCTTTCAATTACAAAAATAAAATTATACAATAAAAGAATTATACTATATGTGTCAAATAATGTATAGATGTGTATATAGATATAGAGTGCTTACTTGTAAATATTGGTGTTACCATTTATAAGTAATCAATTTTAAATATCATTTCAATTTTAAAAGCAAATTTGAATCACAAAAAAAAGTTTTAATCAAATTTGGATTTGAACAAATGAATTTCAAGGAAAAAACACATGTTCTTAACCATTAAACTCACTTAAATTGTACATACTAAATAAAACAACTTATGTATATGTTTTTTTTTTTTTTTCGTAAATAAAAAAGTTTGTAAAATGTCAAAAAAACAATACACGTCCAAACATACTTCAAAACCCGCCATCTGTTCTGTCACATGCATGGAAACTAGAATAGGTGGCCTGCAATGTTCATAGGCAAGCCAGTATACCAGAGTCTATCTACAACATAATTTCACTGTAAATGCATCCTAACTAAGACTGACAACATAATAGTAAAGAAACTGAACTTGAGGTGAATCCGAACTTCCATCATGGCGGACGGTGAAGGAAAACAGTCGACAACATGTTGGGAACGAAGCCCCTTCCTTCCTGTCAGTACCGGCAAATGGGGGTTATTATCCATCGCTATTCCCCGGCGGCCGACAGGAATTACGGATAACGGGACTATGAATGTATGTGATATTTGCATCGAGTTGTAGTCCACGTCCATATGTATCTGTCCACTGAAATTAACACTTCTAATGGGCCCCACTTAAAATATGAAAAGTAGTAATGTCTAGTCAACGGTTTGGTTAACACGTGGTCATCATAACAACTTTCTCCAATTGCCATCTGTTTTACATGGTCACACCTCAACCACGCAGCCCTTGTGCACATCGTTGGAATTTGCAGACCCAATGCAGGGTATCTGGGTAACAGCTCAGCGTGGAAGCCACGCTGTTTGCTGTTGCCTGCTTCCCATGGAAACTACAATTTTGTTTCTATCTATATCCTACGTGTCTGGAGCATCTTAGGCCAGCCACGTGTCCATCCCCGATTGAAAATGCGTTCGTCCTCTTATCGGATTAAGTGGGCCCGGGGACCACTGTCACTAGTAAAGTTAGGTTGGTCCGAGTTTGAGCCGGGGGTCGTTTGAAAGCGACGAGCGGCAGATGTGGGTCCCACGGTCCCACTAAACGCCTTCCTCGAGTAGACAAGATATGTCGGTTGTGCAAAAGATTTCCCTAAATGCATATATATGTGGGGCGCACGGATTTGTGTTTCTAGGGGCCTTCTACATAATGGAGGCCTCCTTGGTGTTCGTTGGCATCACAACATCCCCTCGCTGCCATTGGATTAATTTCATTCATTATGTCAAAAGTGGCCGAACCACCCAAGTAAGAGAATGATAGATGGAGATGTTGGTTATCATAATTTTTATGACTCACAACTAAATTTTCTAATTCTAATATTTTTTTTTTTAGATTTTTTTTGATGAATTTTTCGTGGAAAATTATTAGAATATTTTTTTATGTTTCATGGATGGTAAACAAGATAAATCATTAGCATGCTTACAGGGGTTTAACTTGGTGGGGACATTGAGTAAGGCCCAACAATCTCAACAATATAATTGGTCGGGGACTTAACCTCAAATCTCATGCATTGTAACCACACCACTCATCCACTAGAGCTAACCTATAGGTTAATATTTGTTTAGATTTATTTTGATTTTGGATTTATTAAGTTGTGAAGGGATTATATTTTTTGAGGTATAATTTTTTATTCAAATTTTGCATTTTAAAAAAGGTTTGTATTTCAAAGAATTTGATCCTCTGAGTATTTAATAAATTGAAGTTAAGATGGATCTAAGTTGGTTTTTATTGTTTGCTTCTCTTGCTCTAGTGTTCCACCTTCTCTATATGAAACTTTCTCATTCTAAATTGTTTTTGCTTGACCAGAACCAACCTTCTTCCCCTCTATTTCCCCTTCCCTAAATTTTCTTGTGTTGTCAACATCCAAATGAGCATGAACTAATGAAAGCCAATTGAGAACAATCGATGAAAACTAAGCTTGAATACCTTAAGTTTTTTTTTTATATATTCCTATTATTAAATGTCATTTTTGGACACTTCTGTTATGACCCAATGCCTTAAAAATGATAAGAAATCAATAAATTTCAGTCCACTTCGGGGGGGAAACCTCCTTTACATTATATAAACTTCGGAACATAATATGAGATGAGACAATATGATCCTAATACTAGATCTCCTTGATATATATATAGGAGACAAGGGGTTACAATTACAATGAAAGAGTGCAAAGAAGGGTTCTAGTTGACCTACTAGAAATGTAATAATTCAATATCTAGGGAATAATAAGGGGTTTTATACATATCATGGGCCTTTGTCTAGGGCTTAACAACTTCCTTTATCCATATATTTTATTCATGTCTACATCTTACCTTGTGAATTTTACCTTCAATGGAAACATTAAATCTTTATTTTTTCTACAAATTGACCTATTAGAAAGTTGAAATTTCACAAAGGTACTTGTACAATTTGAACTAGTGATTAAATAAAAACTAAATGTCACATAACTTATCTGAATTATTTGAGAACAAAATGAAGGCGGAAATATAATAAGTAAATACATAGATATATTTCCAGAAACACAGAAGTACAGTAATGCACATTTTTTATTAATGACATAAATGTACAGAGACTGTAAAAATACAGAGTGAATTAACTTGCTAAAATGGTGCCAACTTATCTTTGAGAAGAGATGTGATGGCTACGCTCATTTGCAAAAAGATGATGATGATTTCATTGAGGGTCCAAAGGCCTTTTTAATATAAAGAGAATCCAAAACCATAACCCCGAAAGATGAAATTCCAAAAGGTTTGTGGGCCCCAATGGGGGTAGTTGATACGTCAACTTCCCAAGGGCATAACTTTTGCATATGATCTTTGTTTGGGGTGTTTTATATTTCGTCGGAAAGGTCTATCCGAGAAGTACAACTTCCATGGGGGTCAAGGTATGATGTTGGCAACTCCCAGCCCCCAAAATTCCAAAACAAACGTCGTTTAGGGCCTCAAAACGACCTCGAAAGTTTGGGACTCGAAAAACTGTAAAAAATTGTCAAAATGGAAAATTGTTCTCTGAGCCAACAAAGTAGGTGGCCACCAATATCCGTCTGGATCATTCCTCTCTCTTATGAAGCAATGGTCTCCATTGTGTCAAGTTGTCGCAGAAGCTTTTGTTGAACCTAAACTTTGGTGAGCTGCTTTCCTTGCTGAAGAAGTCGTCTTGCTTAACTTGTTGAAGGTTGTCATGAACCTGTTGCTAGAGGGGTTGGATCCATTCAACCAATCTAGCTACATGGTGTGCATGTGTGTGGGAGGACTCTGTCGGTGAAGATGCAACATGAAGAGCATGAAGGGATTTGTTATAACTTTGCTTGGTTGGATAGTGTGGAGGCACCCTTGTAGGTGCAGTAAGAATATCTTGGTGCTCTTATGATGCAGGAGCATCTCCTTCAAAGTCAAAGATGTAAGTGGGGAGGCAAAGATACGACATCTCAACATTTAATTTAGAAGTAAATCGAGTTGTTGAGATATTTTGGAAACAACATTTTTAAATATGTCGTGTTTGTAAAGTTGTATAGGACTGTAAGGAGTTGCAAATATAGAGTGTTGGCTCTTATCTGACAGTAACTGTTAGTTATTGTAATAGGACAAAGTAGGTAACCGCTATGACTTGATAGGATAGGTTGCAGACAGGATGAGAGAGCTCATGGAGCCAATCCTTAGATAGTTGTTGTTTTATTGTAAAAATATAAAGAAAGAGGATAGAGATATAATAGAGATCAGTAGAGAAGAATAGAGTAGAAGAAAAACACAGTGAAGAACTGCAAGATTATGTAATTTGTTTCATGAATGAATAGAGCAGAATTTTTTTTCCCAAATATTGGATTGTGTTCATTTTAATGTGTGATTGAATGAATGTTGCATTCTGTGTATGTCGTTTAGTTCATTTTCGTTCATGTATGATTGTTCGAGAAGTTGATTGTATGAGTTTGTGACGAAACTGGATAAGTTTCACTTGCTTCTCTTGTCAAAATTCTATGCAAAGGGTGCATCAACTGAGTCTCTGATTGACTCAAAAGAGTTTAGAGAGAGAGAGAGAGAGAGAGAGCGGAGGAAACTTAGACCAGGTGCAAGGGGTGCACAATGTCAAGGAACGACTAAGCGTCGAAGAACCAAAACAGAGGAACGTCGGGAGGGTGAGAAGAATTTATTTTCAATAAATCCTTTGGATCTAAGTTTGACGAAATCCCCGAACGCAAGGAGTGCATGGGAAATCGAAATCCTTTAAGGATTAAGCTCATAATGGATAGCAATTTTCATAAGTGTTGACAAGATCCAAGAGTTGGAATCGTAGGAGGATCAAAGGTCGAGACCTTTGAATACTGAGAAATCTTCTAAGTCGAAAGAAATCAGGAGCTCAGGAGGAGGAGCGATAATGGCCGTTGGATCATAGTGCAAAGGATCAACAGTCTTCTTATCAGAACAAGGTGCACGAGCCTTAGCGCTTCGCACATGCAGGAGAGAGAACTTATCAAATTTCTGAAGTCCTGAAGTAGTTTGGGACCGTCCATTGTCAGGGAAGACAGGTGGCGCAATATCCACAGGTACGAAAGTTTGTGGATGAAGAGGAGGTAAAACACCTGAAGTAGAATCTTGACCATTGATCGCTAGTAGATACCAGTCGTCAGATCAACAACTTCGAGAAATCTATTCGAGAGTTTCTCAGTTGAGATTTGAGATTTCCAAAGTCCGGAGAGCCGAAGTAAAATCTCAATCGTCCGATCATCTGAAGTAGATTTGAGCCGTCAGATCGTTTGAAGTAAATCTCAAGCGTCGGATCGCCCAACGTGAATCTGAGCCATCAGATACCATTAGTTCAGGAGGAGGCGAAGTTTGATAATTGAGATTTCCGAAGTCCGGAGAGCCGAAGTAAAATATCAATCGTCCGATCATCCGAAGTAGATATGAGCCGTCAGATTGTCCGAAGTAAATCTCAAGCGTCAGATCACCCGAAGTGAATCTGAGTCGTTGGATTCATAAGAGATGTGGCATAAATCTGAGAACTCCAGGTAAAGTCCCGAAGTAATTCATAGCCGTTAGATCTAAGGGAGACATGGCATAGATCCATGCACTTCGGGTAAAGACCCGAATCAATCCTTGATCGTCAGATCTAGAGGACAGGTGGCACAAATATTTGGACTCCAGGTAAAGAACCAAAGTAATCCTTGATCGTTAGATCAAGTGGACACGTAGCATAAATCCGCATACTTCGAGGGAAGTGAAAAGTTTGAGATTTGAGATCTCAGAAGTCCGGAGACTTGAAGGATATCTCAATTGTTGATTGAGAAGAGGGTCACAGGATGATTGATCTAAGTTGAAAGATCAAACACCCGAAGTAAAGGCAGGTCCGTTGATTAAGGACATGTTTCCGCAGATCGTCAACTTCAGAAGATTGACGTACCGAGGAAATCAGGGTTTGAGATTTGAAAAGTTCGAAGTCCAAAATCATGAAGGAGATCACATTCGTTGATTTAGGAGGGGCAGATCTGGTTCGTATATTTGGAAAGGGTAGATATGAACCGTCATTTCAGACAGTACCATCAAGATCGAGAGATTGACGGTCCCGTAGCATTGCGGGGACGGAAATTCCATGAACTTTAAAATGTTGAGGGCAGGCCGCAATCCAGACCGTGGTTTTGGAAAGAGGACACGTGGAGGCTCGAAGAGAATTGCGGGCTGAAAAGTAGTTTGATCCCAAAGTAGTCACGTGAGGTCATCACCCAAGGTCATATCAAGAGGGGGCTTATCAGAAAATGAGCTAACGTCCAGTACTCTGAGATTTCACAGGAGAGCGAAAGGGAAGGTTGTGGGTACCATAATACCTGGACTAAGAAGCCGAAAGGGCTTGTGTTTAGACATAGAATGAGACCATCAAGGTTTCAAAGAGTTGGTTGATTCAAGAATCAGAGACCCTTGACCGGGAGGTCGTGTAGCTTACGAGGGAGTAGGGGGGATGCATCAGGTGGTATCAGAGCTAATATTGAGTTTGTTTGTAGACAACAGACAAAGGAGAAAGGAGGTAAATTGATATCAATTGTGGTATCAAGAAAATTTGATTTCTGTTCATAGGCATCAAGAGGTGACACAGTGGAATCATGCCACCCAGAAGGTGTAGAGCGAATGAATAAATGGAAGACGAAATGAGGCAACTAAGAATGAGGCTGGAGGTGATGGAAACAATGGGGAGGAGAGCACCAAACACTAGAGATATCAGTGAAGCTAAGAGCAAAGAAATAGAGGTCGAAGAAAATGTAGCACATGATGTTGCACAAGATCGCTTATTGAAATCTGTTTCAAGAATAGGAGCCAGAGCAAGAATAGAGGTACCAATGTATGAAGGCAATTTAGAAGTTGAAGAATTGTTAGATTGGGTATGTGCTATGGAAAAATACTTCGATTATGAAGATTTCAAAGAAGACAAGATGGTGAAGCATGCAGTGACAAGACTGAAGGGTCATGCAGTGCTATGGTGGGATGAACTGCAAGCCGAACGCAAGAGCAAAGGTAAGCAGAAAATTAAGAACTGGGATAGGATGGTAGCCAAGATGAAAGTCAAATTTATCCCAAAGGATTACCAAATCAATCTGTTCAGGAGATTGAAAAACCTGAGACAAAAAATATTACCAGTGAAGGAGTACACTGAAGAATTTTACAGACTAAACATCAGAGCTGGACAGAAAGAGTATGAAGATGAAAAAACAACCAGGTATATCAATGGAATGAGATATGAAATACATGAGGAGATAAACATGATGTTTGTTAGTAAAGTAAAGGATACTTATCAAGCAACCTTGAAAGCTGAAGATAAATTGGCTAGGAAACAAAGCCAATGAAACAGAGGAGGAAATTCAAGCAGAGGTAAGGGAACCAGCAGAGAGAAGTTCCAAAAATCGAAGCATGAAGTTGGAAAACATCATAGTCACCCTGAGAAAGGTGAAATTTCTAAAGAAGGGAAACATGGAGGAATAATCTCTTTTTCCAGAGGACGAGGAAGAGCCAGAGGAGGAGAAGTCAGATGTTATTCTTGTGGAAAACCGGGGCACAAGTCTTAGGAATGTCTCGAGAGAAAGAAAGAAGGAGGAGGAGAAGCACACATTGCTGAAGCATAGAAGCATGTGGAAGTAGAAGCAGCAGAAGGAGGAAGGAACCTCGTGATGAGGAAAGTTCTTCTTAAACAAGAGAAGGAGGTAGAGGAACCAGTTCAACGAACAAGTCTGTTCATAACTGCTTGCAAGATGAAAGACATAGTTTGCAAGGTGATCATAGACAGTGGGAGCACTGACAATCTAGTATCCACAGAGATGATGGAGAAGCTGGAGTTGAAGATAATTGCACATCCAAACTTGTACAAGGTATCATGGTTGCAGAAAGGACATCAAGTAATGGTAAGTCAACAATGCCAAGTTGAATTTAAAATAGGAGGTTATAGGGATGAAATATTATGTGATGTAATTCCTATGGATGTCTGTCATATTTTATTGGGGAGACCATGGCAGTTTGACATAAAAGTTATTCATGATGGAAGAAATAATACTTATACCCTAGAAAAGAATGGTAGAATGCATATGTTGTTACCGATAGAAGACAAAGAGCAAAAGAGGGAAGCTATTTCAAGTATACTTCTCATGAGTGGGAAGGACATATTGAATGAAGTCAAGAAGGAAAAATAAATACAGTTTGTTGTAGTGAGGAAGCCTAGAGTTATCCTTACAAATACTTCTGTGGAATATTTGCCTGAAGAAATATAGGAACTGTTAAAAAACTTTGTTGACATAGTAGTGGATGAGTTACCACACTCATTGCCACCCATTAGGAGTATAAGCCATCATATTGACCTTATTCCAGGAGCTAGTTTACCAAATAAAGCAGCTTATAGGTTGACGCCTAGGGAGAATGAGGAAGTCAAAAATCAAGTCTAGGCGTTGTTAGATAAAGGTTTAGTTAGGAAAATCCTAAGCCCATGTGCAGTACTGATTGTGTTAAGTCCAAAGAAGGATGGAGGATGGAGAATGTGTACATATTCCAGAGCCATCAACAAGATAACCATTAGGTATAGATTCCATTTAGCAAGGATGGATGATTTGATGGATTGTTTGAGTGGAGCAAGATATTTTTCCAAGATAGACTTGAAGAGTGGATATCATCAAATAAAGATGAGAGAGGGAGATGAGTGGAAAACAACATTCAAGACAAATGAATGATTGTTTGAATGGTTGGTCATGCCATTTGGGTTGACAAATGCACCAAGCACATTTATGAGATTAATGAATGAAGTATTGAAAGAATTCATAGAAAAATTTGTCATAGTATATCTAGGTGACATACTAATCTTTAGTAAGACAAGAAAGAACACTTAAGAAATTTGACATCAGTGATGGAAAATTTACAGCAAGAGAAATTGCTGATAAATTTGAAGAAAAGCTCTTTTATGAAGACATAACTCATATACTTGGGTTTCGTGATCTCTTCAAATGAACTGAATATGGATCCAGAAAATGTGAGAGCAATCAAAGAATGGCCATCGCCAAGGAACATATTTGAGGTAAGAAGTTTTCATGGGTTAGCAAGTTTTTATAGAAAGTTTATTAGAAATTTCAGTGGTATATGTACACCCATGCTTGACATTGTGAAGAAGAAACACAAGTATTTTAATTGGATAGACGAAGTTGAAAAAAGTTTCAAAGTGTTGAAGGAGAAAATCACGGAACAGCCAATTCTAATCTTACCAGATTTTGGAAAAACATTTCAAGTAAGATGTGATACAAGTGGATTAGATATTGGAGCAATCTTGAGTCAGGATAATAGGCCAGTTGCTTATTTTACTGAGAAGTTGAATGACACCAAGAATAAGTATTCCACATATGACAAAGAATTTTATGCATTTATTCAAGCTTTGAAGAACTGGAGACATTATCTAATTCCTAAAGAATTTGTCTTGTATAGTGATGACCAAGCTTTGCAGTTTATTAATAGGCAAGAAAAGTTGAATCAGAGACATGCTAAATGGGTAGAATTTATGCAGAATTTTACTTTTGTTATTAAACATATTGTTGGAACTCCTAACAAAGTTGCATATGCTTTGAGCAGGAGGAGTTTAATTGTACATGAATTCCAAGTGGAGATCTTAGGGTTTGAACACCTCAAGGAGATGTATCGAGAAGATTTAGATTTTAAGGAAGCTTATGAGGCATGCAAGAATCCTTTGTTGGGAGACAGAGGCCCATGGACTGAATATTTGATCCAAGATGGATTATTGTTCAAGGGAAACCAACTATACATACCAAGATGCTCAATGAGAGATAACCTGCTGAAAGAGAAACACAATGGAGGTTTAGCTGGACATTTTGGTCATCATAAGACATTTGCACAACTGAGTAATTCATATTATTGGCCGAGCATGAGAGCATAGGTGAAAAAGTTTGTGAACAAATGCATAATTTGTCAGTATGCAAAAGGAAGACAATAGAACATTGGTTTGTATCAACCATTACCAATTCCAAAGAGGTCGTGGGATGCAATCGGTATGGATGTTTTTGGGGATTGCCTAGAACTCAGAAAGGGAGAGATTCCATATTTTTTGTGGTGGACAGATTTAAAAAAATGGCACATTTCATACCATGCCAGAAGACAAACGATGCTACACACATAGCCAATTTGTTTTTTAGAGAAGTGGTGAGACTACATGGATTGCCTAGGAGCATAGTCTCAGACAGGGACACCAAATTTGTAGGACACTTTTTGAGGATTCCATGGAAGAGGTTGGGGACAAACTTGTCCTTTAGTTCAACATATCACCCTCGGAAAGATGGACAAACTAAAGTAGTAAATAGGAGTCTGGGAAACTTGTTAAGAAGTTTAGTCACTGAGCAAGGTCGTCAATGGGATCAGATTCTGGCACAAGAAAAATTTGCATTCAACAATTTAGTGAACAGGAGCACAGGGAAAAATCCATTTGAAATTGTGTATGGTATACAACCAAGAGGGATCACAGAGTTGAGATATTTGAATCAAGAAGACTTCAGAAGTGCTGGAGCAGAATATTTTGCAACAGAAATGCAGAAACTGCATGACAGAGTCAAAGAACAGCTACGAGACAACAACCAGAAATACAAGAACAAAGTTGATCAAAAGAGGAGAGAAGTTCAATTCGAAATTGGAGATGAAGTTTTATCTCATTTGAGAAAAGAGAGGTTTCCAAGGGGAACATATAACAAGTTGAAGATGAAGAAGATAGGACCATGCAAGATTCTCAAAAAATTCACAGCCAATGCTTATGAAATTGTGTTTCCAGACAATGTTGGGATATCACCGATATTCAATGTTCCAGACCTGTATCCTTACAGGAGAGATGAGGCAAGAGAATCAAATGAACAGAAGGAAGTTCAGTCGAAAGAACAATTGCCCACAACAGAAAAAACTCATATGGAGAAAATCATTGAAAAAAGAGATGGAAAGAAGACCAGGAGGAAGACATATCCTGAATACTTAGTGAAGTGGAAAGATCATCCAATGGAAGATGCAAGTTGGGTCACAAAACCTGATATTTTGAAGCATGGAAAAAAAATGCAAGAGCTCATGGATAGGAGTCCATGAAAATTTTAACTAGAGGAGTATGATGTAGGAGCATCGCCTTCAAAGTCAAAGATGCAAGCGCGAAGGTAAAGATATGACATCTTAGCATTTAATTCATAATTAAATTGAATTGTTGAGATATTTTGGAAACAACATTTTTAAATATGCTGTGTTTGTAAAGTCATATAGGACTATAAGGAGTTGCAAATATAGAGTGTTGGATCTTATCTGGTAGTAAATGTTAGTTATTGTAATAGGACAAAGTAGGTAACCTCTATGACTTGATAGGATAGGTTGCAGACAGGACAAGAGATCTCGTGGAGCCAATCCTTCAATAGTTGTTGTTGTATTGTAAAAATATAAAGAAAGAGGATAGAGATAGAATAGAGATCAGTAGAGCAGAATAGAGTAGAAGAAAGACGCAGTGAAGAAATGCAAGATTATGTAATTTGTTTCATGAATGAATAGAGCTGACAAAATTTTCCCAAATCTTGGTCTGTGTTCATTTTAATGTGTGATTGATTGAATGTTTCATTTTTTGTATGTCATTTAGTTCATTTTCTCTCATGTATGATTGTTCGAGAAGTTGATCGTATGAGTTTGTGACGAAACTGGATAAGTTTCACTTGCTTCTCTTGTGAAACTCATATGCAAAGGGTGCATCTCGAACATAAGGAGTGCATCGACTGAGTATCAGATTGAATAAGAAGAGCTCAGAGAGAGAGAAGAGGAAACTTAGACCAGGTGCAAGGGGTGCACCGCATCAAGGAATGACTAGGCGCTGAAGAACTAGAACAGAGGAATGCCAGGAGGGCGAGAAGAATTTATTTTCAAGAAATCCTTCGGGTCTGAGTTTGATGAAATACCCGAACGCAAGGAGTGCATAGGAAATCAAAATCCTTTAAGGATTAAGCTCAGAATGGATATCACTTTTCATAAGTGTTGATGAGATCCAAGATTTGGACTCGTAGGAGGAGAAAAGGTCGAGACCTTTGATGACTGATAAATATTCTAAGTCGGAAGAGATCAGGAGCTCATGAGGAGGAGCGACGGTGGCCATTGGATCACAGTGAAAAGGATCAACAATCGTCTGATCAGAACAAGGTGCACGAGCCTTAGCTCTTCACACACGCAGGAGAGAGAAATTATCAAAGTTTCGAAGTGACGAAGTAGTTTGGAATTGTCCATGATTAGGGAATACAGGTGGTGGGAGATCCATAGATCTGGAAGTTTGTGGACGAAGAGGAGGTAAAAAACCCGAAGTAGAATCTTGACCGTTGATCGCTAGTAGATACGAGTCGCCATATCAACAACTTTGGGAAATCTATTCGAGAGTTTATTAGTTGAGATTTGAGATTCCCGAAGTGCGGAGAGCCAGAGAGCCAAAGTAAAATCTCAATCGTTCGATTATATGAAGTAGATCTGATCCATCAGATCATCTGAAGTAAATCTCAAGATTTAGATCGCCCAACGTGAATCTGAGCCGATAGATACTGTGAGTTCAGGAGGAGGCGAAGTTTGGTAATTGAGTTTTCCGAAGTCCAGAGCGTCGGAGAGCCAAAGTAAAATATCAATCATTCGATCATCCGAAGTAGATATGAGCCATCAAATCGTCTGAAGTAAATCTCAAGCATTTGATCACCCGAAGTGAATCTGAGCCATTAGATTCAAAAGAGACATGGCGTAAATTTGAGAACTCTGGGTAAAGTCCTAAAGTAATTCATAGCCATCAGATCTAAGGGAGACGTGGCATAAATCCTTGCACTCCGAGTAAAGACCCAAAGCAATCCTCCATCATGATATCTAGAAGATAGGTGGCACAAATCTGTGGATTCTGGGTAAAGACCCGAAGTAATCCTTGATCGTCAGATCAAGTGGACATGCGACATAAATCCACATACTTCGAGGGAAGTGAAAAGTTTGAGATTTTAGATCTCAAAAGTCTGGGGACCTGAAGGAGATATCGACCATTGATCGAGAAGAGGGCCATAGGACCGTTGATCTAAGTTGAATGGTCAAACACCCAAAGTAAAGGCAGGGTCGTTGATTAAGAATGACAAGTGTCCGCAGAATGTCTACTCCAAAAGATTGACGTATGGAGGAAAGAAGGGTTTGAGATTTGAAAAGTCCAAAGTCCGGAATCATGAAGGAGATGACATCCATTGATTTGGGAGGGAAAGATATGGTCCATAGATTTGGAAAGGGCAGATCTGAACCATCAGTTCAGACAGTACCGTCAATATCGGGAGATCGACGATCCCATAACATTGCGGGGATAGGAGTTGCACGAACTTTAAAACGTTGAGAGCGGGCCGCAATCCAGACTGTGGTTTTGGTAAGAGGACATGTGGAGGCTCAAAGAGAATTGCGGGCTGAAAAGTAGTTTGATCCCAAACCGCTTTTGGCCGCGCCCGCAATCGTGTGGTCACGTGAGGTCATCGCCCAAGGTCATATCAAGAGGGGGCTTATCAGAAAAGGAGATAATTCCCAGTACTTTGAGATTTTGTAGGAGAGCGAAAGGGAAGGTTGCAAGTACCATAATACATGCACTAGGAAGCCGAAAGGGCATGTGTTTAGACATAGAATGATACTATCAAGGTTTCAAAGAGTCGGTTGACTCAAGAATCAGAGATCCTTGACCGAGAGGTCGTGTAGCCTACGGGGGAGTATGGGGGCTGCATCATCTTTTTAATTGTTTATATTGGAGAGAAGGGTCTTGGGTCGAGGCTATAGTGATTGCAATGTCCTCTTCTGAACACATCATTAAGAGGTTAAACTTTGCGGTTTGAAAGATTACTTTGCGGAACTGTTTTGTCGGGACAGTAGTTAGAACTACCTCTAGTATCATGTAGAGTTCACCCCCTAGAGTAACAATGATTCTATGGGGTCGAGAATCATAAACATAATGACACTTCCACATATATGGTTGGCCTAAAAAAGCATCACAGACTTCCAGTGGGGAAACATCACATAGTACCTCATCCTTGAAGGGCTTTGTTGTACCTCATCCGAGTAATGTCAGGCATCAGGAATTTTTAAAGAGAATATTTTAAAAGAGTGCCTTTTCTACCTTTAGTTATATAAGAGATGATCCTTAAATCAAATTAATAATAGGACAATACAAAGGCCGTATTTCGTTGTCCGAGTCACAATTGTAATACCAAATGGTGTGAAGGAAACTTACAAAACTGTTAAACAAAGCTAGGCATAAATTGTAAATGAGTCTCACCTTGTTTGCAATGGAAGAAAGTAGAGAGTGCACCCTTGAACATGATATGAAATGAAATAATTCAAACAACTTGCAAGTCTTGATTTACTTATAGTAAATACAGAGGAAAAACTGTTTACTTAGTGAATTGCTGATATAATGTGATTACAATAGTTGTGATACTAAATTGCAATCAATCACTTATCAAGGAATTACATAAGGGGATTCATAAATACAAAAATATAGAAGAAACACACAACTCAAACTGAATGAAAATTAGAATCTTTGTCTACACTTGTATTAATACTCGAAAGGGAGAGTTTTCTCTATTACATCCGGCAAGAAGCATCCTTGAATAGATCTTGAATCTTTGTATTTATACAAAAACTGTCACAACTCAAAACGGTTGGACTTCTTACAATAAAAATATCATATATTTGAATAAGATAATAGTATGTAGAATCTGATGAGATCCACTAGATTTCTCCTCTGTCTCTTCATCTACTTGGAAAAAACGCTTATTTTCTTTAGTCCTTTAGGTTGGACACAACTGTCATTTGGCCTCCTTAATAATTTGGCATACTGTCCTGGTCATTTTTATATGTTTCCATCTGTCCCTCCAGATACGTTCAACAATGCAATGAGACATAGTCAGAATCAGGGAAGAATGACAATCAGATGAGTAGCACTGCATGGCTCATCAAGGAATGTATATTGGGCATAAGAAAAAGTAACTGTTTGCGGGAAGGATGACAATGGAACATGTGTATGATGATGAATTAGGGATAAGTGAATATTAGAATGTGAATAAATGAGATAAGTGGTTGAAGGAAGGTGAAAGGTAGGGAGGGTAAAAAGAAAGGGAATTGTGCATGTTTCCTTATTTGCTTCCACCTATGCTTGCTTTCCCATGTTCAATACATTGGTTGCATATATTCAATAATTTCACTATTAACTTTGAGGGCTCAATTGTTTAATTTACCTCAAAAGTGAATAATCTCCTCTCTACCCGAGGCAACTTTTCTTGGATCCTTTTTATTTCCTGAGTTCTGGCTTGGAGCTGTGAGCTTGGACTTACTAGCCACTTATTGATCCTAAGAAGATCAATTTGGCTCATTTCCTGAATGGCTCTTAGAGTTTCTTCATTGCTCTTTCTGGAATTCTGTTGGTTCATTTCAATATCAATTTTCCCCAAGGCTTCCGAGATATTACTTCCTTAAAACTCAATTAGCTTCTTATATAATGATGAAAATGCTTCCTGGCAAGCATCCTTTACCTCCCTGACTAATATTTTTCTTTCTGCCGAATTTGTTTCCCATTCCTTCAGGGCCATATCACCTCGTAATTGTTCGAAAGGAGAGAGAAACGAAAAATCAAAGACATTATTTTTGTGCACCAATATGATAGCTTCTTGAAACCTAACTTGGGCTGAGTGAGATTCTCTTTCCTTGACATAGATGTCCTTCAAAGAAAGTTCTATTGCCCGGTAGCACTTTTGGATAGCATCAACCTTTAGAAAAAGGTCATGTTGGGCAATTTCCAGGTTCTCGCTTATTTCCAGTGCTTGAGTTTGGAAGGCTCAGATATCTGTCAAGGTAGCTTCAGTTAGGTTCAACCTAGCTTGCATTTGTTTTATTAATCCATCACGCTGAGTGACCAGTCCTTGGTTGGTTTGTGAAATCTGATGGAGCTCCTCTAGGTTGGACTGAAGCTGTTGGATCTGCTGCTAATCATGAGCTCTGGTTTGATTGAAGTCTTGACTAATCTCGTTCCTTATAGTTTATTCCACGACCTGTATTTGAATTTGAAAGTTCTCTACCAATAGGAACTTATGTTGCAATTGCTTGACCAAATTTTCCACAGACCATTGATTGGTCATGGAAAAAGCACCTAACGAACCTGGAACTTCTTTTGTGAATTTTGGACTGTCTCGATTATTTCCATCATACACCATTCTCTGCCTTTTAGTTATCCCTCGATATTTCTGGTGTGATTCCCTTTTCATGATGGCCTTCCATTTTCTACTTAAGAATAAATCTAAAGGAGGCATCTCTTTCGGTGAGATGGGGGTAAGATCATCTGCAAAAAAAAATTCAGAATTAGGATTTTTGTTGCTATATTGCAGAGGCATCAATGATGTAATGGGGGTACCAATCTCAGTAGATTGCATCTTCTCTGTTGTATTTGAGGTTCCAGAAGGGGTGGTTGGTGACGAAGGAGGCACTGTTTGTCCTTGTTTTAGGAAGGCTTCGAGTTTAGACTTTGCCTGGTGGCTAGTTAGCTGGTTTGGCAATGATGCTTCTAATTTCTATGCCAATACCTCCGAACTCTTCGAAGTTTTCTCAACTTTGTGTTGACCAGAGTGAATCGATCCAGAACCTGTAGTCTTGGCTTCCTGTGAAGGGGGAGTGGATATTTTCTCTCCTTGTAGTACCTTGGGTAGGCTATTCCACCTGTGATTTTGAAAAATGACAAAACAACTTGTTGATCTGGGGGTAGGATTTGGAATCTTCCCTATACCTCCTCATAAGACCTAACTCCTCTAAATATTTCATCATACGAGGAGTTTTCTTGCACATATCTTTTCATGTTGAACTGTGAAAGGTGGTTTTACACAATCCTACATGGATCCTGTCTTTTGAGCTCGATGTTAACCAATTTGACATCTTCCAGAGCTGCAGCCTCCACTTTGGAGTGACCAAAATCCAGTAATGAAAACATGCCAACCTGAATGGGGAAAGTCAGCCATACCTTTTTTAGTGCTGCCTTCAGCTCTTTTTTGATGCCTCTTGTTATTGTCTAGTAGGCCACTTCTTTTCATACCAGTCGGTCCGGTAAGAATTGTGGGAGAGAATGGGGAGGAACTGAGCACCCAAAAACCCTGATGTAGGAGAAGTTCTCCTCAATAAACCAATCTTCTACCTTACCCAAGTTTCCCATAATCCTGTCTGAAATTCGAGGAGGTGGGTGGCCATATAGGGCTATATGAATAGGAACCACCACATTGTGACAGATTTCATAAAAGAAATCTTTGTCTTTTTCTTCCCATAGCTTGGACTGATAGAAATGAATGGGCTCGACACTAGCTGGGGTCCAACTCCAATTCATCAATGGGAAAGGCGTCATGAAACAGATGGTGTCTATGATATATGATGACATGTAGAAGGGGGCGGGTTGTCATTTTGACTTCATTGTTTTATATTATGAAATATCTTTGGCAAAGTTATTGGACAACATTTTGGCCCAATTGAAAGTGAAACCCTCTGCTACTTTGTGCATGATAGATACCCATTCCACCAAGAAGTGCATAGGGATTTTCTTCCCGAATAATCGACATAGCATCATCACTACCTACACCATACGAGCATCCAGAGATGTTGTGGTATATATACCATGAGCTTCAGTTCTGAATCTCTCCGGGTTCCCCCACCAAGACTTGATTATATGGAGACAGTTGTTGTCATACTGGACACACTCTTTTTGCTCTAACTCCAGAATGAATGCGGTATTGAATGTATATCTAGGATTAGGGTAAAGTTTATACATTACTTGCATATATTCTTGTCAGAAAGAGCCGACAACAACCTTCTTATGGTTGACGACGCTCTTGGTCTGGATGTCAACATGCTCCAAGGCCCAACTTATCATGTCGTTATAAGGCATGAGCCTCGACCGTGCTGCTATTTTGTGCAGCTCTAACTATGCTATATGTCTAATTTTAGTTGTATAAGTGTCGCCCTCTTCTTCAGTAGAGTCTTTAGGACAATTTATTATTTCACGCTCTTGAATCTCGAACACCTACGTCCAAGATTTAATAGTGTTTTTGGCTCGCAACATTGTGTTTGACAAAACATACACATTTGGGTTTGAATCCTCTCCCGCCACATCAAGTCTTTTCATCATTTTCCATGGTGCCATAACTTCTAAGGAGATAGAGTGAAATTACCTATTGTAGAGAAAATTCATGAATTATTCAAACAGATAAAGCTTGCTAATTGCAGAAAGTGAAAATGAAATCGAAATCGAAGTGATTTTATTCAAAACAAAGTCATCTCTTTTCGTATAACTTCACTGACGGGAAATTTATTAACATTTGATGGGAAAGGCTACCTAGTGATCCTCAGTCTGCGTTTGAATCATTGTCCTTAACTATTCATAAATTCCATCAACACTTCGACGGCTTGTGTTCGAGAGTTTTCAATGTGACAGAGTGGGAACCTCCTGAATCCCGAATCCACGAAAAGATTAATATTTGAATAATCACTTGTAAAACTTTAATTAATCATGTTTAAGATGGTGCATTAACTTCAAGTGTTTCGGGAGTTCAAACTTTGGGTACTTTCAATGTATTTCAAGAGGGACTTCCTGAAACTCGAAATGTGAAGCAATTAATTATTTGGTAATTTATTTTAAGTCCTAATTAACTACATTTAACTTGAAGTATTTCGGGAGTTTGGGCTTAAAAATTTTTAGAATATCATCCAAGGGAAACATCCCAAACTTGAACTACAAAGTCATTGATTATATTTTAATCATGTTTAACTTAGTTATTTAACATTTAATACTTCATCATTTTGATATTTTGGTGATTTGTGAATTCATTATTCGTTAAAATATCGAAGGATCATCTCTTGTAGTGACGTGACATAGGCTAGGTCATTCTGACGTGTCAAGGAAAGGGAGGTGCCATGTGTCAACTTAAGAAAAACTCGGAAGGTACACGTGTCCTACGAATTATGCCTTTTTTTACTTAAAAAGGTTTAGGAAAAGAAACGAGTAGACACTTTCAGGTTTCAGAGCTTCAAGTTTTTTATTGTTAATACTTAATGCAACATCCGAAGCGCGAAGCTCCGAAATGACCGTTATATATTTAACTCTTTAAAATTTAGGCGGCTCCAAAACTTTGGAGGTATTAGGTGTTCGACAACTCAGGTATTCCAACAGAGGATGAACATCTTCAGTAACCACTCACATAACCAGATCAAAGATCAACACACCGATGTTTTCACATGGTAAAACCCCTACAGGGAAACATCCACGACCCCAGCCAACGCGGCCACTTGGAGCAATTTATTAATGCAAAAAAAAAGATTACAGAGAGATTTTACAAGAGATTTTCTCACAATCGATCATCAACAAATGACCCTCCATTCTCTTTAAATGGAGATCATGGACCAATCGGGTGTTAAGCCACAAATCAATGGCCATTAAGATCAAGGAGAGTATGAACCGTCAGATCACTCTTTGTCGGGAACATATCGTGACCGTTGGATTTCCTAACTACAAATGCATACTAAAGAAACACACTTTTACCTAACGACATATTAGACCAAGTAGATCTTAACTAACTCCTAAGTGTCTAAATATCCTAACATCCCTCCTTAAGAACAACTTGGGATAGGATTGAAGGATTTACAATAGTGACACAATATGAGAAGGAAGGAGGCATTAGGGCCTATCCCCCTTTAATGAAAACTTCCTAAACTTCTAACATAGATTGAAGTTTGGAAAACTTCACTTTTGTAATAGACTTTGTGAAAATTTCTGCAACTTGATCTTTTGTAGGGAAAAAGAGCACTTCAATAACTTGATCATGAATGAAATTTCTGATGAAGTGCATGTGTAGCTCGATGTGCTTGCTGCATTGATGTTGAACTGGGTCTTTGGCGAGCTTGATGGCACTCTGATTATCGTACCAAAGGATGGTCGGATGCTACTGCTGGAATCCAAAATTTGAAAGGATCTGTTGAATCCACAAGGCTTCCTGACTTGCATTTACCATTGTTTGGTACTCTGCTTCTGCTAAAGAAAGTGCAATATATTTTTGTTTCTTATAGGCCCAAGTGACAGGTCCTGAACCAAGGATAAAAACATAACCTGCAATAGACTTTCGATCATCAGGGTCACTGACCCAATCTAAATTAGTGAAACCAACCAATAAAGGAGCCCCCCCTGAACTATAATGTATCCCGAATTGAACTATACCAAGGACATAGTGAAGTATCCTTTTAGCTGCTTTCCAATGGCTTTCATGGGGTGTTTTCATATACTGGGCAAAAACACCAACAACAAAGGAAAGATCAGGATGGGTATGAGTCAAGCATAAGAGGCTACCAACTAACTGATGGTATAGGGTGGCATCAACTTCAGAAGAAGTACAGGTGGAAGTAAGCTTGACTCCAGAATGGAAGGGAGAATGGGTTGGTTTACAATTATCCATGTGAAAGCGACGAAGAAGGTCACAAGCATACTTAGACTGGGAAAGAAAAAATCCTTCATTGGTTTGCAAAACTTGGAGGCCAAGGAAAGAGTGCAAAAATCCTAAGTTGGTCATTTCAAATTTCTTCTTAAGGTTGGTTTTCACATGGTTTAAAAGTTTTGGGTCACTACCAGTAAGGATAAGGTCATAAACATAAAGGACAAGGATTATGAGATGGATTTGTACTTTCTTGGTATAGACATTAGGATCAGAATGACATCTAGAGAATCTAGTGGCAATAAGAAAGCTGTCCATTTTGGCATACCAAGCTTGGGGAGATTGCTTGAGACCATAAAGAGATTTGTTGAGGCGACAAACAAGGCTAGAGTCATTTTGGACATATCTAGGAGGTTGTTCCATGTAGATTTATTCTTTCAAATCACCATACAAGAAGGCAGATTTAACATCCATCTGATGGACCTCCCATTTATGTGAGGCGAAAAGGGAAAGAACAAGGCAGATGGAATTCATTTTGGCTACAGGGGCAAAGGTTTCATTATAGTCAATTCCTTCAACTTGGGAAAATCCTTTGGCAACTAACCGAGCCTTGTGTATTTCAACACTTCCATCTGATGCATACTTAGTTCTGTAGACCCATTTACATCTGACAAGTTTTCTTCCTTTTGGAAGAGGTACAAGATCCCAATTATCGTTTGCCATTAAAGAACGATACTCTTCATTCATTTCTATATCCCAATCTGGATGACCTGAAGCTTCTGAAAATGTCTCTGGATCATGAGTTTCTGAAACTTGAGCCAAAAGAGAAGAGGCTTGTTGGAACTATGAACGTGTTCGACGTTGATCTGAAGGATCATCGACAAGATCACCGACTACTTCTCGTGTTGAATGGACCCATCTAGGAAGCGGTGGAGTTGGTGCTGGTTCAATTTCAAAGGACTCATCTAGAGGAGGGTGAGTAGGCAGAGGTGGATTTTAATTCTCACTGTCATCATCTGAAGAAGAAACCAGATAAGAAGAAGGCACAAACGTCGAATATGGATCGCAGGATGAAGAAGGCACAACCGTCGAATATGGCTCGCAGGCCAAAGAAGGCACAAATGTCAAATTAGGCTCGCAGGCCAAGATATTTTCATCAAATTTAACATCTCTTCTAATAATAAGTTCATTACAATGTGAGTGAAGAAGTCTGTAACCTTTGACATCTTCAAAATAACCAACAAATATACACTTCTCACTTTTAGGCTGCATTGCTTTCCTTTTCTCATCAGGAATGTGAGCCCATGCTATACTGCCAAATACATGGAAGTGACTTACATTTGGTTTAATTTTAGTCCAATATTCTTCTGGTGTTATATTTTTAAGAGCCTTTGTGGGAGTGCGATTTACTATGTAATTTTCACAGTTGATGGCTTCTGCCCAATACTTTAGACTTAATCCCTTAGATTAGATCATACAATTAGCCATTTATTTTAATGTGCGATTCTTTCTCTCAGTAACACCATTTTGTTGTGGTGTATATGGAACAGTGTGCTGCATTTGGATTCCCTATGTAGTGCAGTAATTTGTAAAAATATTGTCCACATATTCGCCTCCATTATCTGTTCTTAACCTTTGAATTTGATGGCCAGATTGCTTTTCTACAAGGGCCATGTAGGCCAAAAAATTGTCAAAAAAATCTCTCTTAAGTTTTAAGAAGTAAACTCAAGTACATCTGGAAAAGTCATAAATGAAAGTTAAGAAATACTTGCACCCAGAATAAGAAGGAGAAGAAAGTGGACCACACAAATCACTCTGAACAAGCTGCAAAGGACCCGAGGTGTGCCAAGAGGCACGTTTTTTAAAACTGTCCCGATGATGTTTGCCAAGAACACAACCGACACAAACACCATGTCTGCATGAAACAAGAGGAAGACCAGTAACCATCTGTTGATTACATAGTTGCTGCAATGAGCGATAGTTTAGATGACCAAATCGCTCATGCCAAAGTTTGCTCAAGTCATCACTATGAGCAACAAAAACTGATGAAAAATATGATGACCCAAAGTTGTCAAACTTGTACAAACTAGTAATATCATCAGCAATTGCAGTTGCATGAACATGATTAGGATCTTTTAGATCCTTGATTACAACTTGGTGAGGTGAAAACTCTACGGTTTTACCTTCACTTGAATGAGTGATTTGATATACTGATAGAAGGTTACAACAAAGACTTGGAACACATAAGACATTATTAAAATGGCCATTTTCTACTTGTACTGTTCCAGATCCTTCAACACTAAGAGATCTATCATCACCAACAAATATTTTCTTGGTGTTACATTCATTTAGAGTAGAAAATATGTCTCTATCCTTAGCCATATAATAAGATGCTCCATAATCAATAAGCCACTTATCAGAAGTAGAAGTAGAAGGTGTATTGAAGGAGAAACCAGAAGCAGAAAGTCCATGTCCATGAGAAGAAGAAGAAGAAGTAGAATCAATACTGATGTTGTGCTTATTCATCACTGCTTATAAAGCTGCCATATTCTTAAAACATTTGGACTCATCATGACCATCTTTATCACAAAAGTTGCAATGTTTGTTAGTATTCTTATTTTTATATTTTGCTCCTTTGTCACCATTAGGAGATGAAGCTGTCTGAGCGGGTTTGGGACTCTTATATTTCTTGTTGTTGTAGCAAGGATATTTCTTCTTGGGATACTTGGGTTTATGTTTATGCTGGGCAACTAAGGCTTTGTTAGAGGTGCTTGTAGTGCTGATCACTCCAAGTTGTATAATATTATCTTCCTCTCTAATCAAAGAAGAACAAAAGGAATCAAGAGTGGGTTTTTCATAAGATTTCCCTAGAGCCTCTCTTATGGCATAAAATCTAGATAAAAACACAGAATATGCACTACCTAACTTAGAAAGAATGAGATAGATGCAACGCTCTTCCTCCATTTTTATCTTATATTCTTCACATAAAATTCTGAGTTTTTTAAACTTAGATAAATAGTCTCTAAGGCAAGAAAAATCACTTGGACTCAAGGTCAATATTTGATTTTCTAACTATTGTGCTCGAATAATATTGATTTTACCAAACACAGATTCAATCTTGTCCCAAGCTTCTTTGGGGTCATCAATTTCTTGAAGGTGGTACCTTAAATCAGGAGAGATGGACATTCTGATTAGTCCTCATGCTTTTTCATTCCTATTAACCCACTTGGCTTTCTTATCATCATCAGTGGGTGCTTTTTCCTTTCCTAAGGTAATTCGGTACAAACCTTTACTTCTTAATAAATCTTCTATATGAGATTTCCATTGGAAGTAGTTGTTGCTGGTAAGCAAGACATTACTTGTGGAAGCCATATTAAATATGCAGATAATATGGATTTAAAAACTAAAATTGATGATTTGGATGAAAAGATCTCGAAAAGTTATGCGGTTTTAAAAAAACGACACTGAAAATGGACTTCCGATGTTAGAGTTATGCCCTTTAAAAAAAAAGGCATAAACGGTAACCAAATGACCACATGATTGTGTAAGTTGCTTTATGAAGTGACCCACTTTTATAAAGAGAAGTGGGGATCACTTTTAAAATGAAGTTACTTTATAACAGAAGAGATGCATGCAAAATAAATAACTCTAAAATAAAATATTAAAGCTACTTATAGTGATTCACTTTTATACTTGAAGTGAAATACAGTTTACAATTTTAGCATGAAATTTTTCAAAAAAAGTAACAAAAGAGATACTTGAACTCAAGACCTCTTACTTAATAAGGCAAGATTTAACCAAATGATCTAGAAAAACATATTGTAATGTTCATAAGGAGGATTGGGGTTGTTGTTGAAGATGGCCTTGGAGAGCGTGCTAAAAAAAAAATCTTTTCACACAAGAAACAAATTTCGCTTCTCAATGACAACAAGGGTTAGATCTCGGTTAGCTTACCCGGAAGATGCACCTTTTCCTATCAGTTTTTGATTTTTCGAGATCGCATAGGGAGCAGGGAAAAGAGCATATGCAGATCTAAAAGATTAGAAACTCGGAAATAAAAAAATACAAACTAAAATAAAATCAAAATAAAACTTTGTACAAATTAAAAAAATGCGTATTCAGGCTTTATACCTCCATATTTGACTATAATGGCCGTATCTTGGGAAAACATAAACCTTTTCGAGTGAAACGAAAAGTGTTCTTGAATGAAACGAGTGCTTCGGACACAATGGAACAGTCCTGTCAGCCCAAAAAAGCCAGAAAATGGATATGAGGAAACTCGAATTCACGATCTCGATCTACAACAGGAGCGGGTCTTCAAACAGACTCTGATACCATGTTCGACAACATAGATATTCCAACATGGGATGAACACCTTTAGTAACCACTCACATAACCAGATCAATGATCAACACAATAATATTTTCACATGGTAAAAACCCTACGGGGAAACATCCACGGCCCCAGCCAACGCGACCACTTGGAGCAATTTATTAATGCAAAGAAAAAGATTAGGTAAAGATTTTACAAGAGATTTTCTCACAATCGATCATTGGAAAATGACTCTCCATGCTCTTTAAATAGAGATCATGGACCAATTGGGTGTTAAGCCATGGATCAATGGTCGTTAAGATCGAGGAGAGTATGAACCGTCAGATCACTCTATGTCGGGAACATATTGTGACCGTCGGATTTCCTAACTACAAATGCATACTAATGCATACTAAAGAAACACACTAAGAAACACGCTTTTACCTAACGACATATTAGACCAAATAGATCTTAACTAACTCCTAAGTGTCTAAATATCCTAACATTAGGATCGTTCTATCAAAAGGAAAAAATCGTCAACGACGGATATCATGCACACCTTATTATTTACCAACTAATAAAGGAATTTGATTTAAAATTAAAATGTCATTTACCAATTTTCCATTTTCTTCGGGTAGAATTATATTTTCATGAGGTGAAAAGTATAGGGCTCAAAAGTTCAGAATTGTATGTGTTCCAACATAGGCTCCATCTGGGGATCGTGTCTCCCTATGAGACACGGAAGAACAGTAGACCGAGTGCCTTTATTGGGCAAATGGAGTCATTATTTCATTTATGAGAAACACTTTTAGGAATTAACCATACAGAGAAAAAATGAACTTCAACCGAATCTCAGAAAACCTTTAAAACACCCCTGATTATTGATCTGAAGTTAGGCTATTTAAAATTTCCCTTTCCTAAAACTGAGTTCGGATCTATTTAAGATAATCAAAATGACTTTAACTGAAATATCAGACTTTGACTGACTTCATTCGCATCAAGGTTAAGTAGATGTAACAATTTATTTAGGGAGTGCCTCATTGGTTCATAATGTAAATATTAGCGGAAAGAGAATTAGATGTCAGAGTATGTTTCGTACATATGTATGACAACCATACATATATCATAGATATTGCTTCACTGCCAACGAGCCTATTTAGTACCCCGATGAATTTATCTACTTCTCCCATTTAATTTCCTTTCACCACTTCAATTATCATTTTTTCATTTTTCCGAGATGAGGGAAATCATTATATGAATTTCCTTTCATCATCTCTTTGGACATGATGGGGGCAATCAAATTGTGAATTTCCTTTCACCATATGTCTCTTATTTTAATATTTTGAAGTGTGGGCAATCAATCTGTATGTATCATACAAGGGATAATATCTGCTTTAAATTTTAATAGGAAGGTATGCCACAAAACATTTTAGATGTACTCTGCAACTAATTTTTCCCCAATCTTCAATACACCTTTGCCCGTCGGGGATATTTTAAATGGATTTTAATTTTCAGGGATCGACCTTGAGTGAATTGGTCAAATTATAATTTGATAGAAGAGATAAAGTTATTAGGATTAGCTTGGACATACTTTCTTTCAGTTAAAATCAAATGAACATAAATATTTTCACCTAATCTTGTTTCAGAAGTATGTTTTTTAAGTTTTTAGAGTCAAGGTGTAATTCTCTCTTTCTATGAAGACCCAGGAAAGGTAGAGAAAATCATAAAAGAATAAAATCTCAGGGATAGGTAAAATAAAATAGAACGATGGTTTAGAGGGCTAGAAACAAAAGAATCTCATTCAGACACAAGTTTGTTTATGGATTCTCGAACTTCCTTTCAAGCCCCATTTTTTATTCTTATTTTCTTTTTCTTTTTATTTCATTTTTTTGTTTCGTTTTTTTTATTTCATTCTGAAAAGGATTCATAATTAAGATGTAATTTCATACTTCTCTGATCTTTGATCAGGTGACAATATCTATATGAGTGAAACCTTCTTTACATTCGATAAGGTTTCCTTAAACTTTTAGTTTGAACTAGTAGGATAGGAGTTCATACCTCATATTTCCTTTGTCTTTTCAATCAAGTAAATCATTAATTTATCACCTGTTTTGAGAGAAAGAGAATGTCTTTGAAAAATGAGTGTTGGATTCCGAAGTATCCTTATCTTTCGTCTGACAGTAAGTATTCTGCATAGGAACAAACTGGGTAATGTCATAAAATTTTGCAGGTATGTTATACAAGTTATTTTATATTTTATTTCGGTGATATCAATTAAATACAATTTATTTACAACGAAAGATAAAATGCCCTGGATAATTTACAGGAAAAAGGAAATATTGCAATTTAAAAAATGGAAACAAACGTCGATCCAAACTGATATATACAATGTAAATCATAAATATGACTATTGCATAAAATGTTTTAGGTAACGCCCGTTGATAGAGGCGTCGATAATTTTTCCATCGATATTTTCCAGTAAGAAGGAATTTTTCCCCTCAACAGCTGCAATTCTAAAAGGTTCGAACAAGAGATGGTAAAACTTTCCATGTTTCCTTGCATCCTCATTTCTAGTATCCCACTTTAAAACTAGATCACCCGGAAGAAACTCCCTATATTTATCCTTTTTATCCAAAAGGGCCTTCATACCATCTTGGTATTTTTGGAGCTTATCATCTACTTTGGCCCTATTTTGATGAACTTCGATGAGTTGATTTATCTATCTTGTAATGTCATTTGGCTCTTCATTTGCATCCTGCTAGAGATTTATCACAGGAAGAGAAAGATTGATAGGAAGGACAACGTCAGTACCATAAACCAATTGAAAAGGGGAAATACCTGTTGATTTCTTGGTGCCTATTCGGTTCGCCCATAGGGCATATTTCAGGTGGACGTGCCAAGCCTTTTTATTTTCTGTTAATTTTTTTTTTATTATAGTCATCAGGATCTTGTTAGACGATTCATCCAACCCATTCCCTTGAGGATAATAGGCTATAGAATGTCCTAACACAATGTTGTATTTTTGGCAGAAATTGACCATTGCCATAGATTTGAAAGCTTGGGCGTTGTCAGTAACTATTTTCTGAGGACAACAGAATCTCGATAGGATGTTCTCTTCCAAGTAATTTATTACTACTGAATTTGTAGGATTCTAAGTTGGAATAGCTTCTCCCCATTTCATGAATTAATCAGTGGAAATTAAAATCCATCTATGTTGAGTTCTTGACTGCGGATGGATCTCTCTAATGAAATCTAGATCCCATTGTTGAAAGGGAGCTTCTGTTTTGACTGGGATTAAAGGTATTGCATGGATATTTTGCTTACCAGATAATAGTTGGCAAGAGTTGCAGGCTCTGATCTTGACATTCACATCAATAAATAACTTTGGCCAATAATATCCAACTCTTAAAATCTTGTAGGCCGTTGCCCTCCAGGCGTGGTGTCCTCCACACACTCCTTCATGAAATTCATTTATGACACCTTTTGTTTTAGGTTTTATTAAGAAACATAACAAGAAACCTAGAGGATCCTTCCAGCACAACTGGTCATCAATAATACAATATTTAATTGTGTGCAACTTCAAAGTTCCCGCCTTGGATGGGTTCATGTCATTCGGGAACTGAAGGGTAAGGAGGTATGAAACAATATCACAATAACAAACAGAGGAAGAAAAAATATCTTCAATCTAAATCATAAGGGTTTGATCATCAATATCCTCTATATCTGGGAGATATCCATGTGATTCTGGGTGATTTATCCTGAGCGCACTGAAATTTGATTTGGCTAACAATTTCACCAAGCCTTGACTTTTGACTAGCTTGGTTGGTTTTACTTCTAGATCAAATTCTTGAATTTTAGCCAACCATCGTCCTCTTCTTCCATCACTGTCTGGATGAACTAAAATTTATTTGATAGCATTAGTTGGCATGTAAGTGATTATCTTGGAATGCAGTACATATGTTCTGAAAGCCTTGAGAGCCTTCATCATTGTGTATGCTTGCTTCTAAAGTATATCGTACCTTAATTATGCATCGTTGAGGCTTTTGCTGAAGAAAGCTATTGGTTTCTTATTGGCCCTTGGTTATGGAAGCAAGCAAAGATCAAGGAAGAAAAGGAAAAATGCGAACTGCACGGAAGACACAGTGACTGTTACTGGGTTGAAGTGAGCAAAAGACCATAAAATATGGAGCGAAGTAAGAGAAAGCAAGGCGTTGGACGTGGAGATCGAGGATGACAGATCAACAAGGAAGATGGATCATGGACAACTTAGCAAGAGAAAAAAGCTACCATTGGATGCTTTGGAGCACCGTGCGAGAAGGAAGGAAAGACATGTTGGCGAAGCCCTGAAAACGTGGGTCAAGTTGACCGAGGGTTTTGACACTTAGGTCTCAGCCTAAGGCTGTCGGGGAGCTATTGTAATGTATAAATAGAGGTCTAAAGGACTTGGGATGGGTTGGTACTAAGTTGGTTAAGGGTTCATTACTATTGTGTGATCGATTGAGTACTATTGCGTGAGAGAGAAGTGATAAGTGTAGAGCCTTCTGGTATTGTAAGATCTTCAGCTGGGTGCGAAGATCAGTCCTATAGTTGGGTGCACGGGAAGGGGAGAGATAGAGAAGAGGAGAAAGAAGATCTGCTAGCTGAGAGCACAGACAAGAACAATATGCTTCATATTAATATATTATAAAGAAAAGTTCTGTGGACGTAGCCCTAGAGAGAGGGTGAACCATGTATATCTTATGTTGTGTGTGTGATTGATGCTCTGTTCTTTATCATTTGATATAGTTCTATTTGCATTACTGTGTTAGATCTGATAGATAGTTGTGTGGAGTAGATATGAACTGGTAAGTGATATATAAATGTTGTATTTCTCTCATATTAGATCCACTTGATATCACCTTTGGTTGTAGACATCTCTGTCCTGCAACCCCCTCATAGCTACTTCGGGTGAGACTACATCTGCCTCGCAGGTGTTGCCGAAAGGGCCAGTAGTTAGGGCTTATTGGTGCGCTCTTAGAGCTGAACCCTGGGTCTTCCCCTGTGCCAACAAATGGTTGCGGTGTCGAGACATGAATCTTCTTGAGGGAATGTCAAGGTGGTTTCCATTAAAGACAGAGATTCATAAGCGAATAGAAGATCAAGAAAAGGACTTCGTTGAAGCCCAGAACAAGAACCCTTGTACCACTTGCAGTTATTGCAATTCCTTCAAGCATGTTATTGAGGAATGTCCAACATTGTTGGCTAAACTTTAGGAGAGACAGGGACCTCAACAAAACCTGCAAATACAATCAATCAAATCAGAGCCTCATGGAGTAGACCCTAGAGTGGTTGTTGTCACTCAAGGAGGTGCTATTACAGGAGAGGATAGAGTAATCCAAGGAAAGACTATAGAAGAATCAGGAGTCAGGAAAGCTACAGAGAAGACACAAACTTTTGATGCAAAGAAAGAAAAACAAATGTTTGAGGAGGCAAGAAGAGAATTCGGGGGAGACCAAGGTTCTTCATCAAAGACACAACTAGAAGTAAGAGAATGTGTAATTCCTTTGGCATTCGATCAGTCTTCTTCGCCCGGAGATTGAAAAGAGGCAAGTAAACTTGTCAGTTTCTTGTATACGTTTATAAAGATGATTAAAGATGAGAGAGGCATACAAGAACTGAAAATTTTGGTCAGACAGTATGAGATGGGAAGGGTAGATCCTTTACTAAATAAAGTAGTACATCAACTATCTAATAAGAGAAGGAAAAATAAGGAACTACACTTGAATTCTCATATTGGAGAGTATGATATAGACTATGTGGTCCTTGACTTAGTGTCGGAGGTCAATGTCATGACGAAGCAAACCTGGGCACTGATGGGAAAACCTAATTTGATCTATTCCACTATTAGAATTAGGATGGCTAATCAACAAGTTTTCATCCCCTTCGGAAGATTGGAACATGTCCCTGTGGACATCGACGGAGTGAGGACGTTTGCAGACTTCGAGGTAATTGAGATAGTTGATGATAGTTGTCCTTACCCTGCGTTGTTAGGAATTGATTGGGCTTTCAATAATTCCACTATGGTCGATTTAAAGAAAAGATGAATGATGTTTGAAGGAGATGTCCTTAGGGTCATTGCACATTTAGATCCTGATGAAGGTCAATGATACACAGAGCCCATCAAAGAAGAAGACCGCTCATATGAACTAGAAAACATATAAAAATTAATAGCCAGACAACAAGATTACATTAATCCTATGACAGATGGAAATTTGAGCTGGGGAAGTGACAACACATGTTCCTCGGATTCAGAAGAATCACTAGAGAAATGGAAGAACAAAATGTATGAAGTATCTACAAGGAGGTGTGCTATATTAACCAGGAAAGTACGTTGGATCGACACAACAATAAGTAATTTACCCACCTTTGATGGTTTGAATCCTTTAGAAACATTATTTTCATACTTTGAAGAAAGTGTACCAATGCAACAACGGTTGTTGGCAATGGATGAGGCCTTGAAATCCACACTAGCAAGATGGTGGGGGACACACAAAAAAAACATTACAAAATGGGTACAATGTCGTACTCTAATGAAAATGCGGTTCTCGGCACAAGTAGAAGGCTGTGAATTTATATACATAGGTCGAAGTTGTCCGAAGGACCATGTGAGAAGTTGCGAGGAAGCATGAAGCAATATTCCTCAAGAGCAGTGGGTGCAAAAATTCATTAACACGCTGGACACAACCCCTATCAACTAGTACCTTCAAGCAAAGCTATGCCTCATCACTGCAGATTGGGAAGGTATGACTTAGACTTTGTTACTACCTTTTTATTTGAAATCCAATATCCTACAGTAGATAAAGCATTGTAGGTTGTAAGAAAAAAAGTGTTCGAGGAGGCACCTAGCCTCCCTTTAAGAAGAGGACGAATGGACTGCACCTCTCCAGAAACTGCAAAGCTGTTACAACATCAACACTGATGAAGACGATGATCCTAGGAAGGTGAACATCACAGAAACAAAAGACCAAAGAGATGTGGAAGGACTAGGATTTGAGCTACCATTTATTGGACAACCGATCAAGATCAAGAAAGTCAATATTGGAACAGAGAAAACAGCGAAGCTTGCAAATGTTGGAGATAATTGGGAAGCTGCCACTATTGACAAGATCACAAAATTTCTACATTAGTATCAGAACTTGTTTCCAATCAAATTCACTAATATGAAGGGCATTAAAGGGCCTATGGGAGAAATGAGGATTCCTTTGAAACCATATGCAAGATCAGTCAAACAGATACCCTATAGATTGAACCCTAAATATAAGGAGAAAGTGAAGATTGAGCTCGACAGAATGCTGGAAGCAAGGATTATAGAACCTGTCGAAGAATCAAAATGGATTAGCCCTATGGTGGTACAAGACAAGAAGACATGAGATATCAATATCTACGTAGATCTCAAGAAGTTGAATGATGCCTGTTTACATGACCCCTTCCCTACGCCATTCACTGACGAAGTGTTAGATAATGTAGGAGGCCAGGAAGTATATTCTTTTACAGGTGGATTTTTCAGGATACCATCTGATCCAGATTACCAAGGAAGATCTCCATAAGACCACCTTTGCCACAGAATGGGTATCCTACCAATATATAGTAATGTTGTTTGGACTGAAGAATGCACCAACCATCTTTTCCAGGGTGGTGGTCGAAGCATTCAAGGAGTTTCTACATAAGTTTCTAGAAGCATACTTTGATGATTGCACTATTTTTAGTTTATTGAAAAACCATATTGAATGTTTAAGGCTAATGTTGGACAAGTGCAGGCAGTGTCAGATTGCCTTAAACTTGAAAAAGTGCATTTTCTTTTCACCATTTGGAGTGTTGTTAAGCCATATTGTATGCAACCAGGGATTGCTGGTAGATCCATCTAAAATTGTCATCATAGTTAATCTACCCCCTCCTACTTTAGTCAAACAGCTGCGCACTGCGCTGGGACACACTGGATATTACAAAAAGTTCATTAAAGGCTATGCCTAGATTACAAAACCCATGGAGAATATTTTGAAGAAAGACTGTCAATTTCATTGGACAGAAGAATGCCAATAGAGCCTCAACACACTGAAACAAAAAATGGTTACTGCGCCTATTCTAGTTTTCCCAGATTAGAGCAAGGAATTTCATGTGCATGTCGATGTATCTTCTATTTCATTAGGAGATGTGTTAGTACAACCAGGAACATGAGACATTGAACACCCGTTATCCTTTGCTAGAAGGAAACTATCCACAACAGAGATTAATTACACCACCATTGAGACAGAAGGGTTAGCCATGGTGTATGCGCTACAAAAGTTCTGCCACTACTTCTAGGAGGACACTTTAAAATGTTTACTGATCACTCCACGCTGAAATATCTAGTTAACAAGCCAGTTTTGGGGGGGAGAATATGTAGATGGATTTTTCTATTTCGGGAATATGATTTTGAGATCGTGGTTAAGCTAGGAAGAATGAACAAAGGTCCTGACTACTTGTCGAGGTTGGAACATGGAGAAGAGCCTACTAGTTTGGAGGATACACTGCCAGATGCACATTTTCTATCCATTAGAAATATTTATGACCACTTTGTAAATGTGTTGAACCTACATAGAATATATCTAGCTAAACAATAATACACACATTTGCAGAGAGAATTGGAGAAAGAAAAAGGAGAGAAAGAATGTAAGAATTCTCATTAACCATTTTCCACACTCAAAGAGTGAATAATTTACAATAGATATAGGATACATGAGTAACTAATGAGCCATAGTGGTGGTCTAGAGTGATTTGGACACACACCAACAGTTACGGGAGTGAACTACCACCTAGTCTAGTCTCTCAGGCAGTTACGGGAGTGGACTGCCACCTAGTTGAGTTAACTAGTCAACTAGTCTTCAGTTAACTGACTGAAGAAAGAGTAGTGAGGAGTTAAATCAGGGAATTAAGGCTAATGCACCACTCTGGTGATTATACCAAGGCAAGTTTGGATTATCATGGTGATGATACTAATGTTGCATGGTGACAAAACCAATGCAGCATCTAAACTCAACTCAACTAGTCAAATTGAAGTGTCCACTGAAAGAGAATATTATCCAGGTGGAATATTCTCTCCTAAAATATAGGAGACTGGATAATGACTAATAAACAAGGAAAAAACTTAGGAAAAATAAATCCTAGGTGTGTGTGAAGTAACTCCAACACCCCCCTGAACATCACTATGGTGAAAATAAAGAATGGGTCCTGACAACGAGGCCATGTTAGGTACCCAAATACAAAAGATACACTGAAATCCATGAGGAGAGAGGGAAAAACTCATGGGAAAAAACTCCCCCTCAAATTACAATTAAAATAAAAAAATAAAAATATGAGAAGGAACAAAAATTAGTTGCTAAGCAACCATGTCCTTCACTCCAAGAAGACCTCGCAACTGTGCAAGTTTGTGTTCGTTGAATATTTTGTTGAAGATGTAGACGTCTACATGGATATGCTAAAGTATATGCACCATTAATATTTCCAAACATATACACTTTTTATTCTTGTAATGAATAATATCCAAATAAAGTTTGGATGAAATTTTGAAAACCGTGTGGTCATTTCCATAAAAATGCAGAAATTTTGTTGATTTTAAAATGATCATAACTTCACTTCCCAGACTTCATTTCAGACGATTTGTTTTTTGAAATTGGATATTTTTCCAAGAGGAATTCAAATATCCAATTTGTTTATGCAAATAGTGCTCAGAAAATATCAGAATTGAGTCTGATGTGCGTGACTCCCTTTTTGTCTCCTGAGATGCATGCATTGCGCATGGAAAAGTATCTGCATGTGACTCCTGAGATGCATGCCATATATATTGCACATGAATTTCGTAAAATAAATATGAAATGGATTAGACATCATATTCAATTATTGGACTACAAATTTATGCAAATACTTGTGTAGAAGACTCTTCAGAATAAGAGGCTTGATCTTCTGACGGTTTCTCTTCTGGCTCTATTTGTTCAACCTCCTGCATGAAATATTCACAATCTTCTTTATTCCCAAATAGAAACTCCAATATGGTCCATAATTCATTTGGAGTGAATTCTTGTGAGTCATCATATACTTGATGGAGAATTTCAGAAGAAATAAAATAGAGGATACATCTTATGGCCATATCTTGTATACTGAGAAAAATGTTTTTTTCATCGATAGAATCAGGATCTACTTCCATTGTCATAGTTATTTGGTACAAGCCTCTGCATCTGAGCATAAGCAGAATTTTTGGCTTCCATTCCAAATAGTTATGAGGCGTGAGAAGTATTTCTGGTGAATAATCCATCTTTTTGTTGTCTTCAATCTTTTGTACCTGCAAAATTTTTTGGTGTAGATTTTTCTTAGCAGTCTGTCGGCTCTGATACCATGTAAATGTGTTGAAACTACACATAATAGATCTAGCTAAACAATAATACACACATTTGTAGAGATAATTGGAGAAAGAAAAAGAAGGAGAGAAAGAATGTAAGACTTCTCATTAATTGTTTCCCACACTCAAAGAGTGAATAATTTACAATAGATATAGGATACATGAGTAACTAATGACCATAGTGGTGGTATATAGTGATCTAGACACACACCAACAGTTATGGGAGTGAACTACCACCTAGTCTAGTCTTTGAGGAAGTTATGAGAGTGAACTGCCACCTAGTTGAGCTAACTAGTCAACTAGTCTTTAGTTAACTTACTGAACAAAGAGTAGTGAGGAGTTAACTCAGGGAATCAAGGCTAATGCGCCACTCTGGTGATGATACCAAGACAAGGTCTAATTATCATGGTGATGATCCCAATGTTGTATGGTGACAAAACTAATGCAACATCTAAACTCAACTCAACTAGTCAAATGGAAGTGTCAACTGAAAGAGAATATTCTTCAGGTGGAGTATTCTCTCCTAAAATATAGGACACCAAATAATGACTAATAATGAATAATAAACAAGGAAAAACTTAGGAAAAATAAATCCTAGGTGTGTGAAGTAACTCCAACACACTTTGCAAAAATAGTCCAGTTCCTATCAACATGAATGGCATCTAGTGAATATACAATCACCTAGAAGAAACAACTAGTAGTGTGCCCTGCAGACTTTTCACTTATAGCTAGATTGTTATACAAGATAGGACCTGATGAGATACTGAGGAGGTGTGTTATGGAGGCATAAATACCCTTGATCCTTTCCGAAGCTCATGAAGGCATCGCAGGAGAACACTACGCAGGGAAAGCAACTTCACAGAAGGTTCTTCGAACTGGCCTTTGGTGGCCTACCCTACACAGAGATGCTAAGGACTATTACAGATCCTGCGATGTATGACAAAGAGTTGGGAAACTTTCCAGAAGAGATGAAATTCCATTAGCACCACAACTGACCCTACAAGCATTTGAGAAATGGGCCATTGACTTTGTGGGACCTATTAACGCACCAGGGAAGCGCACATGAGCAAGGTACATAATCACTACGATAGAGTACTTGACCAGATGGGCCGAAGAAAGAGTATTTAAGGACTGTAGTGCCACTACAACTGTGCTCTTCATATTCGATGACATCATAACCAGGTTTGGATGCCCGAAGATCCTTATGAGCGATCAAGGCACACATTTCATCAATAAAACAATTGAAGCCTTGACTGAGGAATTTACAGTTCATCATCAGAAGAGAACACCTTACCATCCACAAGTGAATGGGACAATTGAAGTATTCAAAAAAATCTTGGAGACAACGCTAACAAATATTTGCAGTGTGAACAGGGATGACTGGGATTTAAGAGTACCAGCAGTGTTATGGGCCTACATAACTAATTGCAAGAAGATGAAAATGCAGACCCCATGTTGGTGTATGGTCTCGAAGCTATTGTCCCAATGGAGTATTTGGTACCCAGCTTAAGAATTGCTTCCTTTATAGATATGGATGACACTGGTGTTGTTCGAGAGAGGCTTGCGCAGTTGGTCGAGCTGGAAGAAGACCGATTCATTGCAGGATTTCACCAGCAGGTTCAGAAGGAAAGAGAGAAGGCCTACCACGATAGACACATCAAGAAGAAGGTATTTAAGCAATGTGATATGGTATTGGTATATGACAGTAAGTTCATGAAGCATCCTGGGAAGTTCAGAACGCATTGGCTTGGGCCATATGAGGTTTCTTATGTTACAGAAGGAGGAGCTACGCAGTTGAAGACTTTGTCTAGAGAATGGAAGGAAGGTTTGGTGAACAAGAGCCAGTTGAAATTGTACTATGAAAACTAGCTGCCTCACAACTCTCAGAAAAAACATGAGGAAAAGGGTCTAGGTACCAGGTGCAGTTGAAACTAGGTACCAGACATGGAAAATATAGTTTGCATAAGGAAGGGAGGCACAGAGCCGAAAGTAAAGGCTGCCCTAGGTAGTTCGAAGATGAAGCAAAGCAGAGGGATCAGATCCAAAGTGCCTCGGGATGAGTCAGAGGTGTGTGTTGGGGGATTGTTGGCCCTTGGTTATGGAAGCAAGAGAAGATTAAGAAAGAAAAGGAAAAATGTGAACTGTGCAGAAGACACAGTGACTGTTACTGGGTCGAAGTGAGCAAAAGACTAGAAAAGATGGAGTGAAGTAAGAGAAAGCAAGGCGTTGGACGTGAAGATTGAGGATGATAGATCAGTAAGGAAGATGGATCATGGAAAACTCAACAAGCGAAAAAATATACTGTTGGATGATTTGGAACACCGCGTGAGAAAGAAGGAAAGACAGGCTGGCGAAGCCATGAAAATGTAGGTCAAGTTGACCTAGGGTTTTAGACACCTAGGGTTTTGACACTTAGGTCTCGGCCTAAGTCTGTCAGGGAGCTATTGCAATGTGTAAATAGAGGTCTAAAGGACCTAGGATGGGTTGGTACTAAGTTGGTTAAGGGTTCATTACTATTGTGTGATCGAGTGAGTACTATTGCATGAGAGAGAAGTGCTGAGTGTAGAGCCTTCTGGTATTGTAAGATCTTCAGCTGGGTGTGAAGATCAGTTTTGCAGTTAGGTGTGTAGGAAGGGGAGAGATACAAAAGAGGAGAAAGAAGATATGCTAGATGAGAGCGCAGACAAGAACTCTATGCTTCATCTTAATATATTATAAAGAACAATTTTGTGGACGTAGCCCTAGAGAGAGGGTGAACCATGTATATATTGTGTTGTGTGTGTGATTGATGCTCTGTTCTTTATCATTTGATATACTGCTATTTTCATTACTGTGTTAGATCTGATAGATAGTTGTGAGGAGTATATCTGAATAGTAAGTGATATATAAATGATGTATTTCTCTTGTGTTAGATCCACTTGATATCCCCTTTGGTTGTAGACATCTCTGTCCTGCAACCCCCTCATAGATACTTCGGGTGAGACTGTATATACCTCATAGGTGTTTCCGAAAGGTTCAGTAGTTAGGGATTTTTGGTGCGCTCTTGGATTTGAACCCTGGGTCTACCCCTGTTCCAACATTGCTCGAATCCTTCCTCATTCTTTTGCAGGAGTACCGCTGCAATAGTATGTTCAGAAGCGAACGAAAAGATAAAAAATTCCTTTGTATAGCCTGGACTTGCTAACACCGGTGCTTCCCTTATAGCCTTCTTGACGCGCTCGAATGATTCTTTAGCTTGAACGATCCATTTCACTTCGTTGTCTTTCTTCAAAATATATGTAATCATTTTAATTATTTCAGCAAAATTGGGAATGAATCTTCTCAAAAAGTTGATCTTTCCTAAAAAAGATTGAATTTCTTTTATGTTCCTAGGAATATTAATCGTGTCTATAGCCTCAACCCGTTTAGGGTTAACCTTAATTCCTTCTTTTGACATTATATGACCCGATAACTTACCTTCTTACATAGAGAAATGTGATTTCTTAGGATTATGAGACAAACCGAGCTTTCTACATTTTTTGAAGGTCTACCTAAGGTGTAGCAGATGTTCTGCATCAGAGTTAGAAAAAACCGTCAAATCATTGAGATAAATAACAAAAAAATTGTCTTTCTCACCGATGAACATGATGTCCATCTCTCTCTCTCAAAAGTAGCCCCTACATTCATCAAACCAAATGGCATTTTATCGTGCATAAAAGTTCCCCATGGAGTGGTAAACACAGTCTTTTCTTTGTTGTCTTCATGGACAACAATTTGATTGTTTCTGGAAAAACTATCAATCATGGACATCCTGTTATCCCCAACTACCTTTTCTAAAACATGATCCATTTTTGGGAGTCTGTAGTTGTCTTTGAGGGATGACCTATTTTAGTTTTTGAAATCTACACAGAGCCTTATTTCTCCATTTTTCTTTCTGACGGGGACTAAATTCACTACCCATTCAGAATACCCGAGAGGAATGATAATTTTTGAATTGATAAGTTTCTTGAATTCCCTTTCTATCATTGGCAGGAGAATAGGGTTTATCTGTCTGAGTTTCTATCTTAAAGGTTTAATACCATGTTTTAGAGGAATCTTATGTTCAATAATAGAGGTATCATAAGTTTTTAGATCATCATAAGACCAAGAAAAAAGATCCTTATAATTCCTAAGCAATTCAATGTACTTACTTTGCATTTGGACCGGAAGGTATTTTAATATCTTGACCATTTTTGGATCTTAGTTAGTTCCTACATTACAGTCTTCAACTTCCTCGGGTTGAGGACATAAGGTAGACTTTAAGGGAATGCCATCCTGGTCAAACAGTCTTTCTAAGGGAATTAGGCCTCTGGGAATCTGATTGTTCTTAAGCATGAGCATACGGTGGTTCACGATCTCATCTTGGATTTTTTCTGGGTTCTCTCCTTCTTGCATAACCCAAGCAGGATCATTTTGGTTTTCCTGATCTATGTGAGTTTAAGAAAACTCATCAATCATCTCTAGAAACTGTTTAATTTGTTTTTCATCCTTGAACATTTTCTAGTGTTGAATGTTGTCCGAGATCGAGGGTCTGTGTCTCATTTCAATGTGATACTTTAGTTTCAAGACAGTGGGTGGTATGAAGGTCGCAACAGCCTTGGCCAAGGAATCAACTTGTTGGTTCTCCATTCTGGGAATAGAGTGTATGTTAAAATATGAGAATAAATTCTCTATAAGATCCCAGGCACAATTCCTTTATGATCTCAACCTTGGGTGCTTATCTTGATACTATTGTTTCACTTGTTTTACAATAAGCTCTGCATCACCATAAACTATTAGATGTTTGTTTTTTAACTTCCTAGCAACATCTAATCCTAAAACTAGAGCTTCATATTCACAGACATTATTTGTATAATCGATATCCCATTGTAACCTATAAGAGAAGGGAATAACATACTCATCGCCTGGTGCCAAGAATAAAACTCCAACTCCTGCTCCTTCGCAGGATGAGGCACCATTGAAGAACATTTTCCACATTCCTTTTGTACTATTTACATTTCTCTTTGTTATTTCTAATTTTTTATTTTCTTCTTTTGTACATTCTTCTAAATTGTCTTCTATATATAATATACAATTCCATAAGTCCTGATCAGCAACATAGACTGGGTAATTATTGGGGTTTTGAGGGTCACTTACAATATACGCCAGTCTAGTTTCTCTATACAGTCGTGTGAATTGTCCACCGAAAATTGGGATCGTAGCGTAAGCCATGTCCAACTGAATTGATATTCCCAATTTGGCACCCCAAGACCTAGATAGAATCATTCTGTACTTGGCAGGAACATTAACAATGACCACATCCATAAGGATACTTTTTATAGGGATATGAACAAGATTTACTACCAAATATTTAATCATTCCTAGACACTTAACTTTTCTGGAATCAAACGAGTACAAGTCTTGATAAGGTCTAGTAATTTCAAGGCCTAACTTCTCCATGATAATTTTAGGCATTAAATTATGAGAGGCCCCAGAATCTAACATACAATTGTGGAGTAAGTGGCCATGTACAATTAGTGTAATATAAAACGGAGCAACAGAATCCTTAGTATTTTCGATGTGTGGACCGAACATGATCGTAGGTCTTTCATCTTGCAGATTAATAACATTTGCATGACATTCAACATCATAAAAATTTATCACCTTAGCAATTTGCTTTTTATAAATCGAGTTTTTTGCAAGTTCAACCAGAGGCATGGAGATTTTAATTTTATTAAGTTCATTTTCTAAATTGAAACCTCCAATTGTTTTTTCTATTTCTCTGGTTGGAATTTCTGCTTCTGTATTTTTCGGTTTTTTAGTTTGCATTGTTCTTGTTTCAACTAGTTTTGTTCAGGAAAATTGTGTTTTAGTTGGTGGTTTAATAACTCCTACCTCATTTGTTTTACTTCGCGACAAAATATTTTTTGGTGGAACATTCGTAGGATTTTTTTCTCTAGGCCTTAAATCATACTTTTGTTGGAGTTCGACCATTATTGAGTAGGTAAGTCCTTGATAGGTAGAGTCTCCCATATTATTAATGTTTTCCTCATTATTAAACATGGATTCTAGGTCTAAATACTTCTCATAATCTTACCTGGTTAAATGTGGCTCAAGATCGTCATCGCTAAGGTTGTTCAGATCTTCTTCTAACTCCTCATAATTTTCAATATCATCCCTCTGCATAACATTTTCAGTTTTAAACGGGGCTTGGATATTTTGATCTTCATTTTGTATTTGTCTCTGTTGCATCTGGGGATTAGGGTTTCTATTGAACCGATTCATAATGTAAGTATCAGGTTTGGCTTGATCTAATTCCATTGTGGATATCTTGTTTTATAAATTTTTAATTATCTTGGCCATCTCATCCATTTTCTCTTCTACGGACTTCTCAGATCCAGATGGTCCTGCCTGTTCTTTGAAATGCCTAGGTTCTCTTGTTCCCATCTCAACCTTAGTTTTAAATTTCCTGGATTCCATCATATTAGATTCGATTTATATGGCATCATCTTGCATTCATGCTAGAGTGGCAGATCTTCTTTCTCTTAAGAGGAGAGAAAAGTTGGGTTCAAAATCCCCTGCAAAAGTCACTTTTTCCGTAGGTTGAGAAGGTTTGACTTCGACTGGGATTTTTTTATACAGTTTTTTGAACCTCTAAGTAAATTTAAGGACTGATTTAGAATTCTTTTTTCTTAAAGCCCCAAATTCGGTTAAATAGTAGAGATGGTACTTTTTATCGCCCCACTATCTTAGGAAAGAATTTTCTAGTTCATCATATGATCGTATGGAACCTACAGGGAGTCCTATGAACTAGGTTCTCACTTGTCCTTGAAAGGTTTGTACTAACAACCTTGAGTAAAAATCCTCGTGTTTGATGCCAAGGATATCAACAAACTGATAAAAGAAGGCTATGTGTTCAGTCGCGGTTAGATCTCCTTCTCCCATGAATTTTGGTAGGTTTTTCATATAATTTTTGGGAAAATCATGAAGGACTGCAGGGAGGACCAAGGGAGCGTATCTGGCCACTACCTTGGAAAATATTCTAGGAGGCGTAGCTTTTCCTTGAACTTGTCCACCTGCTCCTCCGCCTCTGGTGCCACCAACACCAACCATTGGAATTCTAGGAGATGAACTTCAGGAGTTGAAGAGGGGATTTTCAAAAACCTCGAGGGACTGAAGTGGTGACCTTTCAACTTCTTTGGGATGTGGCAAAGGAAGTTATGGAAAAAGACCGTTAGGAAATGGAAAATATATATGAGGAGGAAAAGGAAAACTTGGGCTAGTTTCCTCAGATTTACAAGCTGTATATTTAGGAGAGATGATCGGAGATGAATTAGGGTGAAAATGAATACTCTTCAGAGTTCTGTGAAACTAAAACATTCATTTAGGGAAAGGAGAGAACTAACAGAGTGTCAACGAAGACATGTATTGAATGGTATGTTTTTTCTCATTGGTAAAAGTATCTTTCAAGTCAATCTCAACCTTTATCTTGGTAATGTTCACCTTTGGAGTTTCAAGTTTAGCCACATGTTCACTAGTTGATGCCTCTGCAGAATGAATTTGTTTAAAACTTTCATTAGGGGTTAGCTCTTCAATTGTAACATTAGCATTTACTTGTGTCATTTTGGGTTGATATAATTTACCTGTCGATGCAGTATTATATTTTAGGTATCCCTTTGGTTTCAACAACTTTTCGGGATCTGACATTGGTGTGGTCTGCTTATCATCTGGATTTTTTCTGGTATTCTTTTGACCAAATTGCAGTTTTGTATATAGTGGAGTCGCCAAGTGAAAAATAAAAATAAACCTTACTTATGTATCCAATCTTTGTTCACCATTCAAAGATAGAAATTTAAATTGTCATTTTCCTAGAGAAAATAACTTTGTTTCTTCCTCCCCGACAACAATGCCAAAAAGTTGTTGTTCCTGAGATTAAACTTAAGGATTAAAGAGTAATGTCAGGCATCAAGAATGTTTAAAGAGAATGTTTTAAAAGAGTGATATTTCTACCTTTAGTTATATAAGAGATGATCCTTAACTGAAATTAATAATAGGATAGTACAAAGGTTGTATTTCGTTGTCTGAGTCACAATTGTAATATCAAATGGTGTGAAGGAAACTTACAAAACCATTAAAAAAAGATAGGAATCAATTGCAAATGAGTCTCACCTTGTTTGTAGTGGAGGAAAAGTAGAGAGTGCACCCTTGAAAAGGATATGAAATGCAGTAATTCAAACATCTTGCAGGTCTTGATTTACCTATAGTAAATACAGAGGAAAAAATACTTACTTCGTGAATTGTTGATACAATGTGATTACAATAGTTTTGATACTAAATTGCAATCGATCACTTATCAAGGAATTACATAAGGGAATTCATAAATTCAGAAATATAGAAGAAACACACAACTCAAACTGAACATAAATTAGAATCTCTAACTGCACTTGTATTAATACTAAAAAAGGAGAGTTTTCTCTATTACATTTGGCAAGAAGTAGCCTTGAATAGATCTTGAATCTATGTTTTTATACAAAAAATGTCACAACTCAAAATGCTTGGATTTCTTACAACAAAAATAACATATATTTGAATAATACAATAGTATGTAGAATCTGATGAGCTCCGCTAGTGTTCTCCTTTGTCTCTTCATCTGCTTGGAAAAAAACGTCTCTTTTATTTAGTCCTTTAGGCTGGATAGTTGTTTTTTGTCCTCCTTAATAATTCAACATACTGTCCTGGTCATTTTTATATGTTTCCATCTGTCCCTCCAGATATGTTCAACAATGCAATGAGACACAGTCGGGATCAGGGAGGAATGACAATCATATGAGTAGCACTGCATGGATCGTCAAGGAATGTATATCAAGCATAATAAAAAGTAATTGTTTGTGGGAAGGATGACAATGGAACATGTGTATGATAATGAATTAGGGATAAATGAATATTAGAATGTGAATGAATGAGATAAGTGGTTGTAGGAAGGTCAAAGGTAGGGAGGGTAAAAAGAAAGGGCATTATGCATGTTTTCTTATTTGCTTCCAACTGTGCTTTCTTTCTCATGTTCAATACATTGGTTGCATCTATTCAATAATTCCACTACGAACTTTGAGGGCTCAATTGTTTCATTTACCTCAAAAGTGAATAATCGCCTCTCTACCCGAGGCATCTTTTCTTGGATCCTTTTTATTTCCTGAGTTGTGGCTTGGAGCTGTGAGCTTGGAATTACTAGCCACTTATTGATCCTAAGAATATCAATTTGCATCATTTCCTGAATGGATGTTAGAGTTTCTTCCTTGCTCTTTCTAGAATTCTATTGGTTCATTTCAATATCAATTTGCCCCAAGGCTTCTGAGATATTACTTCCTTCAAACTCAATTAGCTTCTTATCTAATGATAACAACGCTTCCAGGAAAGCATCCTTTACCTCCGTGTCTAATCTTTTTCTTTCTGCCAAATTTGTTTCCTAGACCTTCAGGGCCATATCACCTTGTAATTGTTCGGAAGGAGAGAGCAGAGGAAAATCAGAGACCTTATCTTTGTGCACCAATATGATAGCTTCTTGAAACCCATCCCAGGATGAGCGAGCTTCTCTTTCCTTGACATAGATGTCCTTCAAAGAAAAGTCTACTTCCTGGTAACACTTTTGGCTAGCATCAACCTTCAGAAAAAGGTCTTGCTGGGCAATTTATAACTTCTCGCTTATTTCCAGTGCTTGAGTTTGGAAGGTCGAAATATCTATCAAGGTAGCTTCGGTTAGGTTCAACCTAGCTTGCAGTTTTTTTATTAATCCATAATGTTGAGTGACCAGTCCTTGGTTGGTTTATGAAATCTGATGGAGCTCCTCAAGGTTGTCCTAAAGATGTTGGATTTGCTGCTAATCATGAGCTCTGGTTTGCTCGAAGTCTTGACTCATATTGCTTCTTATAGTCTGTTCCACAACCTGTATTTGAATCTACAAGTGCTCTACCAATAGGCACTTCTGTCTTAGTTGTTAGGCCAAATTGTCCACAGAGCATTGATTGGTCGTGGAAAAAACACCTAACGAAACTGCAACTTCTTTTGTGAATTCTGGATCGTCTCGATTATTTCCATCATACACCATTCTATACCTTTTAGTTATCACTCCATCTTTTTGGTGTGATTCCCTTTTCACAATGGCCTTCCGTTTTCTACTAAAGAAGAAATACGAAGGAGGAATCTCTTCAGATGAGATGGGGGTAAGATCATCTACAAAAACAATTTCAGAATTAGGATTTCTGAGGCTATATTACATAGGTGTCAATTATGTAATGGGGGTACCAATATCCATAGACTGCAACTTCTCTGTTGTATTTGAGGTGCCAACAGGGGTGGTTGGCAACAAAGGAGGCACCATTTTTCCTTGTTTTAGGAAGGATTCAAGTTGAGCCTTTGCATGGGGGATTAGATGGTCTGAAAATGATGCTTCTAATTTATGTGCCAATACCTCCGAGTTCTTCATAGTTTTCTCAACTTTGTGTTGACCGGATTGACTCGATTCAGAACATGTAGTCTTGGCTTCCTGTGAAGGGGGAGTGGCTATTTTCTCTCCTTGTAGTACCTTGGGTAGGTTATTTCGCCTGTGCTTTTGAAAATTGACAAAACCAGCTTGTTGATTTGGGGGAAGGCTTTGGAATCTATCATGTACCTCCTCATAATGCCTAACTCCCCTGAATATTTCATCATACAGGGAGTTTTCGTGCACATATATTTTCATGTTGAACTAGGCTAGGTGGTTTTACACAATCCTACGCAAATTGTGTCTTTTGAACTCAATGTCAACCAATTTGATATATTCCAAAGCCATAGCCTCCACATTGGAGTGACCAAAATCCAGTAATGAAAACATGCCAACTTGAATGGGGAAAGTTGGCCATACCTTTTTCTGTGTTGCCTTCAAATCTTTGTTGATGCCTCTTGTTACTGTCTGGTAGGCCACTTCTCTACATACCAGTCGGCCCGATAAGAATCATGGGATAGCATGGAGAGGAACCGAGCACCCAAAAAACCTGATGTAGGAGAAGTTATCCTGAATAAAACAATCTTCTACCTTACCCAGGTTTCCCATAATCCTATCTTAAAATCGAGGAGGTGGGTGGCCATACAGGGCTATATGAATAGGAACCACCACATTGTGATAGATTTCATAAAATAAATCTTTGGATTTTTCTTCCCATAGCTTGGAATGATAGAAATGAATGGGCTTGGAACTTGCTAGGGTCCAGCTCCAATTCATGAATGGGAAAGGCATCATGAAACATATGGTGTCCATGATATATGCTAACATGTAGAGGGAGGCAAGTTTTCCTTTTGACTTCACTATTTTATATTCTGCAATCCCTTTGGCCAAGTTATCAGACAACATTTTGGCCCAATTAAAAGTGAAACCCTCTGCTACTTCATGCATGATGGATGCCCATTCCACCGAGAAGTGTGTAGGGATCTTATTCCCGAATAATCAACATAGAATCATTACTACATACACCATATGAGCGTCCAAAAAAGTTTTGGCATATATACCATGATCCTTAGTTATGAATCTCTCTGGGTTCCCCCACCAAGACTTGATTATATTGAGACAGTTCTCGTCGGATTGGATGCACTCCTTTTGCTCGAACTCCATAATGAATACAGTATTGAATGTATATATAGGATTAGGGGAGAGTTTATACATTAGTTGCATATTTTCTGGTTGGAAAGAGCCGAGAGTGACCTTCTGATGGTTGACGATGCTCCTGGTCTAGATGTCAACGTGCTCCAAGACCCATCTTATTATGTTGTTATAAGGCATGAACCTCGACCATGCCTCTATTTTGTCCAGCTCTGACTGTGCTATATGTATGATTTTAGATGTATAAGTGTCTCCCTCTTCTTCGACAGAGTCTTTGGGACAATTTATGATTTCACGCTCTAGAATATCAAACACCTGTGTCCAATATTAAAAGTGTCTGTGGCTCGTGGCATTGTGTTTGACATAACGTCCGAATTTGGGTTTGAATCCTCGCACGTCGCATTATGACTTTTTTTTCATTTTCCGTGGTGCCATAAATTCTAAGGAGTTAGAGTGAAATTACCTATTGCAGAGAAAATTCATGAATTCTTCAAACAGATAAAGCTTGTTAATTGCAGAAAGTGAAAATGAATTCGAAATCAAAGTGCTTTTATTCAAAACAGAGTCTTTTCTTTTCATATAACTTCATTGAATTTTTTTTATTAAAGTTTGATGGTAAAGGCTACTTGGCGATCCATAATCTGTGTTTGAATCAATATCCTTAACTAGTCATAAATTCCATCAACACTTTGGCGGTTCGTGTTCGAGAGTTTTCGATGTGACAGAGTGGGAACCTCCCAAATCCCGAATCCACAAAAAGATTAATCTTTGAATAATCACTTGTAAAAATTTAATTAATCATGTTTAATATGGTGCATTAACTTCAAGTGTTTCGGGAGTTTGGACTTCGTGGACTTTCAATGTATCTCGATAGGGACTTCCTGAAACCTAAATTGCAAAGCAATTAATTATCTGGTAATTTAATTTAAGTCCTAATTAATTGCATTTAACTTGAAGTATTTCAAGAGTTCTGGCTTCGGAAATTTTAGAATATCATCCAGGGGAAACATCCAAAACCTGAACTACAAAGTCATTGATTATCTTTTGATCATGTTTAACTTAGTTATTTAACATTTAATACTTCGACATTTTGATATTTCCGTGATTCATGAATTTATTCTTCATTAAAATCTTGAAGGATCATCTCCTGTAGTGACGTGACTTAGGCTAGGTCATTTTGATGTGTCGAAGAAAGGGAGGTGCCACATGTCAACTCAGGAAAGACTCGGAAGGTTCATGTTTCCTACAACTTGTGCGTTTTTTAAAACAAAAAAGTGTTAGGAAAATAAACGAGTAGACACTTTTGGGTTCTAGAGCTTCGGGGGTTTTTATTGTTAATACTTAATGCAACATTCGAAGCATGAAGCTCTGAAACGACTGTTATAGATTAACCTCTTTAAAATTTAGGCATAACCAAAACTCCGGAGGTATTAGGATCGTTCAATGAAAAGGAAAAACTTGTCAACAACGGATATCGTGCGCGCCTTATTATTTACCAATTAGTAAAGGAATTTGATTTAAAATTAAAATGTCATTTATCAATTTTCTGTTTTCTTCGGGTAGAATTATATTTTCATGAGGTGAAAATTATAGGGCTCAAAAGTTCATAATTGTATGTGTTCCAATATGCTTGATGTCGTATGAAAGGCGACACTGCTAGATGGCACAAAGATCTTGTCCCTAGCGAAGCCATCCCATGTTGTATGGTTACAGGTGTGGTGTTGTCAGCAAATCAAATTACTTAACGAATTCTATTGAGATGAGATTCTTCTGGCTTCCACTATCAGCAATAAAGTGCAACGAAGTCTCCTTTACCCACATATGTGAATGGAAGAGGAACTCCCCCTCCTTAGGATTCTCTGGTTCTTCTGGTTGGATTGTTGCAGTCACAACACTAGCAGTGGGTTATGCATCAATGATTTGTCTCCTTTTATTATTGTTTGAATCAAAATTTGAGTCAGGGTTCGGCTTTGTTTCTTTGATATTGGCTACCAATGATTGTTTCAAGTGACATTCATCGGTGTTGTCCTAAGGGATTTTGTATAAGTCACACTACTTCCCGATGTCTTTCTTCGTCTTTTCGTTTCTCTTATTTTCTTGCGGGTTGGACTGATTGTCTTGAGGTTGGATATTATGTGGATTAGGGATACCTTTACCATACTTTGGTTTTTGTAGATTTGCAGACCCAAATTCCTGCTAGTTCTAGTGCTTAAATTTCTGCTCAATTTTGACATCATATCAATAAGTTGCTCCTAGTGATGAGATGTCCAAAAACTCCATTTCAGTTTGGATGTCCCTATGTAGAGCCCTGTGGTATTTTAGGACCAGATGTCGCTCAGAGTATTTGATACCCAACTTGGTGTGTAAGGTATGGAAGATATTTTTGAACTCCGACACTGTTTGGCCCCTCTCTTGATGCAGCGTGGTCCATCTCATGTACTGGTCATCATAGTTTCCCACAGGGTAATATTACTCCTTGACCACATCCATAAAAAAATCCCAAGTAGTCTCGACCCCAAATATTCCAGACTCCTCTATGGAATTTTGCTCCCAGTAAGTTTCCCACCAATGCTTGACACGAGGGAGAGCCTTAAGGAGCGCAAAGGTGATATTTTATCTGTCGGGAAAATTGTAAATAGAGAAATAACCTTCTAGAAAATTCAATCACTTTTCTGAAGCATCTGCGTTGATATAACCTTCAAATACGGGAATATCGAAATTAACGAGTACCTTGAATGGGGCAACGTCTCCAAAGTGACTGCATGACAAAGACGCACCTGATATTGTCGACAATTGTTGAAGGATTTGGGAATAATTCTCCAACATCTTGTTCCTATGTTGGACGAGGGATTCCTTGAGCAACAACTTGATGGGATATTCTGCTCCCTCATCTCTCTTTTCTTCTTCCATGGGAGGCTTCTTGGGCTGGAGAGAGCGGTTGTCCTCAAGGGAAACTAGCTCGAGACCCAACTCTCTATACCCTGACCTCGCCAGGGACATGCACTAAGAAATGAAAATGAACAACATGCTCTGATACCACTGATCTAGATTATTTTGAGAATGAAATGAAGGCAAAAATATAATAAGTAAATATGTAGATATATTTCCAAAAACACAGAGGTACAATTATGCACAATTTTTATTAATGATAGAAATGTACAAAGACTGTAAAAATACAGAATGAATGAACTCACTAGAATGGTGGCAGTTTATCTCTGAGAAGAGATGTGATGGCTACGATCATTTGCAAGAAGAGGATGATGATTACAATGAGTCTCCAAAGGCCTTTTTAACATAAAGAAATTCCAAAACCCTAACCCTAGAAGATGAAACACCAAAAGGTTTGTGGGCCCCAATGGGGGTAGTTGATACGTCAACTTCCCAAGGGCGTAATGTTTACATACGATCTCCATTTGGAGTGTTTGATACCTCATTGGAAAGGCCTATTAGAGAAGTAAAACTTCCGTTGAGGCTCAAGGTATGAAAACCACTACCCTCTTGGCCTCCCAAAAGTCCAAAAAAACTTCGTTTAGGGCCTCAAAACGGCCCTAGAAATTTGGGACTCAAAAAACTGTCAAAAGCTACTAAAATTGAAAATTGTTCTTTGAACCAGGGAAATAGGAGGGTAACCACTAATATCCATCTAGAATGATAACCAAATACCCTACTCTCTAAAACTACAAAAACATTAATCTATTAAATACTAACAAATACTATAAAAACTTTTTGAAATTAAATTTTAACTCTCATACAATGATTCCCAATAAATAAACAAGCGCTGCATGGCAGCTTAGTCCCTGCTAAGTAAATTTTGAAATGATGATGATAGTTAACACCCTATAATTATTCATGATGATTACTTTGAAACATGAATAATATGCTAACAAATGAGCTAGTTTCATAATGTTAAAAGAAATCAACTTCTTAAAAGAATTCGACATAGACTCACAAGGGATGGAGAAAGCCTTATTGCTCCATGATGACACATAGTTTATAGATTTTTCGCAACCAGTACTCGACAAAATATCTTATCATGATTTTAATTTAATGTAGTTGCCATATAGTTTTGGGATTAACGTGAATTTCCTTCTTGTTAAACTAAGCAAGCCAAATGCAAATCTTATTTAAAAAATAAAAAATAAAAATAAACATATCACATTTTATAATATATATTTTAATATATATAATATTTTACTATCTATATTTTATATATTATAATATTTTATAATATATATTATATTTTATAATATTTTACTATCTATCTATAATATATATA
>JZKD02S1893913.1:262161-279762 GCA_000966675.3 Picea glauca | reverse complement strand
GAGTGAAAGACTCGCTAGAATGGTGGTAGCTTATCTCTGAGAAGAGATGTGATGGCTACTCGCATTCACAAGAAGATGATTACAATGAGGCTCTGAAGGCCTTTTTACAATAAACGAGAATGTCAAAATTCCTAGACATCCAAAAACCTAACCCTAGGAAATGAAGCGCCAAAAGTCATGTGGGCCCCATTTGGGTAAGCTAGTACATCAACTTCTCGGGGTTGTAACTTTTGCATACGATCTTCGTTTTAGGCATATGATAGCTCATTGGAAAGGTATCGTCGAGGAGGTTCATTTTGGGGGATCAATCATGCCTTTGTCTATCATTGAGAACCTTTATCTCGAAAAACCTTCATTTAGGCCCTCAAAATGGCCTCGGAAGTTAAAACCTGCTAAAAATAGTAAATTGCCAAAATTGCCAGAAAGATGTTTTGAGCCAGTTGGAAAAGGTAGGTGGCCACCAATATCCACCTGGATCAATCCTCCCTCCTTAGGAAGCAATTTCTTCCATTGTGTTGAGTTCCTGGGGGTGAAAGAAAAGAATTTGTTGAATCTGCATCTTGGTGAGCTGCTTGTCTTGCTGGAGACATCGCGTTGCTCGGTTTGTGGAAGTCTATCACGAACCTGTTGAGGTTGAGGCAGTTTAACAAGTCGAGATACATGAGAGATGGTGTGTAGAAGGAATATTTTCACTTTGTTGCAACCTTTTTGACCTGCTTCTGTTGGATAGAAGGTGCTTGGGGCAAGGTTGTAGTGGTTGCAGTGTCCTTTTGTTCTCCTTTTGAACAGATTGTGAAGAAGCTGAATTTTGCAGTATGAGATACTACCTTGCAACACTTTTTAGGTGGAACAGTAGTTGGAACTACCTCTAGTATTCTGTAGAGATGACCCCCCAAAGTAACAATGACACTACGGGGTCGAGACTCATAAACAACATGGCGTCTCCACATATATGGTTGGCCCAAGAGCACATCACAGACATCCAGTGGGACAACATCACATAATACCTCATCCTTGAAGGGTTGGATGCCATATGATAATCGACACTGTTGGCTGACATGGAGATCTCGTCCTTGGCGAAGCCACCCAATGTTGTATGGCTACGGGTGTGGTGTTGTCGACAATCCCAACTGTTTGACAACCTCTGGTGAGTTGAGGTTCTTCTGTCTTCTGCTATCAACAATAAAATGCAGCGGGGTCCCCTTCACCCACATCTGTGAATGAAAAATGCGTTCCCCCTCTTCAGAATCTGTTGGTTCTTCTAATTGAATTGTTGCGGTAGCAACAATAGCAGTGGGGTCCGCGTCAATGATTTGTCCTTTACTGTTATTTTCAGAATCAGATTCCGAATCAGGGTTCATCTCTTTGTCTTTGATTTTGGCCACTAATGATTGTTTTGAGCGACATTCATTGGTGTTGTGCCAGGGGATTTTGTGGAACTCGCACCATTTTCTGGTGTCCTTCTTTGTCTTCTCGTGACCCTTCTTTTCCTGTGTCTTGGACTGGTTTTTGGGAAACTGTTTGTTAGGGCCATCTTTGTCATACTTTGGTTGTTGTGGATTTGCAAACCCGAACTCCCATTTGTTTTGGTGCGTAAATTTTTGCTCAATTTTAACAGCATATCGATAAGCAGCACCGAGTGATGAGATGTCTAGAAAATCCATTTCAGTCTGGATGTATCTGTGTAGATCCCCAAAGTATTTCAGAACCAAATGTCACTCGGAGTCTTTGATACCCATCTTGGTGCGCAAGGTATGGAAGGTATTGGTGAACTCCATAATTGCTTGGCCCCTCTCTTGCCGCATTGTGGTCCATCTCATGTACTGGTCCTCATAGTTCCCAACAGGGTAATACTGTTCCTTTACCGCATCCACAAAAAAATCCCAAGTGGGATCGGCCCCATATATTCCAGACTCCTCTGTGGAAATTTTTTCCCAGTAAGTTTCCCACCAATGTTTGACATGAGGGAGATCTTTAAGGAGTGCGAAGGTGATCTTTTCTTTGTCGGAAAAATTGTGAACATAGAAATAACCTTCTAGCAGAGTTAACCATTTTTCTAGGGATTTTGCATCTATCTGTCCTTCAACTACAGGAATATCAAAGTTAAATTGTACCTTGAAATGAGAGGTGCCTCCAAAGTGGCTACTTGATGAAGATGCGCCTAATGCTATCGGCAAGCATTGAAGGATGTGGACAAAATTCTCCATCATTTCATCCCTCTGTCGCGTGAGAGCGTGCTCAAGCAACAGATTGATAGGATCGTCTGCTCCATCGTTTTTCTTTTCTTCCACCATTGAGGGTTTCTTGGGTGTACGAGAGTGATTGTCTTCAAGATATTCAAGCTCGAGACCCAACTTTCTATACTCAGACCTCGTCGGGGACATGCACTAAAAAAAATGATCAAGAGCAGCCTGCTCTGATACCACTGATCTGGATTATTTTCGGCATGAAATGAGAGCAGAGATAGAATAAGCAAATGCACAAAGATATTGCAGATATTCAATAATATAACAAAAATGTATCAGAGATGCAACCATAAACACATATATACAGTAATACACAATTTCTATTAATCAAAGAAAAGTACAGAGACTGTAAAAATACAGAGTGAAAGACTCGCTAGAATGGTGGCAGCTTATCTTCGAGAAGAGATGTGACGGCTACTCGCATTCGCAAGAATATGATTGCAATGAGGCTCTGAAGGAATTTTTATAATAAATGAGAATACCAAAAGTCCTAGACATCCAAAAACCTAACCCTAAGAGATGAAGTGCCAAAATTCATGTGGGCCCCGTTTGGGTAAGCTAGTACATCAACTTCTCGGGGTTGTAACTTTTGCATACGATCTGCGTTTTAGGCGTATGATAGCTCATTGGAAAGGTATCATTGAGGAGATTCATTTTGGGGCTCAATCATGCCTTTGATCATCATTGAGAACCTCAATCTCGAAAAACCTTCATTTAGGCCCTCAAAATGGCCCCGAAAGTTAAAAGCTGCTAAAAATAGTAAATTACCAAAATTGCCAGAAATATGTTTTGAGCCAGTTGGAAAAGGTAGGTGGCCACCGATATCCACCTGGATCATATCGATTGGCAACTCCCGGTGATGAAATGTACAAAAAATCCATTTTGGTTTGGATATACCTATGTAGAGCCTTGCAGTATTTTAGAAATAAATGTCGCTCACAATCTTTGATACCCATCTTGGTGTGCACTTTATGGAAAGTATTTGTGAAATCTGACACTATTTGGCCCCTCTCCAATCACAGTGTGGTCCATCTCATGTAATGGTCATCATAGTTACCAACATGGTAATATTGTTCCTTGGCCGCATCCACAAAAAAATATCAAGTGGGCTCGGCCCCATATATTCCAGAATCCTCTATGGAACTTTTGTCCCAATAATTTTCCCACCAATATTTGACATGGGGGAGAGCCTTAAGGAGTGCGAAGGTGATATTTTCCCTATCAAAAAAATTGTGAACTGAGAAATAACCTTCTAGCATATTTAACCATTTTTCTAGGGCATATGCATCAATCTGACCTTCAAATACGAGAATATAAAAATTAACTTGTACCTTGAAAAGAGATGTGCATCCAAAGGGGTTGCTTGATGAATACACATCTATTTTTATGGGCAGGCATTGAAGGATGTGGGAAAAATTCTCCATCATTTCATCCCTTTGTTGTGTGAGAGATTTCTCAAGAAACAGATTAATAGAATCTTATGCTCTGTCGTCTTTCTTTTCTTCCGCCATGGAGGGTTTCTTGGGTGTGTGAGAGCAATTTTACTCAAGAGAGACAAGAATGAGACCCAACTTTCTATACTTGGACCTCGTCGGGAACATGCACTGAAAAATGATCAAGAGCAACCTACTCTGATACCATTGATCTATATTACTTTTGGCACAAAATGAGATGGAGATATATAAAAAAAAATATACTGAGATATTGAAAGAGATACAATAATATAAAAAATATATATCATATGTATATAACATGAGGCACATATATACAGTAATACACAATTTCTATTAATGAGTGAATGTACAAAACTGTAAAATTTTAGAGTGGAAGATTCACTAGAGTGGTGACATATTATCTCTGAGAAGATATGTGATGGCTACGCTCTTTTGTAATAAGATGATTGTTACAATGAGGATACAAAGTCATTTTTAACATAAATAAAATTCAAAACCCTAACCCCAAAAGATGAAAAACCAACAGTTTTGTGGACCTCGTTTTGGGTAGTTTGGTGTATCAACTTCCTGGGGGCGTAAATTTCGCATACGATCTCTGTTTGGGGTGCACAATAGCTCGTTGGAAAGGTATCGATGAGAAGATTCATTTTGGGGGCCCAATTAGAGCCTTAAATTTATCATTGAGGTGCCCAATTGCAAAAAAACGTTGTTTAGGCCCTCAAAATAGCCCCAGAAGTCTAGGATCCGAAAAACTGCTAAACATAGTAAGTTTCCAAAAAACTATTTTGAGATAGTTGGAATAGGTGGGTGGCCACAAATATCCACATAGATTAGGAAGATTTTTTCCAAACCCTAACTAAAACCTTATCTTAAAGAGCACATCAACAAGAGATCAATTCATAATCAGAAAGGTGAAGTGTCGCCCTTTCTTTATACTCCTCTGAAGCCTTCTAGATCATTCTCCTTTTTAACCAAATAAAATATGACTTGATTATTCTCTCTTAATATTTAATTTAAACATTAAAATTCACTTTTAATGTTAAAGTAATTAATAATTTATCTTTTTTATTAATGTCACTTTAGAATGTAACATCTCCTAGCTAGTGACATTAAATAGAGCTCCTTGACTCCCTTTTTGATTCATTGACTATAGCCTATGGTAGTCATATGGGATACTAAGTCATCCCCACATCATGCTCAATTGGAATGGGACATTACAGTCCTCCCTTCCAGAGATTGTTTATCCTTAAGAAACTCCAATTAGAAATGTTGTAAGATATGCTCTCCCTCCCAAATATCATCTTCTGCGAGAAAACCTCTCGATATGAACATGTACTCCCTAATGACTCCACTCCTCAGTTTCTTCTCCCTGACATCAAAAATCCATTCGGGGGGTCATAACCAATTGTCCTTGCTCATGCAGTGGAGGAAGTTATGCTGAACTGGTGACTTGTTGTCCCAATGCCTTCTTAAGGCAGGATACATGCAAGATGTTGTGGATCCTGCTACCCTCTAGCAAATCCAACTCATATGATACCTATCCAACTCTCCTTCTCACCCTGTAGGGTCCATAGAAGTGAGGATTCAACTTATATGTGCCAATATTCTTCAACGAAGAATGTCTGTAAGGTACAACCTTAGAAATATTAAGTCCCCAATCTCAAAGTTGTGCTTCGTTTTGTGCCTATCTGCATATATATTATGTTGATTATGGACCACCTGTAAGTTCTCCTTCAAGACTCTCAAGGTGTCTTGGCTCTCTTGCAACCAATATTTGGCCTTGGGGGCCCTACTCTCCCCAAATTCCAAATCCATGAAGGATGGGGCATCGTAGCAATACAATTCCCTGAATGGACTCATCCCGATGGACATGTTATAAGTGGTTTTATAACAATGCTCCATGATATGTAACCACTTTATCCACACCCTCTGCGACTCTTACACATAGTTCCACAGATATCCCTAAATCCACTTGTTCACTATCTATGTATGCCCATCTATTTGAGGATGATAGTTAGTGGTAGGTGTCAACTCTGTCCCCGGTAACCTGAATAACTCCTGCCAAAATGCCCTGAGAAACTTGTTGTCTCGGTCACTGACTATCTATCTCGAAAGACCATGTAGCTTGAAGACCTCCCCGAAGAATAAGTCTTCCATCTGAGATGCGCTATACTCTGAAGGAATGGAAAATAAGTGTGCACACTTGGTCAACCTATCAACCACCACATAGATACAATCCTTTCTATGTACCTTCGACAAACCTGTAATGAAATCCATGGAAATGCTTTGCCACTTTTTCTCTGGAATAGGAAACGATTAAAGTAGACCTATAGGATGTGTAAGCTTCGAATTTTTCTACTTACAAGTCATGAACTCCCTCACATATGGAAGAACATCCTCCTTGAGACCCTTCCAAGATAGTCTCTCCCTCACCTGCCTATAGTTCTTTAGATACCAGGGGTGTTGTGCCATTGGTGCATCATGTACTTCCCTCAGAACCTTATCCATGAGTGTGGACTCAGGGACAAGATAGATCCTACCTTTATAGTAGATGATGTCAACCACTACCCTGTATCTTTCATCCTAAATAAATCCCCCCATCAGATCACAAGTGAAGGTATTCTTAGAGTTTTCCACTAATAGAATGGACTTCCAATTTATTGATATCTTTGTCATGGAGAAGGTTGTAGGTCTCTTGGATAGGGAATAGAAAACTATGTTCTTCTTTCCCTTTATGAACTCAATGTCAAAATCATATGATTTCACCTTACTAACCCACTTTTGTTGCCTTTCATTCAGGTCATGTTGCTCCAAGAAATATCTCAAGCTATTGTGGTTAGTCCAAACCAAAAAGCATCCTCCCACCAGGTATTTTTTGAATTTTTCCAATGCATGCATGATGGCCAACATCTCATTATCATATATAGGATAGATATTCTTTGACTCCCTCATATTCCTTCTCTCAAAAGTTATGGGATGTCGATTCTGCATCAATACTACCCCTATTCCCTCATTGGATGCGTCACACTCTAGTGAAAATGGCTTTGATAAATGTAGAAGTTCTAATATTGGGTAAGTGCTCATCACTTTCTCCATCCCATTGAATGCCACCCGTTCTTCCTCTGACCATCTGAATGCTCCCTTATTGGTGAGGTTTGTTAATGGCACACCCAATTGTGAAAATCCTTTCGCAAAGAGCATGTAATAGCTACATATCCCAAAGAATCCTTGCAGCTTTGTAAGTGATCTGGGGGTGGGCCAATAAAAATCATATGGATATTATCTTGATGCACCTTCACTCCCTCGATGCCAATCACGTGCCCCAATAAGAGGATATTTTTCAATCCAAACTCACACTTTTCCTCCTTGGAAAAAAATGACTACTCCATAATGCTGAGAATCTTGTCCACATGCCTCAGATGTTCCTATCAATTCTTGTTGTAGATCAATAGATCATCAAAGAATACTAGTAAAAACTTCCTCAACTGCTTGTTGAAGATGTGGTCATACATGACTGGAAGGTAGCTGGTGCCTGTTCAACTCGAAGGGCATGACTAAAATCTCATAATTCCCATAGGGACATTTGAATTTTGTATTATGGATGTCCTTCTCTCTCACCCTAATCTAACGGTAACTTGATCGAAGGTCAATCTTCGAGAAGTACACTTCCCCATGTAACTCGTCTATCAACTCATCAATCCTGTTTATTGGGTACCTATTCTTGATTTTCTTCTTGTTCAATGCTCTATATTCAATGCACATCCTCATTGTGCCATCCTTCTTCTTTACCAATACTAATGAAGAAGCGAAGGGACTAGAGATAGGTCATATACCTCCCATCTCTAACAATTCATCTATGGCCTTTAAAATTTTGTTATTGAACTTATTAAGATTCCTATATGACATAGTGATCATGGGATTGGCCTCCTCTTCTAACTCAATGACATGCTCAAATACCCTGTTACGAGGAAAATCACTCTATGGCATGGGTTAAACCACAACAGATGGAATGACTGGATAAATCAACTCTAATCTCAATTATGCTATATAAATGAAAATTCTAACAAGACAAGATAAAGAGCCTACCTCGTCCGGACGTTTGATGAAGACCATCATTAAGCATTCGACCCAAATCTTTATACCTACAACTTGTCTTCAACAACCAAGATACACAAGCATATGGTGATAATATATAAAGTTAGAACATACAATATCATAATCCATTAACATTCATAACAAATACACCCATGGAATAATAATTCATGTATTTGAAAGATATCAATTGGATGAGAAAATAATATTTCTATTAAAAAATGATCAACATAAGTGTATGAGTGACAAACTTCCTTGTCGGCACATCTCAGAACCGAGAAACTAACTCCCTTCCAGTTGAGCCTCCAACATTTCAATCCTCCACCAAAGGCAAGCTCATATAAGAGAGACAATGAGGTTCTCAATCAAAGAGGGAAGATCTTGGGTGTTGGACAATGTGTTCAGAATTTAAACGACAAAGGGATGCAGACTCAATATGAAGTGAAAACTTCTCTAGAGTATCTTTTCTCTCAAACATTGAATTCTCTCCTCCATGGATTGAATATGGCCCAATTTATATCCTTCAAATGGAACTGAAGGGCCGATTAAGAATGTTTCCAGTATATGGAAGGTCAAGGATCATGGATCTCATGAGGTGACATGGAAAAGTGAAACAATTTTTAATTTTGGGCACAAAACCCAATGTACGCGGGTTGTAATGGTGCAACCTATGTATACACATGTTGTCTAACTAGTAGGGCACGTATATGTGGATAAATATGATTTTTTAGCTCTGGGAAGTGCAAAAGGGGAATTCAAATCTGCATAGAGAAATGGAAAGGCCTTCTGAGCAAGTTGCATGGGGTGAGGAAAAAATTTCTATAACAGATGCCCCCTAATGTGTGAGGTCAGAGGAGTATTTGTGATGGCCGAAATACACTATAATTCCCAGAAGTGGAGTGATGGAGACTCAACTTGAAGAACTATTTTTTCATGAGACTATTACAATTCATAATGACTTTGTACACATGGCTACTAATTTGAATTAAACTGCAGATCCATGTGGAAATATACCAAACAACTGCTAATGGCCATGAATAGGCAATACAAAGTAGATACATGCCATAGGTTATCATAGTCACGAACAAGGCCTAGTAGAAACCAGTCTCAAAATCAATATGAAGATATTTGTGTACAATGGAGTACAATTTGATCTCCCATGATCACTGAAGTCATATAGGTACTGGTCCAATGAATGATAGCAATAGGTCAGGAAAACTACTACTATAAACTAGTGTCTTCAAGTCTTCTACATGATTCACCAAAGGTTCAAGTATACATCATGTGAATAAAGGAGTTGAGGTTGAACACAATGAGACTTTGTTTGATTACTAGTCATCAAGGTATACTGTTAACAAATGTGAGACAACCTACTGATAATGAAAGTAGGTATCAAGGCACCGAGTACATTCTTACAAGTGTGAATAATGGTGTTGAGGTCAAACACTTGAAGAATCCATCGATCATGAGACATTGATGTATTCTCAACTGTCGATGGGGGAATAAACTACCATGAATGACTACAAGCCTCTAAGTACTCATAGGACTCTAGGCCTCATTTATAGAATATATGAGTTGAAGTCGATGGAAGGAGACCTTCTGAAACGAGAGCATTAAGGAATCTCTCATCAGTCATCACGAGGTACAAAGAAATACCTTGATGATTTGGAGTAAATCGGGCGAAGAATATGTTCATGAACCAACGACCCTATGCATCTTTCACATGCACTAGATGCAAGTAGCGCACAAAAAAGACCCTTTGAATAGTATCCAATAAGGAAAATTGCCGAAAAAGGAGAGGAAACCACCAATAAGGCTAATGGCATCCAATACACTGAACAAATCCCAATGTGTGAATAGATTTATTGTCATCGAACACAAGGGAAAACCCCTAGTCAGTGACCAATGAGGAGAGGTTGATTCTTGGGTTCAAGGTTACCTACCCATGTTGAAAGTAGGACCAGGGTGCATGATAGAAATACAACTTCATGTAACTATGAGACACACTGAGGGTATGGTCGACATGCAAAGTCAATATTTCTGAGGAATGGCCGACACAATCTTATATACTTCCTTTGAACAAGATCATGATACATATGGAGGACTCTGGCAGCATAGATTCAATGATGAAACTTTATGATGTAGGAGGAATCAATCAAAATATCCATAGGGACTGGAATAGTAACTAGTCAGAGGATTAAAATCTAAGTAACGAGCTCAGCTTCCTAAGGTCATGCTAAAACCAAAATTTGGATGACAAGTGGACTCAAAAGTTTGTGCTCTGTTCAAAGGTGACACAATTGCTGCCAACATAAGATAATATTATTTTCCCGCCTGTATTTTTTGTTTTTTCATAGACAAATGAATGCTATGATACAGATGAGGAAACATGTGTCACGAGTAAGCAACTAGTTCTAATCAGTGTAACATACCTATACTGAATGCAATGAATTTCATGCGGGGTATGGACACTCAAGGGAATGTTTCCTCTTAGGGTACATGGTGTCAAGCTGCAAAGGATATAAACAAGGCTCTGCTTGGCTAGTGATGCAAATTGTTGAGGTAATGGGCTTATAACGAAAAAGAAGGAACCAAAAATAGGCTCAATATTGCAAGCAACATAATTGAATGCAATTACAAATTAATTCCAAAGAATGTCCTTTTTCATAAATTTAGTCCCCTAGGCAGGAAAAGTATAAAACAATGCCCACGAGAACTCTTCTAGCCACTAGTGACTAGAGTATTCCTTTTCGAAATTAGTCTACTTGGTCTGAAAAAGGGTTAAACTTACACAAAATAGACATCCTTTTGAATCCATTTAATGAGTGTGAAAGAGACAAGTTCATTTGACAATATTTTTTCTTTTTTATAGAGTCGAAAAAGATCTTAACTAAGACTCGATGGAAGTCCCATAGGCAAAATTTAGAATTCTTAAGAGTAAGAATATGAGGTTCGAACACAAAGTCATATTGGAACTATAAGGGACTCCCATTCATATGGAATAATCTATGCATGGGCACCAGATGGCACATAGGTTTTAACTAGGGCACCCATGTTTGGTAAGCCTATACCATACCATTTTGAGTTTCTTACCCACATAGTGCATTTTGGACCAATTTTACCATGATCTTCAAGTGTCGATTGCGGGAGATACAAGCAATGAAATTGAAAATCGTCTGGACCAAGTAAGTGCTCTTTCCCTCCTCATCATTTCTAGTGGTTTACAATTTCAAATTAGACCCCATTTTTTGAGTTTTAAAGGGAACACATTATGAATTAGGGTGTACATGGTCTATAGTTCATCGGGTCGCATATATGGAGACATGTGTGTGGTCAATGCAAATCCTTCCCACATATATGTGTCCCTACATGAAACTGTTAACATTACAGGCCACATACAAGTCGACAAACTAGTTTTTCTTAAACAGTTTGACTCAAAAAAGGGTTTTTCTTTTGCAGGATAGTACTTGAATGGAGAGAGAGAGAGCATGAGGAATTAGATGCAAGAGTGAAAAGAGATGTAGGGGCCCAACTTTCCCTAAAAAAATGTGAGCTTTAAAATTTTTAGGCTCTCAAAGGAATGAGGGATCAAGTGAGGTTGCTTGAAATTATAGTAAACATTTTGGATTCGGATACAGAGGCCTTCAATCTCGATGGGAAACCATTGAGAATTGAAGTAGAGGACATCTATTTAGTCACTGGATTATCTCGTCGAGGCGAGGTGGTGAATCTCAAAGCCCAGGGAGTTGGGGGTGGTATGAACATAAAGGACTACATTCCCACCCACTGTGTTACAATCATCGAGAAAGTAGGGATTCAACTCCCCATCAGGGCGATCGAGAACCTGAGATTGAAGATAGTCATTATTGTACTTATACGGATCATGGGTTCGGCCTCATTGCAACAGGCATCAATGCCACTCATGTTTTATGTAGTGGAATGTTTGTGACACACATTTTACGACTGGTGTACCTCACTACTAGCTAACATGAAGAGACAACTGATAGATTTCAAACAAGGGAGCAAACAAAACTTTGGGTTTGCATATATACTATGTATTTTTTTCTTTGAGTGGACTCTAGGTTTAATCTCTATAGTGGAGTTCATTTCACGCTTACCTCGCCATCCATATGTGTCATGGTGGACCAAGGTGATGAGGTGATTAGGAGGTTGCAATGTACCAACCCCCTACAACGATGAGTTCTTTATCTGGTGGCATCAATATTTGATAGCCATAGACAACTACACTTATGCTAGGATTGACTATAGAGGAGATTCGGATATGCCCCTGCCCGATCTGGATTTTATGAGCAGAACAAAATGAATATAGATTATTAATAGGTGCTTAAAAAAAAATAACAGAGATACAGTAAAACTGGTTTTCTATTCAATAAAGAACTAAGTTGGAAATTGTAAAATGCAGCGGAAACAAGCTTGCTGGAATGGTGGCGGCTTATCTTTGAGAAGAGATGTGACGGCTGCGCTCATTCGCAAGAAGATGATTACAATGAGGCTCTGAAGGCCTTTTTACAATAAAAAAGAATGCCAAAAAACCATAGACATCCAAAAACCTAACCCTAGGAGATGAAGCCCCAAAATTAATGTGGGCCCTGTTTGGGTAAGTCAGTACATCAACTTCCCGGGGTCGTAAATTTTGCATACAATCTTCGTTTTAGGTGTATGATATCCCATTGGAAATATCTATTCGAGGACTACAACAATTGCACAAAATTTCATAATGAAATTTTGCAACAACAACATACCCCAAAAAACGTCATTTAGGGCCTCAAAACGACTTCGGAAGTTCAGGACCTAAAAAACTGCTAAAAATAGTAAATTATCAAAATTGATAGAAAGTTGTTTTGAGCCAGATGGAAAAGGTGGGTGGCCACTGATATCCACCTGGATCAATCCTCCCTCCTTAGGAATCAATGGTCTCCATTGCATTGAGTTGCCCCATCAGATGAGGAAATTTCTGCTGAATTTGGCTTCGGGTGAGCCACTTGCCTTGGTGCAGGAGCTGCCCTGCTTTGATGACTCGATAAAGCTGGATCCTTTGTTGTCGAGTTCCCTTGATCTGTGTGTCCACAATCTGATCATTGGATTCCTGTTGTATGCAGTCGGGGTTGAGCTCTGTTGGTGTCAGCTGTTCTGCTACGTCTGAGGTGTCCAATAATGGTGGGAAATAAGGCTGAAGGAGGTCCACGTTGAACATTGGGTGCAGGCCAAGGAAAAGAGGAATGTTGAGATCAAAAGAATTATCCACCATGGCCTTGGTGATAGTGTACAACCCACAACAGAGTGGGCGAAGCTTCTGATGGGGTCCTGTAAGGCGTTCTTTTTGCAAGTGCAACCAAACTTTGTCGCCCACTTGAAACTTATGTGGCACCCGATGTTGATCATGGCGTTGTTTGTATTTGTCATTGGACTTTTGTAGGATATCCTGAACTTGTTTATGGATGTGCTAGATATGCTCAATGAACTGGGTGGCTTTGTCAGCTTCAGTTGGAGCAGGATATGAGTCGGTCGAGGTGACCACAAGGGGAAGTGCAACATCTATGGGACCCAATGGTTGGAATCCCAACCCCACCTGAAAGGGGCTGTGGCTGGTTGAGCTATGGAGAGCTCAGTTGTAGCTATGCTGGACATAGGGAAGGTTCTCATCCCATGTGCGGGGGTGCTTTGAATTATACATGCGAAGGATATGCACAATCATTTGATTTACAACCTCGGTTTGGCCATCTGTTTGGGGGTTGAAGGCCGTGGATTTGGTGATCTTGGTGTCCAGTAATGACCAGAGGCTCAACCAGAATGTGTTGATAAATTGACTATCCCGATATGAGACAATGGTTTGTGGGATTCCAAAATGTACCTAGACTCATTCAAAGAAGATCTTGGCAGTGGCCTCTGCTGTGATGCTCTTCTTGCAGGCAACCAGAATCGCCATCTTAGAAAAGCAATCAACAACCACAAAAACACAGTCATTTCCTTGCTTGGTGGATGAGAGGCCCAACATCTAGTCCATTGATATGGGTTCCCATGGCCTGTCAGGAGTAGGAAGAGGGGTTTATAGGCAGTATTTCTTAGTGGTCGGTTTGATAATAGTGCATGACCTGATATACTTGTTGACCTCCTGTCGAAGTTTCAGCCAGTAGAAATGTTTCTGTAGCATTGTGCATTGCCACTGTCTTTTTGACACTGAAGTGTCCTTCCACCCGACTGTAGTGGGCTTCCTAGATCATCTTTGCTCGCTCGCTTGATGGAACACAGATATGGCCTAGACGACACAACAACCCATCCTTAAGATGGAAATTATTGACAACTGCGTTTGCACCCAACATTTGGTAGGTGGTGGCAAAGTTAGGGTCTATCTCATAGATTTGGGGCCATCCAGAGGTCTCATGGCTACAAGAGTCTAGCACTGTGGTGAGTGTCGTGACTGGTGGTCTGCTAAGGCAATCGGTGACGTGATTGGTGCTTCCTCTTTTATACTTGATGTTGAGGTGGAATTGTTGCAAGTATGTGGACCACTTTTGATGGCGGTCATTCTGCAATTTCCCCTATGTCTGCATGAAATGTAGTGGCTTATGATCAGTGTGGATGATTGTCTCCTTCCCAAGAATGTAATGTCTCCACTGGTGACAGGCTTGCATAATGGAGTACATTTTTTGGTCGTAAGTAGGGTACTTATGGACAGTATCTGACAATGTCTCACTATGATAGGCCACGGGGTGGCCATGTTGAGTGAGGATGGCACCCATAGCATAGTCTGAAGAATCCATCTCGAACTCAAAGGGATGTTGCAGGTCTGGTAGTGAAAGTACTGGGGCTGAGCACAATAACTGCTTCATATCATCGAACACTTGTTGTTGGGACCGACCCCACGCAAATTTTTCCTTACCACCACCCTTGTTTATTTGGTTGAGGGCCTATGCAATATGGGAGAATCCCAACACGAACCTGCGATAGAAATTGGCAAGGCCCAAGAAGCTCTGAATCTCAGTGAGTGTGGTTGGGTCTGGCCAGTCACAGATGAATTGGATCTTGGTTGGATCCACATGTACACCATGTTGATCAATGATGTAGCCCAGGTAATGGACCCTGTCCATGCTGAAGGAGAATTTTTCCAAGTTGGCGTATATCTTGTGATACCACAAGGTGTGCATAATTTATTGAATATGATGCAAGTGTTCGACCCAAGTCTTGCTATAAATTAGAATGTCATCCAGATACACCACTACAAAAATATTGGTGAATGGTCACAGGATATCGTCCATCATCCTCATGAAAGTGTCTAGAGCATTTTTCAAACCAAAGGGCATGACCAACCATTCAAAAAGGCCTTCCTTTGACTTGAAGGTAGTCTTCCATACATATGTATGTTTTACCGGGACCTGGTGGTAGCCAGACATTAGATCAATCTTACTGAAGTATTTGGCCCCCGTAAGTTGATCAAGGAGGTCGTTGATTCGGAGAATCGGGTTTTGATTTCTGACGGTGATTTTATTCAGAGCCCGGTAATCAATATAGAGTCACCAAGTTCCATCTTTCTTTTGTACCAACACGATTGGGCTCCTGCAAGGTGATGAGATGGGATGGATGTGCCCCTTGTGGAGCAATCCTTGGATTTGTCGCTTGATCTCCTCATTCTCTAACAAAGAGAGATGATAGACTGGCCCATTGGGAAGTGGTGCACTAGGGGTCATATCAATGGGGTGCTTGACCTAGCAGTGCAGAGGTACCCCTATAGGTGAGGAGAAGATATATGAGTATTCTTCCACGACCTTATCTACTTTCTTTTGTTGTGTGGATAGGTCGGACGTAGAGACCCTAGATGTGGTTGTGATCTTTCGCTTATTCTGAGAGCGAATCATGAAGAAGACAAACTTTCGCATCCAAGAGACGACCTTCCTGCATTTCTTAGTAGAGATCAAGGAAATAGCACTAGGTGGGACTACCTTGGGTATCCTGTACAATTTCCTATTCAAAGTAATAATAACACTACGAGGCCTAGACTCATATACAACATGACGTTTCCATAAATAAGGTTGGCCCAAAAGAACATCACATACTTCAAGAGGAGAAACATCACACAATACCTCATCTTTGAAGGGCTTGATGTTGTATGAAAATTGACACTATTGGCTGACATGGAGATCGCTTCCTTGGTGGAGCCATCCAATGGTGTAGAGTTGTGGGTGCGACGTTGTTGGCAGGGCCAACCTCTTGAAGACCTCTGCTGATATGAGGTTCTTCTGGCTACCACTATCGATGATGAAGTGCAGTGGGATGCCTTTTACCCACATCTATGAATGGAAGAGGTGCTCTCCTTCTTCTGGATCATCTGGTTCACTAGGATGGAGCTTGGTGGTAGCAATGGTGGCACTAGGTTCTGCGTCAATGATCCATCTTCCCCTTTATGGTTCTGGATGAGAGTCAGAATCCACATCTGATTCAGAGGCTTTCACTTTGGCCACCAGCGACTTCTTTGAGCAACAGTCAACAGTGTTATGCCAAGGGCTCTTATGGAAGTCGCACCACTTCCCAGTGTCTTTCTTTGTCTTTTCGATGTCCTTCTTTGCTTGCGGCTTGGACTGGTTTTCTTGATACTATCCATATTTTCTCTATCCTTTATTCTGTGGGTTAGGGCTGCCCTTTCTTAGCTTTTGTTGTGAGGGGTTCCTAGGCCCAAATAGCCATGTATTTTGTTTGAGCTTTTGCTTGATTTTTATTGCATATCTGTAGGCCACACCCAAGGATGAGATGTCCATAAATTCCATTTTGGTATGGCTGTATCTATGCAGAGCACCGTGATACTTGAGCACAAGATGTCGCTCTGAATCTTTGATACCCAGCTTGGTGTGCAAGGTATGGAAGATATTTGTGAAATTTGACACTGCTTGTTCTCTTTCTTGCCGCAGTGTGGTCCATTTGGTATACAGGTCGTCATAACTTTCGACAGGGTAGTATTGTTCCTTAATAGCATCCTTGAAGGATTCCCCGGTGGCCGTGACTGAAAATAATGAGGGTTCCTCTGCTTCCTTTTTCTCACAGAATGTTTCCCACCAATCTTTGACATGGGCAACGACTTTGCGGAGTGAAAAAGTAATATTTTCTCTATTCGAAAAGCTATGGACAGAAAAATAACCTTCTAGTAGATTCAACCACTTTTCTACAGCATCTCCGTCTATTTGACCTTCAAATATAGGAATATCGAAGTTTATTTGTACCTTGAAGGGTGTTGTTCCTGAGTTTATACTTTAAGGCTCTAAAGTATACTGTCAAAGCATCTGATACGAGTAAAGAAAGTCAAGGTAGACAAAGTCGGCTTTGAAGGATAACCACTATGGTTGGTTCCTTAACTGTCTCCATTGAGCTTCCTAGTTTTCTTGGATGCTTATGTCCCATTGAATGGCTTCCCATGAATGTTCTAATTCGACCCGGGTGTTAGCTATTTGCAAGATAATGTTAAATAAATTTAGGGCAATGTTAGTCTGATCAGAAAGACCGGGTTCTACGTCGCAGTCCTCAACCTCCTCCGACTGAGGTTGTAAAGTGGATATTAAAGGGATGCAATCTTGATTAAATAACCTTTCCAAGGGAATTAGGCCCTTGGGGATCTAGTTGTTTTTTAGAACAAGCATTCGGTGGTTAGCGATTTTATTGTGGCATTCCTGGGGGTCCTCTCCTTCCTACTGTAATGATCCCAAGCCAAATTCTTTCTTGGAATCACTAACTACTACTAATTTATTGAGTTTTTAAGTGTAAACAAGATTCATCAACACATGGAGATCACAATATATTCAAGA
>JZKD02S1893913.1:249753-261893 GCA_000966675.3 Picea glauca | reverse complement strand
TAACTTTTAACTTCTTGACTTTCCCCCCCTTCAGTGTGAGACTATGACCTAGTGGGGGTGCCCAGGCCACTGAGTCTCCTCCTCACCTCTCTAAGAGGTGGGGGACATTACACCTACATCTATTGATTCTAAAAATTTGTGAAGCTATTCACCATCCTCAAAAACTTGCCAATGTTGTATGTTACTCGGTATGGAAGGCTTGTGTCTCATTTGTATATGGGACTTCAGTTTAAAAGCAGTGGGGGGTGTGAATGTTTAGGCTACTTTGGCTAACACATTGACCTGTTGGTTTTCTATTCTTGGAATGTAGTGAACCTTGACAAAGGAGAAGAAATTTTCGATCAGATCCCAGATTCAATTCTCGCAATACCTCAACCTAGGATGTTTGGCCTGGTACTGTCAGTTTACCTATTTCACAATTAGCTCGATGTCACCAAAGACTTCAAGTTTTATTATTTTCATTCTCCTAGCAGCTTCTAACCCTAACACTAAGGCTTTATACTCGCATACATTATTAGTGTGGTCCACATTCCATTGTAGCCTATAGAAAAAGGGGATTACGAATTGATTATCGGGAGCCACAAGGAGTGGCCCAGCTCCAGATCCAAAGTAGGATGAAGCACCGTCAAAAAACATTTTCCACACACCAATGCTATATACATCCTTTTTAATTTTTTCTTTTTCTATTTTCTCTTCTGTACAACTTTCATTTGTACATACATCAATATCATTATCAATGGATAAAATACAATTACCTAAATATATTGATCGGCAATATATACATGGTAGTTATTCGGGTTGTGTGGATCACTCACCATGAATGCCAACCTGGTTTCTCTGTATAGGCATGTGAACTGTCCTCCAAGAACTGGAATTGTAGCATACGTCATGTCAAGCTGGAGAGATCCTCCAAGATTGGAGCCCCAGGACCTGGATAACAACATACCATATTTCAGGGGGATATCGACAACCACTATGTCTATTAGAATGCTGTTTGCAGGTATTTGTGCCAGATTTACTACCAAGTCTTTAATCATGCCTATACATTTAAATTTTCTTGAATCGAATGGATATAAATCTCCATCAGACCTAGTGATTTCAAGACCCAATTTATCCATAATGGATTTAGGCATTACATTGTGGGATGCTCCAGAATCTAGCATGCAGTTATGGAGTAGGTGGTTGAACAAGGTTAACGTGATATAGAAGGGGGCGACAGTTTCTTTAGCGCCTTCGAAATGTGGACCAAAAACTATGTTCGACTTGTCATCTTCTAAGTTAATGACATCGGCTTGGCTTTCATTTTCTGAAAAGCTAATCATCTTGGCAATTTGTTTTCTGTATATGGGTTTTTTTTCCAGTTCAACCAGAGGTATAGGAATCTTGATTTTGTTTATTTCACTTTCCAGACTAAAATTTCCCATGGCTCTGTCGCTTTCTATGTTTCGGGATTCCATTACCTTCTTTTTAGCTTTGTTTTGTGGTGTGGATTTGGTTTCACTTCCAGGGACCTGTGTTTTCACGATGGGTGTTCCTACCAACTTTGGCTTGATAGGTTGCGTGTCAACTGTGTTGGTTTTCACAGTCTGCTTCTTTGCAGTTTTTGGGGTTGCTTCGTCTGCTTCGCCCCTCGACAATATACTTTTTATTGGGGTGGATGGAAGACTCTTGTTTGTAGGTCTTAAATTGTATTTTTGGTGCAGTTCGACTATTATATCATCTGCAATACCTTGATAGGTCAAATATTCAGAAGTGTTGTTGCTCACATCGTCTTCCGATCTATTTTTCTTATTTAAGGATTTTTCACAATCTTGTCTCGATAAATAGGGTTGCAGACTATCGTCACCAAGATTATTTATATCCTCATCTAACTCTTCAAAATATTCTAGGTCTTCCCCTCCAATGAAGTTTTCACCCTTGAAGGGGGTTGAGATTTTTTGATCCTCATTCTTAATTAGTTTTTGAGGGGCTTGAGGATCTCGATTCCTTCTGAAATATTTCCTAAGAAAATGATCCTTTTTTTATTTATTGAGTTCCATTTTTGAGATATTATTTGACATCTCCCTAATTATCCTTTCCATATCATATATTTTATCTCCTGAGGATTTCCTCGGTCCAGAGGATCCACCTTGTTCTTTGAATTTTTTATTTTCTTTGTTCCCGGTTTCTACTTTGGCTTTTAGTTTTCCTGATGCCATCATGTTCAATTCAATTTCTAGGGAATCATCTTGCATCTTGGTGAGATCTACTGATATCCTTTCTCTTAATAATAGAGTAAAATAGAGGTCAAAGTCTCCAGTGAAAGTTACTTTCGCTACGGGTTGAGAAGGTTTGACCTCGACTGGAATTTTATTATACAACTTGTTAAACCTTTGAGTGAACTCAAGAACTGATTCTGAGATTTTCTTTCTGAGATCCCCAAATTCAGTTAGGTAATAGAGGTGGTCTCTCCTTTCTCCCCATTGTCTGATAAAAGCGTTTTCAATTTCTTCGTAAGACCTTACAGATCCCACTGCCAGGGCTCGAAACCAGGTCCTCACCTGTCCTTTGAAATTCTAAACAAGGAGTCTAGAGTAGACATATTCATGCTTGATTCTGAGGATGTCAGAAAATTGGTCAGAGAAATTGATGTGTTCTTGTGTGGTTAAATCTCCTTCCCCTGTAAATTTGGGAAGACTTTTCATGTAATTTTCTGGAAGGTCATGTAGGGGAACCAGGAGGAAAAGAGGGGCATATATAGCATCCACCTTAGAAAAGATTGCAGGGAGTGGTACTTGGCCACCTGTTGCTCCTCCTATGGCACCACCTTCAGCTCCCGCACCTCCGTGCACAGCCATTGATGGATTTGAGGCTGAAACTTAGAGTGTATGAGGAGAAAGCTCACAGAAGCTTGGTAGATTTTGGGTTGTGCTTGACTGTGATAGAAATGTTATGGGGAACTATTTTTCAAGTCATAATAAAATGGAGAAAGAAGGACCAAGAGGAAAAGAACTTGTTTCCCCAGACTCATAAGACGAACATATCAGAGAATCAACGGGGGTTAAATCAGGGTACATAGGGAATTTGTCAGAGTGCTTGGTAGTAGGAGTGTGCACTTCAGGAAAAGAGAACATATCGATTTAAAGGGGGAGGGAAATGGATCTCTCAATTATTCCCCCAACATTCAACTGTGTAGAATTAGGTTGCAGATGGTATGTGTCGGTGAAACAATTTGTCTAAGGGATCTTTGTGATTTTAAAATATTTTCCGGATCAGAAACTGGCGAAGTTTGTTTGTCGTCCAGGTTCTTCCTGGTATTCTTTTGACTCAAAGCCAGCTTATTTATCGTGGAGTCGCCAAGTGAAATATGAAGGTAGCCTTAAAAAGTTTTCGATCTTTGTTCACTATCAAAGAAAGAAAATGTCAATGTCGTTCTTCCCAGGGAAAAGATTCGTTTCTTCGCTCCCTGACAACTGTGCCAAAAAGATGTTGTTCCTGAGTTTATACTTTAAGGCTCTAAAGTATACCATCAAAGCGTCTGATACGAGTAAAGAAAGTTAAGGTAGACAAATTCGACTTTGAAGGATAACCACTATGGTTGGTTCCTTAACTATCTCTGTTGAGCTTCCTAGTTTTCTTGGTTGCTTATGTCCCGTTCAATGGCTACCCATGAACGTTCTAATTTGACCTGGGTGTTAGCTGTTTGCAAGATAATGTTAAATAAATTTAGGACAATGCTAGTCTGATCAGAAAGACCGGTTTCTACATTAGGTTGTCTTAAGGCGAGCACAGTCATGTGGAATAATGGTTGGAAGAAGGTCTAAAACTTTGTTCAATAAATTGTGTTGCTTTCTGATTTTGATTATAAGGGAAGAAAATTCAAACATGGATTAATATTCAATAGATTAGAGGTTGTTTCATGTTCCTGAGTTAGATTTTAAAGACATGATATTGGTGAATGAAAAACAAAAAATTGTTTAACAAAAATGAGGCATCGATCATGGAAGAATACCACTTTGCAACAAGGAAAGATGAAAGACAAGAGGACTCTAATAAAACACAAACCATTTCAACCTAAGTAATCTACAGGTCTTGAAACTGTTGACAGTAGTTACAGAGGAAAAACTGTAAATAATTAGATAACCCAACGACTCGAACCAATAGTAAATATTATGCTAAATTATTGTTTAAAATTTCATCAAAGATACATATAAGAAAAAATACTATGAGAAAAAACAAAGGGAACACATAGCTCAAGATTGACAAGATCCGAAATCTCCGTTTTGCATTATTATTTATCACTGTAAAAAGTTTCTCCTGTACAATGGCCACCAAAAATCCTTTTCTTAGTTCCAAAAATTTACATTTATACAAAATTTCCAACCCTTTGTTGTTGGGGAATCTTATAATTTCTAGGAACTAGCTATTTATCGTTAATAAGCTGAAAACTGTTTTACAAGATTTACTTTATCTTTATTTTATTTTCACAGCTACACTTTTCAAACAGGTACTTTATTGCTATGTTGAAGACTCTCCTTTTTCTCTGACACATTCGATGCATTTGTTGAGGAAAGGTGCAGATGTTTTGGGAGGCTCTGGGAACTCCTTTGCTTAGAATAGATATACCTTTCTCTGTATCTTTGGGAAATATTCTTCAACTCTTTTATCTACAAACTTTATTGACTGCAATTTTAAGTTGGGCTGAATCAACAACCTATTTATTAAGGTGACGTCCATTTCTTTTAGCTGTGAAATCTCCATCTGGATCTCACTTAGATCTTCTTTAAACTTTAATTGGTGTCTCGCAATATTTATCTGCCCTAGTATCCCTGTGCAATTATCCTTCCCAATGTTTAATGACCCTTTGTCTAAGAGATCGAAAACCTCTTCGCAGTCATCTTTGATTTATTTAACTATTCTTTTTCTTTCCATTATGTTGGATTCCCATACTTTGAGCATAATGTCACCTCTGATTTGCTCCGTGGCTGATAATTTTGTAGTTTTGGGTGTCTTTTCGTTCATTGAACATATGATTGCCCTTTGAAGGGTGGCCCTTGCTGCTTTAGCTTCTTTTTCCTTCATGATGATGTTATCAAAAGAATTTCTTGCTTCATGGAAGTAATTCTGGAGGATCTCTAACTTGGAAATCAACTTGTGTTGTTCAACTTCTAGCTCTACATGCACTTCCAGTGACTGGGCCTGGAAAACTTTCAGATCTATGACTAGATTTTCAATTGCCTTTAATTTTGTTTGTAATTGATTTATGATTTCTTCTTGCATTTGACTTGTTTGCACTCTCTCTTCCATCTCACTGAGGCTTTTTTTGAGGGATTGAATTTCTTGCTTATCTCCAGCTCTGGCCTGGTCTAGACCTTTATTTATACCTTCTTCAATCTTTTTTTCATTCTCCTTTAATTGGCCTTATAGTTTAGTGATCATGAGATTTCTTTGTCTCAGATGTTCTTTCATATTTTCAACAGTGAACTGGTTAGCTGTGGCTAACGCTCCCATAGAACCAACTACTTCGGTAGAAAAATCTTCTTCCTCTATGTTAATGCTCTGTAATTTGCCCAAGGTTGCGGAGGTAGTCACAGAGGTAACCTCAAACCACTTGGAGTCTTGGATCTAGACCTCCAAGACTTAGAGAGGGCTCTCTCCTTTCGATTTAAACTTGGTTTGTATGGGATGGATATTAGGATAGCTATGAAAGTGATGAAAGTATGGGGTTGGGGTTTTGTTTTTTAAATAGTTGTTTTGGGACAACAAGGAGGGCCATTGGGAAAATGGGGTCTGTGCTAAAATATGTGATTCACTCTCAGATCTAGACAAAGCTCTTACACAGGGAAAGGTAGGGGAAATGTTGGATTGAATCAAGATTTAATGGTGTGAAATGAGGGAAAATAGGGGAGGAAAAAGACAAGCAAATGAGCAGTTAATAATTCATAAACTGAGCTTTAGCAGAAAACATAAAGATTACCAAAGGGTCAGATGCAGAGTATTTCATCAATAAATTCTGCTCTATTACGATCATTTGATAATAAGAAATTGAAAACAAGCGAAATGATAACAGGAAAACACTTAACAAAGAAGGGAAACACCACGAACACCTCCGCACAAGAATCCTATAAAAAGCATGCCCATTACTGATAAATCATTTGAAGATTACAGAAAAGTTTTCTGGAATGGAAAAGACCCCAGTCTAGCAAAGAAAATTATCCCTCACAGGTCGAACCCTCTATTTGTCTTTTACATATGAATATATACAAAATTTCCCTCAGCCTTCAAAAGATTCAAGCTTTAACTCTGCTTTCTAAAAATAGAAAAGTAGTTACAATCCTCTTGACACATGTCACAGATGGTCTCCCAAAAACAAAATCAAATAAAACTGTAAATAACAACTAATTTGAGAAAGTTCGATAGGTCTCTCGAATTCTGGAACTGCCTCATTTGTTTTGGCGGAATTTGGGTCTTGAATGCCATCTTCATTCGAAATGATATTCCTCAAAACAGGATACTCTGCCACCTCTGTCTAACTACTGCCTCAAATTCTAGAGATGATCTTTTTCTTGTTGGCTTGCTCCTGGAAATATGGGATTTTATTTCCACCTATATCTTTGACTGCCAGCTGCATTCGAAATGATATGCCTCAAAACAAGATACTCTGCCACCTCCCTCTACTGTTGAACATGTTCAGCAGGCCAATGGGTGAAAATTTGAGCCCCTTTAGGCTGTGCACTGGAACAATGGTGAAGATCTCAAATGAAGATGGCTGCAATATGATTGTAGAATTTGAGTGTTGTTGCATGATCACAAGCTTGTTGGATTGGTTCAGATAAACTGCATACTCTTCTGCATTACCCATTGCAGCTGTCTCAGGTCTCTGTGTCCATTCAACATCCTTGGGGGATACAGATCCAGAAATCGGCCTGTAGAAATGTGGGAAATCTTTGATCTTTCTTTCCTTGGGACACCACCCATCTCCTTGGCAGTGGAATGCACCCACTACTCCTCCAAACTGAGTTAGAAGGTGATTTGAGTTAGAAGGTGATCGCCAGATGATCCCCACAAGTTATCCATTCTCCATTTTGTGTTGATTCTGTACTCTGACCTACGAATTTGGACTTGAATCCATCAACATCCACACTTAATGATACGTTACTATTAAAAATAGAACCTTCACATTCTGCATCTTCATGGATTTCCGATAATTCTCCATTTACCAACTCGGTTGTTTTATTATCCAATCTTGCTTTCTCGGCCCTCTCCTAAATTATAGCCATTTCAATTACCTTTTTGTGCTTCTCCTGATCATATTTGGGAGCATCAAGCCTCCTCATAGTGCCTGCTCTGTATGTTTTGAACTTATCACACTCCTCAAATCTATATATCCCGCCTGTCATCTAAGTAGTCTCAATTTGCCTAACTGTTCCACATGGATCGCGCGCTGTTCTTTGGCCAATCATGCATTGTTGAGAAATAGAAGCTGCAAGGACTAGCACTCTTCAATTGTAAAGATAATAAATACAGTAACAAGCTGGAAATATAAGCCTCATCTCCACATTCATATAAGCCACTTGTTACAAGATTAATCCACAAACACAACTCTGATCTTCAACTCCATGCGCTTCTCTTTAACCAATAAAACAAAAAGCACACAAGAATTGACCCATTTTGTAGAATTATTTGTCCATATGTTTGCGCTTATGTTTCCTTTGTGCATTACCAGGGTGATTGTTTCAATTGGGTTTGCGAGCCTTCTTACCACTACTGAAAATGGATGAGTATGCCATCAACATGCCAAACACTGGCAATGCCAACAAGGCAGATGCCATAAACCAAACGAGCTCTTTGGTAGCCAAAGCAGCTGTAAGCTCATACTTTTTTAATGTCTATCTCATAGAACGTTGCAACTGGCGATGGTACTTTGTTGCAGTTGGGAGAAATATTTCGTAGGCATTAGCAACAGGTTTTGTATATGGTTACAAAATGACATTCGCTTTCTCAATATGCTGTGCAAGTCTTGTATCAGCCACATTATAGTGATATCATTGTTTCATTGGTCGCCGAGCATTATAAACACTGATCCATTGTGTAGTAGGTATACCAAGCCGAACCTTCTTCTTAGGATGCTCATCATCATCTTCCTCCATAGTCAATCTACCTCTCTTTTGACCAACCTTCAGAGCTCCATCAATGTTTATTGGCCTGACAGCTAGATTTGGACCAATGATTCCATCAAAAGTGAAATATACTTTGCATAATAGGGCTCGTCATCAAATTTCAAGTTCACCACATATTCCATAAATAGTTTAAAGGGCAGTGGACAAAAGCAGCACAACATCTCTGGGGATGAGGCCATTTTTTTCTTGCAAACCAGGAAACCCTTGTTGTCATCCTGGTATCCTTGCCAAGGCAAACACCCTCGAAGAAGAAATATAAGCGTATAAGCCAAAAACTCGAGATCATCTCTCTTACTTCCAGTTCTCCCTAAATGGGCATGTACACTAGCATATCGAATAGTTCCCCTGAATACATCTAACCTTAATTGAAGGACAATGCGATTGCTATCTACTAAACATTGAATGCATTCTTCTAACTTTCCCAGCATGAATAAACACAGGAAATAAGCACTGTTCTTCCCCCGATCGCTTCCATCGATGCCATCTGCAGATGTGATCTTGGGCTTTAAATTGTCCTGGGGCTTGGCACATTGCGCTTGGGCAATTGACCTACATGTTTGTTGCTGTAACTCGTGTCTTGTGTGTTGCGTTGTTGCGTGACAGGTTGCGTGGAGCTGGAGCATTGTATGTTGTGATAACCCGTGACAGGTGTTGTGTTGTTGTGTGACAGGTTGCATGGAGCTAGAGTCTTGTGCTTGGCCCCTTGTGCTCGAGCGTTGGCTTGTATGTTTGTTGTTGGTTTGTGAAATGGTGCTAACTCTCGGTGTTGAGTGCTTGGATATTGGCCCTCGACCAATATACCTTTTGGAAAATAATTTTTTTTTAAATTTATATTTTGAAAAACCAAAACAGAACACTCTGCATAAAGGCCGAGGGGGCAATTTTGGCTTAAAAGACCAAAAATTGATTATAAAAACCAAATTTGGCTAATAAACCATAAGAATAAAATTTTGCCATTCAAACCAATTCATAATTTTTTGCTAAAAATGCACCGGAATTCGCCTTGAAGCTCGCATGTAGGTACTCATCTTATGCTTGGTCAGTGTCGAGCGCTTTCTGATGCCTTCACTATGCGTCATGAGAAAAAGCATAATGCATGAAATAGATAGATATAGTCAGAGTAGTGATTCCCCTATTATATAGGGTTCTAACACTCTAAATTATGCCCGTCTATTATGATTTTGTGCCTCTTTACCATTGCATTTTCCCTTTGATGCATTTCCTGCTTCAACACTACCTTTCTCTTCTTACTGAAAACATAATCAGATGGAGGAATCTCTTCTCTGGTGATGGGCTCAATGTCACTAACGTATCGGGTTCCCAGTTGGGGGAAACCTAAAGTTGATTGTAATGGAGTCAAAGAGGCGATGGGAGCACCTAGTTCTGTAGATATTACCTCCTCTGTTTCTTTGGGGGCATTACCATGAATTGTAGATGACGAAGGGAAATCTGGTTTGTCTGTCACTGGGGGTGTCTAAGACATTTTTCCATTCCTGAGTTCTCTTCCTTTTGTCCTTCTGTTTTCCGTGGAGACTCTTCGATCTCTTATGGAATTCTCTTCGTACTTTCTTTATCCTACCCTCCTGATCCAAAACCTAGGGGTGCATTTCCTTGTTCTAGAGGCTAAGTTGATGCTTCTCCTAGTAATACCCCAGGTAAACCACTTCTCTGATGTTTATGGAAGTTCAGGAAATTGTTTTGCAAGTCAGGTGACAAAGTTTGAAACCGGCCAACACTTCATCATAACTTATAACTCCTCTGTACATGTCGTCACAAGGGGACTGTTCATGTTCGTATGCTTTCAGATTGCAATTAACTTGGTGATTACCCACAATTTTATAGGGATCATATTTCCTTTGATCAAGATTTAACAACTTTATCTCTCCTAATGCGGCTTCCTCAACCTTGGAATGCCCTATATTGAGTAGCAAATATTTCCCAATCTGCATAGGGATAATAGGCCAGAATCTCTTTTGGTCCATTTTTAGTTCATTCCTGATGCCACCTATTACTATCTGATGAGCCACCTCCCTGCATACCATTCTATCATGGAGGGATTTTGGTAGTGTGTGGGGAGGGATTGAACATCCGAAAACCCTAATGTAGGAAAAATTTTGTTCTATAAACCAATGAGCGACGACCTTGAGACTTTCCATGACTGACTAAAAAATACGAGGAGGCTCGCAGCCATACAACATTTGATGCACCGGAATCACCACGAAGTGGCAGATTTCGTAGAAGGAATCCTTAGCATTTTCTTCCCACGACTTAGAATAATATTCATGAATGGGTTTATTGGATGTTGGATTCGAAATCCAATTCATCAGAGGGAAAGGGGTCATGAAGCATATGACGTCCATGATGTAGGGAGACATATAGAAGGCCACTGGTTGGCCCTTGAATTTTTCATTTTGGTACTCTGTTACTTCCTTAGATAAATTGTCTGATATGATTTTGTCCCAGTTGAAACTAAAACCTTGAGTTGCTTCATGAAGAAGAGGTACCCATGCCGCAGGGAAATGAGTGGGGCTTCTCTTTCCGAATATTCTGCAAAGCATCATGGCTACATATCCCATGTATTCATTTAGTGAGGTTGTGGCATATTTCCCATGAGTATCGACCCTAAACTTTGCTGACACTCCCCACCAGTCCCTAATTATATCAGGGTATGTCTGATCTGCCTCTGCGCATTCCTGTCTTTGGAATTCCGCTATGAATTCAACATTATAAATATACTTAGGATTAGGGGATAGCATGTACATTACTTGTATATGTTCCGGCCTGAAGGAACTGCTAGTGACCCCACAACTGTCCAGAATGCTCCTTGTCTTTGTGTCTGCTCTCTCTAAGGCCCAATATATCATGTCATTATATGGAATGAGTCGTGGGTGTGCTGCTATTTTTTGAAGTTCAGACTCCGCTATGTCCCAGAGTTTGTTCTCATAATCATGCAGGAAGTTCTTAGTTTCATAATCTAGATTCTCGAAGATTTGCCTCCAAGATTTGATAGAATCAATAGTGTGGGGTGTGGTATCATCTATGACATCTCCTTCTATACCCGTGCTTTCAACAATTCCATCAACTTTCCTAAGTACCCTCTTAGGTGCCATAATGTTCGCACTAGATTGGAAACCTGTTTGCAGACGAGAAAATCTATAAGCCTAGATGAATACAACTCACCCGTGATTGTAAAAGATAAGAATAAATTTTGAAATGCAGAGTTGTAGTTATTTTAACTCATCCTTTAATGGACGTACTGAGATGGGAAGTAGGAATTTAATTTTTTAAGTGAAGAACATGAGCTCAAAGATACACATTTAAACTTAAAAATCTTAATTCGTCCTGTTAAAGATATTATCATATATCAGCGTTTTCAACTTGGAGTTTCGAAATGACTTTTTCTTAAAACGTCGAATCTCGAAGTCTGAAATAAGTTTAGTGATTACTAATCATGCTTTAAAATGACTTAGTTCAAGTTTAAGACTTTGTTTTAGAGTTTATGATTTTGCAATTCGGAGTTTTGGGGATCACATACACAAGAGATATGTCATATGCAACCCGTGAATGCGAAAAGTGAATAGCTTAAAACAGATGTTAATCATCTATATTAAAACCTTGATTAATCAATATTAGCCATGATTAAGACTTTCGGAAATCGGGAATCGGGAATTCGCAAAACTATATTTCAAGAGCACTTTGTTACTGGGAAACTCGAAATTCCGAAAGGTTTAAAATTCGTTGATCGTGATTAAGGGTTTAATTAATCATACTTAAAGGTACTTTGCGAATAAGCACATTTGTAATTATAACATTCATTTCCCCTTATATATATATATTTAAAAAAAAATTAAAACCCCTTTCGGAAAATCGGCACCGGGAGTTTGGAGTTGTGAACTTTATTGACTGCTTTATGAAATGTCGAACTATGAATCGCAAAAGGTTTCATTTTGTCCCCCTTTTTTTCCTTTTAATATTAGGGTG
>JZKD02S1893913.1:222153-233663 GCA_000966675.3 Picea glauca | reverse complement strand
GACTTTGGAGTTGTGAACTTTATTGACTACTTTATGAATCGCGAAAGGTTTCATTTTGTCCCCCTTTTTTTCCTTTTAATATTAGGGCGGCTCCATACTAGGAAAAAAAAATGAAGTCTTTGGTTAGAGATAAAAATTCATACCTTGTTTTAACATAGGCTCCAATTGGGGACCTCATCTCCTTGTGGGAGGAGGATAACGTGTAGACTTAGTGCCTTTATTGGGTACATGGGGTCAGTCATTCCAGTCTGTAAAACATGTCTAGAGAAAGATCAACCAGGAAGAAAAGGATCTAAACCACCACCTTGGAAAACTTTTCAAAACTAAAACATTCGACAATCTCGAATCAGGCTCTCATAGATTCCCTTTCTAAAATCGACCTTAGATTTGCGCAAGATAATCAAAACCAAATTAATCGTTCCATCTGGTTTTATGTGACGAAATTCGCATCAAGGTAAAGTAATTCCATCTTTCTTTAAAATAGGGAACTCCATAAGCTTATAGTGTACATCTAGCATGAAAAAGGAAAAATTACCAGAGCATCTTGCAGTTCTTGTATAACAGCCTTGTCAGATATGTAGATATTGCTTCATTGCCAGCGAGCCTGTTCAGTACCCCGGTGAAGTTATCAGATTTTTCGCATTGAATTTCCTTACACCACTTCATTATTTTCTAGCATTTAAATGCTGAGATGAGGGCAATCATATAATGAATTTCCTTTCATCATCTCTTTAGACTAGATGGGGGAAATCAATAATGATTTTCCTTTCACCATCTGTATGTATATATTTTATTATGAAGTGGGCAATCCATCAGTATGTAATATACTCAAAAAATGTAATATACTCAGCGGTCTGTCAACTTATTTAAAAATCTATGGGTTAATCTTCTTTCTGGCTTTTAGACACTTTTGGCTTCAGAGAGAAAATGGGGGGAAAATCATTAATGTTTATTATTGATTTTCCTCGAGTGAAAATGATCAATTTATTCCTTCTAGAAAGACTAAAGAGGTTGGGATTAGCCCAGACATACTTTTGGTTCAGTCAAAGTTTAGGAGAAACATAGAAATTTTCCTATCTTCATTTTGAAAGTTAGTCTGAATGCTTCCGAAGTTGAGATGAGACCCTTTTCTTTCCTATAGAGGCTTATGGGAAAGTAACCAGGGTTAGATGAAGAGCAGGTTTAGTCGTGATCAAGGAGGAAGGGTAAAAAAGCTTCGATAACTTAATAGTTCAAGCGAAAACATTTTTTATTTTTTTTAGATCTTTTATTTTTTTTTATCTTGAAATCACTGTATTAATCATCGATGTCCCTTAAAATATTTTAACGTGCATTCTCGATTCAGAGTTCATACCTTGATTGCTCTTTGTATTTTCAGCCAGAAGCTCATTTACTTATTACCTTTTGGGAAGTATTTATCATGATTATTCATGTAGGTTACCCTTTTAGTGTAGTTGATCTTCTGGATCTTCAATACTTTTCCTAAAATTAAAATGGCATAATAACTGTCAGAGACTCATATAAATCAGAAAGTTCCTATGAACTGCTAGATTTTGGATTTTTTTGTATCTACATTTTCTAAAGTTTTTTTTTTAGATCTTTTTTTCTTTTTTGATTTTATCTCGAAATTACTGTATTACTCATCGATGTCCCTTAAGACATTTTAACCTGAATTCTCAATTTAGAGTTCATACCTTGATTATTCTTTGTATTTTTATCCAGAAGATCATTTACTTATTACCTTTTGGGAAGTATTTATCATGATCATTCATGCAGGTTACCCTTTTGGTGTAGTTGATCTTCTGGATTTTCAATACTTTTCCTTCAATTAAAATGGCATAATAATTGTCAGAGACTCATACAAATTGGAAAGTTCCTATGAACTGCTAGATTTTGGATTGTTTTGTATCTACATTTTCTAAAGTTTTTTTTTTTTTTTTAGCAAAATAAAACCTACCGAAGGAAACATAACTATAAAGAAAACAAGAAAAAAAACTAGTATGTACAATGATTGTTCGGAAACATATTACTACATGTAGTGTTTAAGGTATCTCCCATTTACAGGGGCGCTAAGAATATATCCATCGATATTTTCTAATGAAAAAACATTTTTTCCCTCTGAGGCCAAAATTCTATAAGGGCTAGACCAGATCGAATCGAACTTGTCATGTTTTCTAGTGTCTTCTCTCCTGGCTTCCCATTTTAGTACCAGATCTCTAGGGAGGAAATCTCTATCCTTAGATTTTTGATCGAATAAAGCCTTCATTTTATCCTGATATCTCCGCAGCGTTTTGTTTACTTCGGCTCTATTTTGCTGAACTTCAACCAACTAGTTTTCCCTCCTGGTAATGTCGTTAGGTTCTTCATTTGAATCTTTCCAAAGTTTCATTACTAGCAGAGAAAGATTGATTCGTAAGATGACATCAGTGCCATATACCATCTGAAAAGGGGAAATCCCAATTGACCTTTTGGTACTTATCCTGTTAGCCCATAGAGCGTATTTCAAATGGATATGCCACACTTTCTTGCTCTCAGTAAAGACCTTTTTTTATCACGGTTATCAGACTTTTATTAGATGACTCAGCTAAACCATTACCTTGTGGATAATAAGATGTGGAGTGTCCTAATATGATGTTAAATTTTTGGCAAAATCTTATCATAGCCATTGATTTAAACGCTTGCGCATTATCGGTGACTATCTTTTGGGGACAATTGAATCTGGATAAAATATTTTCTTATAGAAAATGGATTACTACCGAGTCAGTCACGTTTCTCGTGGGAATAGCTTCCACCCACTTAGTAAAATAGTCCGTTGTAGTTAGAATCCACTTGTGTTGAGCACTGGAATGTGGATGAATTTCTCTGATGAAATCAAGGCCCCATTGTTGAAAAGGATCTTCGATTTTAACTGGAACTAGAGGTAAAGCTGATACTTTTTGTTTACCTGTAAACAACTGATAGGGAGTACAAGTTCGGACTTTGGTGTTTACATCTGTGAATAGTTTGGGCCAGTAATATCCAGCTCTTAAGATTTCATAAGTTGTATCTCACCAAGCGTGGTGTCCTCCACACACTCCCTCATGGAACTCATTTATAACCTTTTCAGTTTCGGTCTCGACTAAACAGATCAACAAGAAACCCATGGGATCTTTCCAATATAATTTTCCATCTGTAATACAATATTTTGTAGCATGTAGCTTCAGTGTCCTATCTTTATATGGGGTTAGCTCACTGGGACATTGAAGAGTCAAGAGGTAAAAAACAATATCACAGTACCAGACTGAAGTAGAAAACCTATCTTGAATTTCAACTGTAGGTGTAGTGAAATCGAGTTCATCTATCTTTAGAAAACCCTCGCCTTTTGAGATGATTTATCCTGAGTGCCTGCAAGTTTTATTCGACTAGAAATTTAGCCAGACCTTGGCCTTTAATGAGTTTTGTTGGTTTGACTTCCATATCGAACTCTTGAATCTTAGCTAGCCATCTGCCTCTTCTCCCATCACTATCTGTCTGAACCAGTATGTCTTTAATAGAACTTGTAGGAACATAGGCTATGATTTTTGAGTGTAATACATACATTCTCAAAGCCTTGAGAGCCTTCACCATTGTGTAAGCTTGTTTTTCTAGTATATTGTATTTCAACTAAGCATCTCTCAGACTTTTACTGAAAAAAACAATAGGTTGTTCAAAGCCTTCTTCATTTTTCAATAACAGTACAACTGCGATAGTGTGTTCAGAAGAGAAGGAAAAAATTAGAAACTCTTTTGTGTAATCAGGACTTGCCAAGACTGGCGCTTCGCTAATAAATTTCTTGATTCATTGAAAAGATGTTTTGGCTTCACTTGTCCACTTCGTCTCACTTTTCTTTTTTAACATATCTGTGATCAGCTTCACAATTTTAGCGAAGTTAGGGATGGATCTTCTGAAGAAATTTATTTTTCCTAAGAAAGACTTAATTTCTTTTACATTTCTAGGGATGTTTATAGTATCTATTGCTTTGATTCTTTTGGGATCAATTTTGATTCCATATTTAGACATTATATGACCTAAAACCTTACCTTCTCACATAGTGAAATGAGATTTTTTGGGATTAAGGGACAAACCAAATTTATGACATTTCTCGAAAGTTTGCTTCAGGTGCACTAGATGTTCTGCATCGGATTTGGAAAAAATAGTTAGATCATCAAGATAGATAACAACAAACTTGTCTCTCTTTCCCATGAAGGTGATGTCCATGGCTCGCTGTAAGGTTTCCCTTGCATTCATTAAACCGAAAGGCATTTTATCGTACATGAAGGTGCTCCAAGGGGTAGTGAAAGCATTTTTTTCCTTATCATCTTGGTGTACTGCAATCTGATTGTAACCTGAAAAACCATCAATCATTGACATTTTGTTAGCTCCAACTACTTTCTCTAAAACGTAATCTATCTTAGGCAATGGATAATTATCCTTGAGTGATGATCGGTTCAGGTTCCTAAAATCAACACACAGTCTGATTTCGCCATTTTTTTTTCTTACTGGAACTAAATTAGCTACCCACTCGGAATATCTTAGTGGGACGATGATTTTGGAATCTAGGAGTTTTTTAACTTCTTTTTCTATCACTGGTAGTAGCATAGGGTTTATTTGTTTGAGTTTCTACTTAAAAGGCTTGACACCAGGTTTCAAAGGAATTTTGTGTTCTATTACAGTAGTGTCATAAGTTCACAATTCGTCATAGGACCAAGCGAAAATGTCCTTGTATTGTCTGAGCAATTATACATACCTACTTTTGATTTCCGGCGACAAATACTTGGATAGCTTCACCAACCGAGGATTTTCTTTTGTACCTACATTGCAGTCCTCAACCTCCTCCAGCTGAGGTTGTAAAGTGGATCTTAAAGGGATGTCATCTTGATTAAATAACCTTTCCAAGGGAATGAGGCCCTTGGGGATATGGTTGTTTTTTAGAACAACCATTCAGTGGTTAGCCATTTTATCGTCGAATTCCTGGGGGTCCTCCCCTTCCTTCATGATCCAAATAGGATCACTTTGGTTTTCTTGGTCGGCATGCATTTCAACAAACTCATCTATTGATTCTAAAAATTTGCGAAGCTATTCATCATCTTCAAAAACTTGCCAATGTTGTATGTTATTCGGTATGGAAGGCCTGTGTCTCATTTGTATATGGTACTTCAGTTTAAAAGAAGTGGGGGGTGTGAATGTTGAGGTTGTTTGGGCTAACACATCACCCTGTTGGTTTTCGTTTCTTGGAATGTAGTGAACCTTGACAGAGGAGAAGAAATTTTTGATCAGATCCCAGATGCAATTCCTGTAAGACCTCAACCTAGGATGTTTGGCCTGATATTGTAGGTTTACCTATTTTACGATTAGCTTAGTGTCACCAAAGACTTTGAGTTTTTTTATTTTCATTCTCCTAGCGGCTTCTAACCCTAACACTAAGGCTTCATACTCGCATACATTATTAGTGTGGTCCACATTCCATTGTAGCCTATAGGAAAATGGGATTATGAATTGATTATAGGGAGCCACAAGGAGTGCCCCAACTTCAGCTCCAAAGTAGGATGAAGCACCATCAAAAAACATTTTCCATGCACGAGTGCTATATACATCATTTTTTCTTTTTTCTTTTTTCTGTTTTCTCTTCTATACAACTTTCGTCTGTACATACATCAATATCATTATCAATGGATAAAATACAATTACCTAAATATTGCTTGGCAATATATATAGGGTTGTTATTCAGGTTGTGTGGATCACTCACCATGAATGCCAACCTGGTTTCTCTGTATAGGCACGAGAACTTTCCTCCAAGAACTGGAATCGTAGCATACATCATGTCAAGCTAGAGAGATCCTCCAATCTTGGCGCACCAGGACCTGGATAATAACATACCATATTTCGGGGGGATATCGACAACCACTACATCCATTAGAATGCTTTTTGCAGGTATTTGTGCCAGATTTACTACCAAGTCTTTAATCATGCCTATACATTTAACTTTTATTGAATCGAATGAATATAAATCTCCATAAGGCCTAGTGATTTCAAGACCCAATTTATCCATAATGGATTTAGGCATTAAATTGTTGGATGCTCCAGAATCTAGCATGCAGTTATGGAGTAGGTGGTCGAACAAGGTTAACATGATATAGAAGGGGCGACAGTGTCTTTGGTGCCTTCAAAATGTGGACCGAAAACTATGTTCGGCTTGTCATCTTCTAAGTTAATGACATCGGCTTGGCTTCATTTTCTGAAAAGCTAATCATCTTGGCAATTTGTTTTCCGTATATGGGGTTTTTTTCCAGTTCGACCAGAGGTATAGGAATCTTGATTTTGTTTATTTCACTTTCCAAACTAAAATTTCCCATGGCTCTGTCGCTTTCTATGTTTTGGGCTTCCATTACCTTCTTTTCAGCTTTCTTTTGTGGTGTGGATTTGGTTTCACTTCCAGGACCTGTGTTTTCAGGGTGGGTGTTCCTACCAACTTTGGCCTAACAGGTTGTGTGTCAGCGGTGTTGGTTTTCATAGTCTGCTTCTCAACAGTTTTTGGGGCCGCTTCGTCTTCTTCGCCCCTCGACAGGATCCTTTTTGTTGGGGCACATGGAAGACTCTTGTTTCTATGTCTTAAATTGTATTTTTGGTGTAGTTTGGCTATTATATCATCTGCAATACCCTGATAGGTAAAATCTTCAAAGTGATGTTGCTTACATCGTCTTCTGATCTATTTTTCTTATTTAAGGATTTTTCATAATCTTGTATCGATAAATAGGGTTGTAAACTATCGCCACCAATATTATTTATATCCTCGTCTAACTCTTCAAAATCTTCTAGGTCTTCCCCTCTAATGAAATTTTCACCCTTGAAGGGGGTTGGGATTTTTTTATCCTAATTCTTAATTAGTTTTTATGGGGCTTGAGGATCCAGATTCCTTCTGAAATCTTTCCTAAGAAAATGATCCTTTTTTTATTTATCGAGTTCCATTTTTGAGATCTTATTTGACAGCTCCTTAATTATCCTTTCCATCTCGTCTCTTTTATCTCCCGGGGATTTCCCCAGTCCAGATAATCCACCTTGTTCTTTGAATTTTTTATTTTCTTTGTTCCTGGTTTCTACTTTGGATTTTAGTTTTCCTGATGCCATCATGTTCGATTCAATTTATAGGGAATCATCTTGCATCTTGGTGAGATCTACTGATCTCCTTTCTCTTAATAATAGAGCTAAATCAAGGTCGAAGGCTCCAGTGAAATTTATTTTCGTGCGGGTTGAGAAGGTTTGACCTCGACCGATATTTTATTATACAACTTGTTAAACCTTTGAGTGAACTCAAGAACTGATTCTAAGCTTTTCTTTCTGAGAGCCCCAATTTCAGTTAGGTAATAGAGGTGGTCTCTCCTTTCTCCCCATTGTCTGATAAAAGCATTTTCAAGATCTTCGTAAGACCTTACAGATCCCGTTGTCAGGGCTCGGAACCAGGTCCTCACCTATCCTTTGAAAGTATGAAAGAGGAGTCTAGAGTAGACATCTTCGTGCTCGATTCCGAGGATGTAAACAAATTGGTCAAAGAAATTGATGTGTTCTTGTGCGGTTAAATCTCCTTCCCCTATGAATTTGGGAAGAATTTTCATGTAATTTTATGGAAGGTCATGTAGGGGAACTGAGAGGAAAAGAGGGGCATATCTGGCAGCCACCTTAGAAAATATTTGAGGGAGTGGTACTTGGCCACCTGTTTCTCCTCCTACAACACCACCTACGACACCGCCTCCACCTCCCGCACCTTCATGCACAGCCATTGATGGATTTGAGGTTGAAACTCGGAGTGTATGAGGAGAAAGCTCAAGGAAGCTTGATAGATTTTGGGTTGTGCTTGAATGTGACAGAAAGGTTGTGGGTAACTGATCATCAAGGCACAAGAAACTAGAGAAATAAGGCCCAAGAGGAAAAGAACTTGTTTCTCCAGACTCATAAGACGAATATATGGGAGAATCAATGGGGGTTAAATTAGGATACATGAGGCATTCATCAGAGTGCTTGGTAGTAGGAGTGTGCACTTCAGGAAAAGAGAACATATCAATTTAAAGGGGGAGGGAGATGGATCTCTCAAGTATTCCCCTGACATTCGACTATGTAGAATTAGGTTGACAGATGGTATGTGTCGGTGAAACGATTTGTCTAAGGGTTCTTCATGATTTAAAAATATTTTCCAGATTAGAAACTGGTGAAGTTTGTTTGTCATCCGGGTTCTTCCTGGTATTCTTTTGGCTCAAAGCCATCTTATTTATCGTGGAATCACCAAGTGAAATATGAAGGTATCCTTAAAAAGTTTTCGATCTTTGTTCACTATCAAAGAAAGAAAATGTCAATGTCGTTCTTCCCAGGGAAAAGATTCATTTCTTCGCTCCCTGGCAATGCCGCCAAAAAGATGTTGTTCTTGAGTTTATACTTTAAGGCTCTAAAGTATACCGTTAAAGCATCTGATATGAGTAAATAAAGTTAAGGTAGACAATGTCGGCTTTGAAGGATAACCATTATGGTTGGTTCCTTAACTATCTCCGTTGAGCTTCCCAGTTTTCTTGGATTCTTATGTCTCATTGAATGGTTGCCCATGAACATTCTAATTCGACCTAGCTATTAGTTGTTTGCAATATAATGTTAAATAAATTTAGGGAAATGCTAGTTTGATCAGAAAGATCGGGTTCTAAATTTAGGGAAAGGCGGGCACAGTCATGAGGAATAATGGTTGGAAGAAGGTCTAAAACTTTGTTCAATAAAGTGTGTTTCTTTCTGATTTTGATTATAAGAGAAGAAAATTCAAACACAGATTAATATTCAACAGATCAAAGGTCATTTCCTATTCCTGAGTTGGATTTTAAAGACGTGATATTGACGAATGAAAAACACAAAATCATTTAACAAAAATAAGGCATCGATCATGGAAGAATCTTACTTTGCAGCGAGGAAAGATGAAAGACAAGAGGACTCTAATGAAACACAAACCATTGCAACCTAAATAATCTACAGGTCTTGAAACTGCTGACAACAGGTACAGAGGAAAAACTGTAAATAATTAGATAACCCAATGACTTGAACCAATAGTAAATATTAAGCTAAATTATTGTTTGAAATTTTATCAAAGATACACATAAGGAAAAATACTATGAGCAAAAACAAAGGGAACACATAGCTCAGGATTGACAAGATCCAGAATCTCCGTTTCACATTCTTATTTATCACTGTAAAACATTTCTCCCGTACAATGGCCACCAAAAAGCCCTTTCTTAGTTCCAAAAATTTACATTTATACAAAATTTCCAACCCTTGGCAGTTGGGGAATCTTCTAATTTATAGGAACTAGCTATTTATCGTCAATAAGCTAAAAACTGTTTTACAAGATTTTCTTTATCTTTCATTTATTTTCATAGCTACACTTTTCAAATTGATACTTTATTGCTATGTTGAAGACTATCCTTCTTTTTCTCTGACACATTCTATGCATTTGTTGAGGAAAGGTGCAAATGTTTTGGGAGTCTCTGGGAACTCCTTTGCTTCGAATAGATATACCTTTCTCTGTATCTTTGGGAAATAGTCTTCAATTCTTTTATCTGCAAACTTTATTGACTACAATTTTAAGTTGGGCTGAATCAATAACCTATTGATTAAGGTGACATCCATTTCTTTTATCTCTGAAATCTCGATATGGATCTCACTTAGATCTTCTTTAAAATTTAATTGGTGTCTCGTAATATTTATCTGCCCTAGTAGCCCTTTGCAATTGTCCTTCCCAATGTTTAATGACCCTTTGTCTAAGAGATCGAAAACCTCTTCACAGTCGTCATTGATTTCGTTAACTATTCTTTTTCTTCCCATTATGTTGGATTCCCATACTTTGAGCATAATGTCACCTCTGATTTGCTCTGTGGCTGATAATTTTGTAGTTTTGTGTGTCTCTTCGTTCGTTGAACATATGATTTCTTTTTGAATGGGTGACCCTTACTGCTTTAGCTTCTTTTTCCTTCATGATGATGTTATCAAAATAATTTCTTGCTTCATGGAAGTAATTCTGGAGGATCTCTATCTTGGAAATCAACTTCTGTTGTTCATCTTCTAGCTCTGCATGCACTTCCAGTGGCTGGGCCTAGAAAACTTTCATATCTATGACTAGATTTTCAATTGCCTTTAATTTTGTTTGTAATTGATTTATGATTTCTTCTTACGTTTGACTTGTCTGCACTCTTTCTTACCTCTCACCGAGGCTTGTTTTCAAGGATTGAATTTCTTGCTTATCCCCAGCTCTGGCCTAGTCTAGACCTTTATTTATACCTTCTTCAATCTTTTTTTCACTCTCCTTTAATTGGCCTTATAGTTTAGCGATCATGAGGTTTCTCTGTCTCAGATGTGATTTCATATTTTCAACAGTGAACTGGTTAGCTGTGGCTAACGCTCCCATAGAACCAACTACTTCGGTAGAGAAATCTTCTTCCTCTAAGTTCTTCCCATCTATTATGATTTTGTACCTCTTTACCATTTCATTTTCCCTTTGATGCATTTCCTGCTTCAAAACTGCCTTTCTCTTCTTACTGAAAAATAATCAGATGGAGGAATCTCTTCTTTGGAGATGGGTTCAAGGCCACTAACGTATAGTGTTCCCAGCTGGGGGAAACTGAATGTGGATTGTAACGGAGTCAAAGAGGTGATGGGAGCACCTAGTTCTGTAGATCTTACCTCCTCTGTTGCTTTGGGTGTATTACCATGAATTAAACATGATGAAGGGAAATCTGGTTTATCAGACACTAGGGGTGTCTGAGACCCTTTTTCCATTCCTGATTTCTCCGCCTTTCAGCAATTCCCTGAACTTTCTTAAGTACCCTCTTAGGTTCCATAGCGTTCGCACTAGATTGAAAACCTGTTTGCGGACGAGAAAATCTATAAGCCTGGATGAATACAACTCACCCGTGATTATAAAAGATAAGAATAAAATTTGATATACAGAGTTATAGTTCTTTTAACTCATCCTTTAATGGACATACTAAGACAGGCAGTAGGACTTTAATGTTTTAAATGAAGAATATGAGCTCAAAGATACGTATTTAAACTTAAAAATCTTAATTCATCCTGTTATGGATATTATCATATATCAGTGTTTTCAACTTGGAGTTTTGAAATGACTGTTTCTTAAAACGCCGAATCCCGAAGCACGAAAGAAGTTTAGTGATTACTAATCATGCTTTAAAATGACTTAGTTCAAGTTTAAGACTTTGATTTAGAGTTTATGATTTCACAATTCAGAATTTCGGGTATCACGTACCCAAGAGATATGTCATATGAAACCCCCGAATGTGAAAAGTGAATAGCTTAAAACAAATGTTAATCATCTATATTAAAACCTTGATTAATCAAGATTAGCCATGATTAAGACTTTCGGAAATCAGGGATCGGGAATTCGCAGACCTATATTTCAAGAGCACTTTGTTACTGGGAAACCTGAAACTTCGAAAGGTTTAAGATTCACT
>JZKD02S1893913.1:159614-221961 GCA_000966675.3 Picea glauca | reverse complement strand
GGAAAATCGGCACTGGGATTTTGGAGTTGTGAACTTTATTGACTGCTTTATGAAAGGCCGAACTCCGAATCACGAAAGGTTTCATTTTTTCCCCCTTTTTTTCTTTTACTATTAGGGTGACTCCATACTAGGAAAAAAAAATGAAGTCTTTGGTTAGAGATAAAAATTCATACCTTGTTTCAACAAAGGGGGCAGTGCCTCCGTTTGAAGAAGATGCTTTGCCTGTTGGTAGACGCCGAAGGATTTCCATGAAACTATCCATCATCTCGTTCCTCTGTTGCATGAGGGATTCCTCAATCAATAGTTTGAAAGGATCTCCTGTCCCTTCATCTTTCTTTTCTCCTGCCATGAGAGGCCGCTTGGGCGTGTGAGAGTTTTTGTCCTCAAGAGAAAAAAGCTCGAGACCCAAGTATTTGTACTTTAACCTCGTTGGGGACATGCATTAAGACGACAAGGAGTAGACCTCACTGATACCAATGATCCATATTTTATGAGTAGAATGAAATGAATACATATTATTCATAGGTTCTTAACACAAAATAACAGAGATACAGTAAAACTAGTTTTCTATTCAATAAAGAAATAAGCTAGAAACTATAAAATGCAGCAGAAACAAGCTTGTTGGAATGGTGGCGGCTTATCCCTAAGAAGATATGTGACAGATGCACTCATTCACAAGAACATGATTACAATGAGGCTCTGAAGGCATTTTTACAATAAACAAGAATGCCAAAAAACCCTAGACATCCAAAAACCTAACCCTATGACATGAAGCGCCAAAAGTCATGTGGGCCCCGTTTGGGTAAGTCAGTACATCAACTTCCCAGGGTCATAAATTTTTCATACGATCTCCATTTTATGCGTATGAAATTTTGTGACAGCAACATACCCCAAAAAACGTCATGTAGGGCCTCAAAACGGCTCCGAAAGTTCAGGACCCGAAAAACTGCTAAAAATAGTAAATTATCAAAATTGCTAGAAAGTTGTTCTGAGCCAGTTGGAAAATGTGGGTGGCCACTGATATCCACCTGGATCAATCCTCCCTCCTTATGAAGCAATGGTCTCCATTGCATTGACTTCCCCATCAGATGAGGAAATTTCTGCTGAATTTGGCCCCGGGTGAGCCACTTGCCTTGGTGCAGGAGCTGCCCTGCTTTGACGACTCGATAAAGATGGATCCTTTGTTGTTGAGTTCCCTTGATCTATGTGTCCACAATATGATCACTATATTCCTATTGTATGTATTCGGGGTTGAGCTTTGTTGGTGTTATCTATTCTGCTACGTCTGAGGTGTCCAATAATGGTGGGAAATAAGGTTGAAGGAGGTCCACGTTGAACACTGGGTGCAGGCCAAGGAAAAGAGGAATGTTGAGATCAAAATAATTATCCCCCACGGCCTTGGTGATAGTGTACAGCCAATAATAGAGTGGGCGAAGCTTCCAATGGGGTCCTGTAAGGTGTTTTTTCTACAAGTGCAACCAAACTTTGTCACCCACCTGAAACTTATGTGGCACCTGATGTTGATCATGGCATTGTTTGTATTTGTAATTGGACTTTTGTAGGATATCCTGAACCTTTTGGCAGATGTGATGGATATTCTCAATGAACTGGGTGGCTTTGTCAGCTTTAGTTGGAGTAGGAGATGAGTCGGTCGAGGTGACTGCAAGGGGAAGTGAAACATCTATGGGACCCAATGGTTGGAATCCCAAGCCCACCTGAAAGGGGTTGTGTCTGGTTGAGTTATGCAGGGATCGATTGTAGCTATGCTAGACATAGGTAAGGCTCTCATCCCATGTGTGGGGGTTCTTTGAATTATACATGCAAAGGATATGCATAATCATTCGATTTACAACCTCGGTTTGGCCATTTGTTTGGGGGTGGAAGGTCGTGGATTTGGTGAGCTTGGTGTCCAGCAATGACCAGAGGCTCGACCAGAATGTGCTATGAAATCAACTATCCCATTCTGAGACAATGGTTTTTGGGATTCCAAAATGTACCCAGACTCGTTCAAAGAAGAGCTTGGTAGTGGCCTCTGCTATGATGCTCTTCTTGTAGGCAACCAGAATAGCCATCTTAGAAAAGCGATAAACAACCACAAAAACACAGTCATTTCCCTGCTTGGTGGATGGGAGGCCCGACATGTAGTCCATTGAGATGGATTCCCATGGCCTGTCAGGAGTAGGAAGAGGGGTGTACATGCCTTGTTTCTTAGTGGTCGGTTTGGAAATAGCACAAGCAGTGCAGGACCTGATATACTTGTTGATCTCCTGTCGAAGTTTCGGCTAGTAGAAATGTTTCTGTAGCATCGCCACTATCTTTTCAACACCAAAGTGTCCTTCCACCTGACTGTAGTGGGCTTCCTAGATCATCTTCACTCGCTCTCTTGATGGAACACAGACATGGCCCAGACGACACAACAACCCATCTTGAAGATGGAAATTATTGACAACTATGTTTGAACCCAACATTTGGTAGGTGGTGGAGAAGTTAGGGTCTATCTCATAGAGTTGGGGCCATCCAGAGGTCTCATGGCCATAAGATTCTAGCACCGTGGTGAGTTCTGCGATTGGTGGTCTCCTGAGGCAATCAGCAACGCGATTGGTGCTTCCTGTTTTATACTTGATGTTGAGGTGGAATTGCTGCAAGTATGTGGACTACTTTTGATGGCGGTCATTCTGCAATTTTCCCTATGTCTGCATGAACTGTAGTGGCTTATGATCAGTGTGGATGATTGTCTCCTTCCCAAGAATGTAATGTATCCACTTGCGACAATCTTGCACAATGGAGTACATTTCTTTTTCGTAAGTAGGGTACTTACGGATAGTGTCTGACAGTGTCTCACTATGATAGGCCACAAGGTGTTCGTGTTGAGTGAGAACGATGCCCATATCATAGTCTGAAGTATCTGTCTCGATATCAAAGGGATGTTACAGGTCTGGTAGTGAAAGTACTAGGGCTAAGCACAAGTGCTGCTTCAAATCATCGAACGCTTGTTGTTGGGACCGACCCCACACAAATTTAGCCTTACCACCACCCCTGTTTATTTGGTTGAGGGCCCATGCAATATGGGAGAATCCCAACACGAACCTGCAATAGAAATTGGCAAGGCCCAAGAAGCTCTGAAGCTCAGTGAGTGTGGTTGGGGATGGCCATTCATGGATGACTTGGATCTTGGTTGGATCCACATGTACTCCATGTTGATCAATGATGTAGCCCAGGTAATGGACCCTGTCCATGCCGAAGGAGTATTTTTCCCAGTTGGTGTATAGCGTGTCTTGTCACAGGGTGTGCAAAACCTATTGAATATGTTGCAAGTGTTTGGCCTAAGTCTTGCTATAAATTATTATTTCATCCAGATACACCACTACAAAAATATTGGTGAATGGTCGCAAGATATCATCCATCATCCTCATGAAAGTGGGTGGAGCATTTATCAAACCAAAGGGCATGACCAACCATTCAAAAAGGCCTTCCTTTGACTTGAAGGCGATCTTCGATACATCTGTCTATTCTATCGGGACCTAGTGGTAGCCAAACTTCAGATCAATCTTACTAAAGTATTTGGCCCCCATAAGTTGATCAAGGAGGTCATCGATTCAAGGAATCGGGTACCGATTTCTGACTATGATTTTATTCAGAGCTCGGTAATCAATACAGAGTCGCTAGGTTCCATCTTTCTTCTGTACCAACATGATTGGGCTTCCGCAAGGTAATGAGGTGGGACAGATGTGCCCCTTTTGGAGCAGTTCTTGGATCTGTCTCTTGATCTACTGATTCTCTAACAAAGAGAAATGATAGATTGGCCCATTGGGTAGCGTTGCGTCGTGGGTCAGATTAATGGGGTGCTTGACTTGGCAGTGCAGAGGTACCCCTGTAGGTGAGGTGAAGATATCTGAGTATTCTTCCATGACCTTATCTACTTGCTTCTGTTGTGTGGAGAGGTCGGCCGCAGAGATCCTAGATGTGGCTGTGATCTTTCGCTTATTCTGAGAGTGAAGCACGAAGAAGACAAACTTCCCCATATGAGAGATGACCTTCCTGCATTTCTTAGCAGATATCAAGGAAATAAAACTAGGTGGGACTGCCTCGGGTATCCTGTACAATTTCCTGTTCAACATAATAATAACACTACGAGGCCTAGACTCATATACAACATGAAGTTTACATAAATAAGGTTCACCCAAAATAACATCACAAAATTTGAGAGGAGCAGTGTCACACAATATCGCATCTTTGAAGGGCTTGATGTCATACGATAGTCGACACTATTGGCTGACGTGGAGATCACTTCCTTGGTGGAGCCATCCAATGGTGTAGGGTTGTGGGTACGACATTGTTGGCAGGGCCAGCCGCTTGATGACCTCTACTGAGATGAGTTTCTTCTAGCTACCGCTATCAACGATGAAGTGCAGTGGAGTGCCTTTTACCCACATCTGTGAATGGAAGAGGTGCTCTCCTTCTTTTGTCTCATCTGGTTCACCAGGCTGGAGCTTGGTGGTAGAAATGGTGGCACTAGGTTCCATGTCAATGATATGTATTCCCCTTTCTGGTTTAGTCTTAGAGTCAGAATCCACATCTGATTTAGATGCTTTCACTTCGGACACCAACGACTTCTTTGAGTGGCAGTCAACAGTGTTATGCCAAAGGCTCTTATGGAAGTCGCACCACTTCCCGGTGTCTTTCTTTGTCTTTCTGCTGTCCTTCTTTGCTTGCGGATTAGACTGGTTGTCTTGATACTATCCATCTTTTCTCTGTCCTTTATTTTGTGTGTTGGGGCCACCCTTTCCTGGATTTTGTTGTGAGGGGTTCCCAGGCCCAAATAGCCGTGTCTTTTGTTTGAGCTTCTACTCAATTTTGACAGCATATCTATAGGTTGCACCCAAGGATGAGATGTCCATAAATTCCATTTTGGTCTGGATGAATCTATGCAGGGCACTATGATACTTGAGCACCATATGTCACTCTGAATCTTTGATACCTAGCTTGGTGCGCAAGGTATGGAAGATATTTGTGAAATATGGCACTGCTTGGTCTCTTTCTTGCCGCAGTGTGGTCCATTTTGTATACAGGTCGTCATAACTTCCGACAAGGTAGTATTTTTCCTTAATAGCATCCCTGAAGGATTCCCAAGTGGTTGTGACTGAAAATAATGAGGGTTCCTCTATTTCCTTTTTCTCACAGAACGTTTCCCACCAATCTTTGACATGGGGAACAACTTTGAGGAGTGTAAAAGTAATATTTTCTCTATTCGAAAATTTATGGACAGAAAAATAACCTTCTAGTAGATTCAACCACTTTTCTACAGCATCTTCGTCTATCTGATCTTCAAATATAGGAATATCAAAGTTTATTTGTAACTTGAAGGGGGTGGGGCCTCCGTTTGAAGAAGATGTGTCGCCTGTTGGTAGCCGCCGAAGGATTTGCGCGAAACTATCCATCATCTCATTCCTTTGTTGCATGAGGGCTTCCTCAATCAACAGTTTGAAAGGATCTCCTATCCTGTCATCTTTCTTTTCTTTTTCCATGAGAGTTCGCTTGGGTGTGCGAGAGCTTTTTTCCTCAAGAGAAACAAGCTCGAGACCCAAGTATTTGTACTCTGACCCCGTTGGGGACATGCATTAAGACGACAAGGAGCATACCACTCTGATACCACTAATACGGATTTTATGAGCAGAATGAAATGAATACATATTATTAACAGGTGCTTAACACAAAATAACAGAGATACAGTAAAACTAGTTTTCTATTCAATAAAGAAATAAGCTAGAACCTATAAAATGCAGCGGAAACAAGCTTGTTGGAATGGTGGCGAATTATCTCTGAGAAGAGATGTGATGGATGCGCTCATTCGCAAGAAGATGATTTCAATGAGGCTCTGAAGTCCTTTTTACAATAAACAAGAATGCCAAAAAACCCTAGACATCCAAAAATCTAACCCTAGGAGATGAAGCGCCAAAAGTCATGTGGGCCCTGTTTGGGTAAGTCAGTACATCAACTTCCCGGGGTCGTAACTTTTGCATATGATTTCCATTTTAGGCGTATGATATCCCATTTGAAAGATCTACAACATACCCCAAAAAACGTTGTTTAGGGCCTCAAAACAGCTCTGGAAGTTCAGGACCCGAAAAACTGCTAAAAATAGTAAATTATCAAAATTGCTAGAAAGTTGTTTTGATCCAGCTAGAAAAGGTGGGTGGCCACCGATATCCACCTGGATCACTGCCACTAGGTTCCACCTACGATGATATAGGTATGAAATTTTTGTATATATTTCATTTTTTTTTTTTCAAAAAGGATAAAAAACACAAATATTTTTGGATGGTATTAAGTATTGAAAATTAATTTGTTACACAGATGTGGGTCTGTGACAGAAATATAGAATCCCATGACATTGGTGGAGGAACAAGGGATATGAGCTAGTGAGAGGATATTTGGAGAGAGTGCTAAAAAATGTGCAGGGGAACTTGTCTTGTTTGACACATAGGATTCCTATGGTTTAGGTAGAGGATCCTCCATAGGCTATGCAACAATAGGTGGTGGGTGTGCCCCATGTGTGGGTGTGACTCTTCCGACATCTCACAAATTCCATATTATGCTATCATGATATGGATCCTGTGCCACAGGTGTAGATTCCATGGCCATTATAACTATCGACCATATATGTATTTTGAGGGTGTGAGCCCCATTTTGTACTATGATATCGTATTTTTTGGAGATATGAAATATAAAAACATTGGTCGTCGGCTTTACTTATAAATGTTACAATGTGTACATTGATGGATGTGTTTTCTTTACTTCATTTATGTGACAAATTCCAATATAAAACATAATTAGCATATGCATCGAATACATAATTAGACATTCTAGGTATGTGATTATAAGTAATAAAGTCAAAGTGTTGTTTCAAAAGTCATATCCATAGGAATCACCGGAGTAGAGTATGGTCTCACACACAGTAACTTATGTTCAACTAACATACTACTAATTGGGAGTCCAGGCGAACTTCTAAAGACCGAATACCATGTGAAATGGTGTCACATAAAAGATCTATAATGGCGCTATATTAAACCACATTCTTCATTGATAGCCCTAGACAAACGCCACCTGAAGACACCAGTTGACCTTCGGGTGAGTAAATGACCCAAGTGGCAGAAGCCAAGTTTCGTGTATGATGACTGGAACTGTCTGTGAATCCTAAGTAAACTGAAGACTCCATTGACATCTGCCAACCAAGGGAAAACTCGATAAGCAAGCCGATCAAAAAAAGGAAAAGATATATATATATACACTATGATACAATAGTATACAAAGAGTCATTCCCGATATTGAGGGCTCAAGCATAATATCTTTTCAAGTAGAGCCCATTTTTGGGCTCAGGCATCATATTCCCTTCATAATATTCTAATTTGTAGTTTCCTTTTTCTAAAACATGTCGCACGATATAAGGACTGTGCTACATGGGGTTGAACTTGTCTGCCCCCAATGGTTCTTTGCTTGGTCATAAAACAAGACCAATTCACCCTCAGTGTACTGTTGAGGAAAAAAATACCTATCATAATGTACCTTGACACGTTTTTTATTCTCTTAAATAGTCATAGAGGCATATTGACGCTTCTCATCCAAAGGTTCTAGGTGCACGAGGTGTTCTTCGAGATCGAAATTGTCAAGTAGGAGCTTAACTGCCAGTCTAAGGGAAGGGATTTTACATTCAATTGGAAGGATTGACTCCACACCGTGTACTAAATCAAAAGGATAAAATTCGGTGGAAGTATTAACTGAGGTTCAATATGCCCAAAGCGTAGGGTAAAGCATTAAATGCTAGTCAGATTTGCTCTGGGTAACATTTTTTTGCAAAATGGTATTGAGAGATTTGTTCACAGCCTCTACTAGTCCCTTTTCCTGGGGGTGATAATGGGAAGAATGACCTTTCTTAAACCCTAATTTTGATGCTAACTCTTTCATCATTTCATTCTGAAAGTGACTTCCATGATCAATGACAATCTCCCTTGGGATTCTGAAATAGGTTATAATTTGGTTGAATATGAAAAATGTTGCAGTCTTACCATCAGATTTAATAGTAGGCATGGCCTCTTCCCATTTAGTAAAGTAGTCCATGACCATGATAATTTGTTGATTCCCCCCAGCCAAAGTTGGGTTACAGTCCATAAAATCCACCCCCCACTTGGTGAAGGGACCAACAATGATGACTGGGTGAAGGGGGGATGGATGCAAGTGAATTTTTTGAGTGAACACCTGGCAAGGGTGACACTTCTTGACCGCTTCAACATAATATTTAAAAATTGATGACCAAAAATAATCCGCTTGCAATATTTTTTGGGTTGTTGCAAGCCTAGATAGATGACTACCAAAATCCCTATTATGATAGTCATTAATAATGGACTTAGCTTCTTCCTGAGTTAAGAAAAAATGCAAGATATTATCTACGCCTCAGAGAGACAAAGTGTCACCGACGACAAGGTAGTTCTTATCTTGGTGTCATATGCATCATCGATCATCTCTCAACAGATGCTAAGAGAAATTCAAGGTTTGAGGATAAATCAAAATATCTCCATACCAGGGGTTTGAAGATGAGATAAGGAAAATATGTTCATATGTGAATGAATCGACATGGATAACGTCCTCATCCAATCTAGGGAAGTTTGATATCATCTCCAAGAAAACTAGATATTTCTTAGACTTCACCAAAGCAAAGTCAAGATCAAACTCTTGAAAAATGACAATCCATTTATTATATTTCTCCCCTATGATATGCCTAGTAAGAACGTATTGAAATGGATTGACATCAGAAACTACGATAGTTTTGCAAAGCAATATATAGTGTCGTAATCTTTGAACCACATGTACGACAACCAAGGCTAGCTTTGCTATCTTATCAATGTGATATTACTTAAGTTCAGGATCGACTAAGTTTCGACTAAGGTAGTAGAAAACGTGCTCATGGAGCTCATCATCCTCTTGAGCTAGATCCATACCAACCATCCCTTCGAACGTGGTGATATAAAGCAAGTAATCTCTATTGTAGTATGGAGGCTTCAATAGAGGTGTCGATACAAGGGATTTCTTAAGAGCATCAAAGGATTCTTGGGCTCGCTCATCCCATATGAACAGAGTGTCCTTCTTCAAGAGATGCATGAAACCTTTAGTTATATTGGCATAGTTTACTATAAACCGATGCAAGAAGTTATCCTTCCCTTGTAAACCTTGAAGTTGAAGAATGTTGCGCGGGGGAGGCAATCGAAGTATTTCCTCAAACTTCATAGGATCCACCAAGATCCCATGCTCAAAGACTAAGAATCCTAAAATACGGCTAGACCTAACGCAAAAGATGCACTTGTGAGGGTTTAAATGGATGTGAGAGTAATGACAAATCTCAAATACAATTCGAAGGTGAACAGGATGATCTACTCTCTTGCAAGAGTAAGCAGCAAGATCGTTGAGATAAGATTGGATAATGTGCTTGAGATCGTGAAAAGAAAAGGTCGTGGATCATTGGAAGGTTGCTCCGACGTTTTTAAGGCCGAAAAGCATTTTCTGGTATGAAAAGTACCCCAAGGAAAAATAAATTCCATCTTATGTTGATCATAGGGTTTGATCTAAATTTGATTATACCCTGAAAATCTGTCCATAAAAGAAAAAACCTTGCTTCCTTCAAACTCATCGAGAATCTGATCAATGAATGGTGTCGGGAATTTTTATTTAGGAAAATCCTTGTTCAGGTCTCTAAAATACATATACACATGAAAGGTTCCTTATTTATTATTCACAGGAACGAGGTTGGATACCCATTCATTCAAGGGAGCTAGGTAGATGAAACCAACATTAAGTAGTTTCTCTACCTCTGCCTTAATAGCAGGGGCCTTCCTAGGATTAAAAAATCTCAGTCATTGTCAAATAGGTTTATCATTCGAGTAAGTTTTAATCTCATGTTTGACAATGCGAGGGTCGATTCCTGGCATATCTTCATACGACAAAGAGAATACATTACAAAATTATTTGAAGAGATCAGTGTAGATCTATATTTATTCAAGCGAACAATCCACACTGATATATACATTTTCAATTTTACTAGGAATTTGAGAGATGTTGATCATGACGGTAGGAGTAATACTCTCCATGTTTCCTTCAGCATAAATTCCATGCGTATCTAGTGGAACCACGACGTGACCAACCATCTCACTCAATGTAGATATAAAATTGTTATGTTCGATCTTAACAAGCTCCGGGAGGAAGTAAGAGCGATGATGCATATTGTCCCATGGCCTATTAGGACCATTCATGGCCTCTAAGATGGCTTCATCCGAAGGTAAAGTATCATCGAGGAAATCATGTGAACAAGATGATGAGGTGGCCCATATGGGCTGGAGAACATGATCCTCCTTGTCCGTCTGCAATGAGACAAGATCTGGGTCAGCAATAGAGGCAAGAAAAACCTGATATGTTATCTCTGCAGCTGACAATGTCATTTCCATTCCAATATGTGACTGACCTTCACAAGACATGATCGTTGAAATACTAAGTATGAAAAGGAATGGACCTCATTGATGAAGAAGACCTACTGGACATGGCATAAATGTGATGAACTAGTGCCACAAAATCAAAGGTACCCATGAGGGAGGAATACATTCCAACACCAATATCCTCAGTTGTTGGCTGGGAATTGTCGATCACTAGGATCGAAGGTCCAACTGATGCATTGGGACTAGCATACGCAAAGGATAACTGATCAATCACCAAGATTTTCCCTTTGTGAGGAAAACATAAAGTGCGGAAAATAGATGACATGACTACAGTCATAGCATAAGTCCAATTATTCCCTAGAAATAAATTATAGTCAAGGGGTGCATCAACCACCTTGACATCCACCTCCATTGTCTTTCCACCTAACTAGACCAGAAAGGTAGGAAGAATTTTGTGGGGACGGAAAGAACTACCATCAAATTTGGTCAACATAGTCGAATATTGAGAGAGGGTAGGAGAGCTAATGGATTTCCAATAGGTTAGGGACATCATGCATGTTGCAACACCTTCATCAATAACAATATGTTTGTTGGTATACTTTGAGTAATCCACATGGATTTGAAAGGCCACGTGGTAAGAAAAGTGAGGCTTCACATCTGTGACGTAAAACTTGATATCCTTAGAGCCACATGGGTCTAGAGCTCATAAAGCATATAATAAGGCATTCCTATGTGAAGGACATGTCTGGAGCATCTCCAAATCCTACATCGCACAAGGGGTTTGACCCAAATATTCGATAATCGAATAATTATGGGAAACTCTAGCATTAGGGTTGTGGGAAGAAAGTTTCAATACTCCTTTCAGAATATGGAGTGGAGGCTCTGGATTTTTGATCTGTAAAGGTGTTTCGGAGGAGGGGGAGACTCTAGACCTGGAACAATCTGTGAAGAATTGTAATCACGAGATCGATTAGCTACATTAATCTAAGACTTGACCATATTTACACATATATGGCCCTCTTCATGTGCCAGTGGGTTTTGGTTCCCATTCGAGGTATTTTCGACATTTGAGAAGCTCAAGGCCATTTGCTGATTATGTGGAAACATATTGGTCAGCACAGCAAGTGATAAGAGCCTCGTGACTTCCTCAAGTTTGGGTCATAAATGAAAATGATAACAAGACAAGATAAATATCCTACCTCGCCCGGATGTTCGATGAAGACCACCATTGAGCAGTCGGCCCAAATATTTATACCTACAACTTGTCCTCAAAAACCAAGATACACAAGAATATGGTGATAATAAATAAAGTTAACACACACACTAGCATAATCCATTAACATTCATAAAAAATACTCCCATGGAATAATAATTCATATATTTGCAAGATATCAATTGGACGAGAAAATAGTATTTCTATTAAAAAATGATCAACATAAGTGCATGAGTGACAAACTTCTGTGTCGTCACGTCTGAGAACCGAGAAACTAAGTCCCTTCCAGATGGGCCTCCACCACTTCAATCCTCCACTAAAGGCAAGCTCATATAAGAGAGACAATGAGGTTCTCCATCAAAGAGGGAAAAACTTGGGGGTTGAACAATGTGTTCAGACTTTAGAGAACAAAGGGACGCAGGTTCAATATGAAGTGAAAATTTCTCTAGAGTATCTTTGCTCTCAAAATTTCAATTCTCTCCTCCTCCACAGCTTGAATATGGCCTAATTTATATCCTTCAAATGGAACTGAAGGGCCGAGTCAGAACGTTTCCAGTATATGGAAGGTCAAGGATCATAGATCACGTGACATGACATGGAAAACCAATACAATTTTTAATTTTGGACACAAAACCTGATGTACGCGGGTTGTAGTGGTGCAACCTGCATATACACATGATGTCTAACTGGTAGGGCGTGTATATGTGGACAAATATGATTTTTTAGCTTTGGGAAGTGCAAAATGGGACTTCAAGTATGCATAGGGAAATGGAAAGGCCTTCTGAGCATGGGGTGAGGAAAAACTTGCTATAACACCCCTGTCAAGTGGTCTCCCTATTGGTTGTGGCCCAAACACCTTATCATGTTTACCAAGTAGCTCTTATATATCCACATGGTAATGTTGGCGATCTTGGGACAGTTTCTATGTGGTGATCAAACACTTTGTTGTGCATGCCATGTCACCATTCCTGAATATGGCCTCCATGCGTTTGTTTAGCACGATCCTTGGAGCTTCTATCGACATGCCCCTCAAAATAACTTCCTGACCCTCTGATTCCATGAACTTCATCCCCATAAACTAATAGTTCATCTTGAATTCCCCCGTCGAGTACAACCATTCGAATCCCAATACCACATTGATATCTACTAGCTCTACTACATACAAATCATCAGTCAATGTATAGTTACCCAATGTCACCTTCATTCCCTTAGTCCTCTGAGTACAAGTCATGTTGTGTCCATCTTCTCCAACCATGTTGAATCTATCAAATTCTTTGGTAGGTATTTTCCTCTTGGAGACAAGTGTCACATTGATGAATTTATGGGTCACACCACCATCGATTAGTGTTGTGACTCTCTACCCCTGCAAAAGACCTCTGATCTCGAATGTATAGTACCTAGGGAATCTTGAAAGTGTGGCAATAGTCACTCTTTTGACCCCTTCCTATAATGGTACCTACTTTGTAATATCGAGGTGTGGTGTCTCATCATTTCTCTGTACACTATCATGTATGTGATGGGTCTCTTCCTTTATATCATCTTCTTCGTCGGAAAGTACCTCAACATAATGGACCTTTCCTTTTCCCATGTATCAGTGGCCTGACTCCCAAGGTTCCTTGCAACTATAGAAAATATTATTCCTTCTCAGTTCTCTCTGATTCTCCTCATCCATCCTATCCTTACCCATCCATGTCTTATGGGGAGGCTTCTTCGCCTGACATTTTTGTGGAATGAAGGGTTTCACTGGTGCCTTCTTGGATGTTGTGTCTTCCATATCCTGATCCTTTATGATGGAATCCTGTAGTGTGTTTGGTATAAATGATTTCACCCAACCATTCAAGGGTTCATCTAGACCTATGTGAAAAACATCACCAACTTCTGCTGAGAAATATCCGTCACCATGACTACCATCCTTTGAAAATCCGAGATGTATGCATCTAGATTGCATGTCTCTCTCAGTTGTTCCAACTCCCTGAAGTGTATTTTAGGGTCCTTATTATCGAATATGTCCATCAATATAGTTGTGAAGTCCACATATGAGTCGATGTTGGCATGACCTAATTTCAACAATCCATGATACCACCACTCACGAGATTCTCCCTCTAAGTGAAGGGTGGCATACTTAATTGCCTCCACCTCAGTCATTGGGTTAAGTTGGAGGTAAGTGTCCAACTTATGCACCCATGACCTGGCTATGGTCTTTCCAGACCCATAAAAAAATGGAATAGTCAACCTAACCACATTGTGCATGAGATCAAAGTTTTGTTTCTTTTGTGTTGTTTTATTCCACCCCCAGGGCCCATTCCTCTATTTGAGGCTATAAAATTCTAGAAGGAAAATTTTTCTTGGATATCTTAATCTAGCGCCTCATACTCCCTATTGGAGTTACTTCACACACACCTAGAATTTATTTTTCCTAAGTTTTTTCCTTTTTTATTAGTCATAATTAGTCATTATCCAGTATCCTATATTTTAGGGGAGAATATTCCACCTGGAGAATATTCTCTTTCAGTTGACACTTCAATTTGACTAGTTGAGTTGAGTCTAGATGTTGCATTGGTTTTCTCACCATGAAACATTGGGATCATCACAATGATAATGCACACTTTCCTTGGGATCGTCACCAAACTGGTGCATTACCCTTGATCCCTTGATCTAGTCCTCACTACACTCTGTTCAGTCAGTTAACTAAAGACTAGTTGACTAGTTAACTCAGTTAGGTGGGAGTTCACTCCCATAACTGCCTGAGAGACTAGACTAGGTGGAATCTCACTCCCATAACTGCTAGTGTGTGTCCAGATCACTCTAGACCACCACTATGGCACATTGGTTCTCCTCCAGTGTGCATTCATTGAGTTATATGTAGTATATCATGTGTAAATTATTCATTATTCATCGTGGTTAATGAGAATTCTTCCATTCTTTCTCTCCTTCTTCTTTCTCAATTTATCTCTGTAAATGTGTATAGTATTTTCTATCTAGCTCTATTATGTGCAGGTTCAACACATTTACATGGTATCAAAGCCGATGGACTGCTAAGAAAAAGCTAGACCAAAATGGTTTGCAAGTACAAAAGATTGAATACAACGAAAATATGGATTTCCAAAAAGAATGCATTCTTACACCTTACAACTACTTTGCATGGAAGGAGAAAATAGCCATACATCTATGAACTATAGGATTGTATAGGTTAACCTTGAGTACATATACAAAACCAACATCAGCCATAGAAAAGTCCAAGTACTTAAATCGAATGGATGAAGCACTCGAAACAATTTGTAGTCTTATTTATCCCAATCTCTTTTTTCACATATCTTCCTGTAAGACTCCCAATGAAGCCTGGACCACCTTGGAAGGGCTCTTTGTAAAATAGGATGATATGAGGGGACACATGTTGGAGGTGGAATTTCTCACATTAGATAAAAAAAAACTTCGACAATATCCAAGATTTCTTTACAAAATTCAAGGATTTACTGTCGCAACTCAAAGATTGTGGGGTTGATAAATCTAAGGAGAAGAAACAAATGGTTCTCACCATTCTCTCCAAAGTTGTTCCTTAATTCTTGTATTCGTATCCACATTCCATTCTGTTAGATTCACCTCCAGATCCACCTGGAAGATGCCTTCTCTTGAGGATTCTATCGAATCCCTGACACAAGAGAAAACCAAGCTCATCAACATGGGAAAAATCAAAGGCCCAAAGGCGCATGCACTTACTGTGCAATATGGAAGCCATAAATAACATAAATATAAATATAAATGCAAAATGAAAGCTCATGCACATCCGAAGAAGGAAGGGTACACAAAACCCTTCACCAGTGCCTTCAGATCCAAAGGGGAAAAGGGGATAAAAGGGGAGAAATGCATGTACGGTCACAAAGGATTCCATCCAGAATCTGCATGCATGCAAAAAAAAAATATCTATTGACTCAAATAATTTAGAAAAACAACCTTGGAGATCACATCCTCGAGGGTTCCAAGAAGAAGAAGCCAAAAGATCATAATCTCAAGAAAGGTAATTCTAGCCATGCCTTGATTTCCATCAAATCCTCTCCCGATGCTTGGATCGTAGATTCAGGAGAATCACATCACATGAATATCTAAAAAGCACTATATTCTTCATTGGATGCATTCAAAGTTCATCCTATTCTGATGGGGGACAACTCTTATGTCGAAGCCATCGGCAAAGGAAGGATTGAACTCACCAATGGAAGCTTCGAGAATGTGTTGCACATTCCCAAACTTTCTGTCAACCTTCTCTCCATGTATTAGATGACGAATTTCGGCACCGGAAAGAAATTCATATTCACACCAAATGGTGTGGACATCTATGACATGAAAACCAACTCTAGGGTTGCAACCGGTGAGGTAAATCATCAGTCTAGATTGTATACTTTTTTTGAATTCATTGAACCTGATTTTGCTTTACTGCTTACTCATGCTGATGAAAGTAGTATGATATGGCAAGAAAGGTTTGGAAATTTGAATTTCAGATACATGCAACAAATTATCAAGAAAATATTGTTTGATGGTCTACCAGACATCCATTTCTCCAAGGGAGTATGTGAGGGATCTGTTCTCAGAAAACACCCTAAAGAGAAATTTGACAAAGGAAAGTCTTAAAGAGCTTCTACGCCTTTAGATATGATCCACAGTGACCTTATGGGTCCTTTTACACATCCATATATCAGCAAAGCGAGGTTTGTTTTCATTTTTGTTGATGATTTCTCATGTTTTACATGGATTTACTTTCTCGGGCAAAAATTTGAGGCCTTTCAACACCTCAAAGATTTCAAAGCCCTGGTTGAGACATAGACCTAAAAGAAGATCAAAGTACTCCAAATTGATAACGGGGGAGAATATGTAAATCATGAGATCCATAATCTTTGCAATGAGCCAGGGATTCAGTTGCAACACACAATTCCCTATACTCTGTAGCAAAACGAAGTTGTTGAGCAGAAAAATAGATCTCTAAAGGAGATGGCATCTTGCATGTTGCATTTGAAAGTCACTACCACAGAGACTATGGGCCGAAGAACTTAATTATGAAAAACACATCCAAAACAGATCTCCCCATGGATCTGTCAAGGATAAGACCCCCTACAAGGCTTGGAGCAGCCTCAAACTAGAAGTGGCCCATTTTTGCATTTTCGGTTCATGTGCATGGGTCCAAATTCCCTCTGAAAAGATGAAGGAACTTGATCCACAAATAACTAAGTGTATTTTTTTTGGATACCCCGATGGTGTGAAGGGATATAGGCTTATTGATCTTTCCTCATACCATCTCATCATTGAGCATAGTTTCCAATTCGAGGAAAGTGTCTTGCATGTACCTCAGTAGTCACATGCAGACACCTTCATTCTTCCACCTGTTTGAGATGGTGAGCATGCACACGTTGACTCTTCTTCATATGAGAGTTCTAATTCATAGTAATTAGATGATTCAGATTCCAATTTAGTACATTCAGATGCAGAGTCAGAACATCTAGATGCAGTTGTAGAGCCAGAGCAAAGGCCCAAGTGAGCACAGAATACTCTTCAGGATGCAAGGGATCTCATTGGTGATCTAGTTGATAGTAGGAGGACTTGATCTGATTTTGAGGAGCCTCCTGGAGCCTCCTGTTACACTCACTTCCATTGAACCATTTCCCTCCAGGCATATTTTCTTGGATCAGTCTTCAGATCCACAGTCTTATGGCGAGGTTGCTAGAAATCCCTTTTGGGAATCTGCCATGCAGGAGGAGTATGACTCCCTCCTTGAGAACCATACTTGGGATCTGGTTCCCCTTTCTTCTAGGAGGAAACTTGTGAGATGCATATGGGTCTATAGGACAAAGAGCACAATGGATGAACAGATTAGCAGATACAAATCCAGGCTTGTTTCCAAAGGATTTCAACAGGTGCATGGTATTGACTATGATGAGACCTTCGCTCCAGTAGCGAAGATGGATTCCATACGATTGGCACTTGCCATTGTAGCATCCAAGGGATGGGAAGTCCATCAGATGGACGTGAAGAATTAATTTATTCACGGTGATCTCTCTGAGGAGACCTATATGGAGCAGTCCCAGGGATTTATGCAGGACTCATCTTTGGTTTGTCGACTGAAGAAGTCCCTTTATGGCCTCAAGCAAGCTCCGAGGGCATGGTATGCCAAGATGGATTCCTACTTTTTGTCAAAGAACTTTGTATGTTGTAAATTAGAACCAAATGTCTACATCCTCAGGATGGTCGATTCACTTCTACTCTTAGTTCTCTATGTTGATGATTTGTTGATCACTGGTTGCTTGAATTCAACGATTGTTGGAGTTAAGAGGATTCTACATGATAGGTTTTTGATGATGGACATGGGTCCACTACACTTCTTCCTTGGACTCGAGATCAGTCAAGATGCATTATGCATCAAACTGTCTCATGCCAAGTATGCACGAGATATCCTTGAGAGATTTCACATGATAGACTACAAGTCTTCTCCGACTCCTTTCCTATCAGGAATCAAACCTGAGGATGGCAGGGAGACTCCACTGGTTGAAAACACATTGTACAAACAACTTGTTGGGAGATTTTTGTATCTCACACACTCCAGAACAGACCTATCCTATGCAGTTGGTGAAGTTTCCAGGTTCATGCAGGAGTCGCATGAGCTACATTGGAAGGCTGCAAAGCGTATCCTTCGATATGTACAGGGCACCATCACCTTTGGGATTCATTATGCAATAGAATCTACATTAGATCTCATCGAGTTTACTGATTTTGATTGGGCTGGCGATAGCACTCATCACGAGTCCATATATGGTTACTCACTCAGTATTGGTTCTGAGCCTATATGTTGGTCGAGCAAGAAGAAAGTTTCCATTTCTCTATCTTAGGTCGAGGTAGAGTACAGAGGGGTAGTTAACATAACCATTCAGGCTGTGTGGCTACAAAATTTTCTCACTGAGTTGGGAATTCAGTTTCATTGGTCAATCGTCATCTATTGTGACAACCAGAGCACTCTGAAGTTCTACAGAGATCCAGTTCAGAGGCAACAAACGAAGCACATCGATATCCACATGCACTACATATGGCACTTAGTACATGAGGGGATCATCGACCTATAGTTCTATCCTTCAACAGAATAGATGACAAACATATTCACCAAGACCTTCACTGAGCATAAGTTCCAGTCTCTGTGAAGTCGTCTTGGAGTGAAGGACACAGTTGCCTAGCAACTGTAGTTCTTCTTTTTACATATATTGTACCTTGAGGGGGGGTTTTACCATGAGGTTTTCCCTCTTTCCTCACCTTATTTTCAATGTATCTTTTGTATTTGGGTACCTAACATGGCCTCGTTGCCGAGACCCATTCTATATTTTCACCATAGTGATGTTCAGGGGGAGTGTTGGAGTTACTTCACACACACCTAGGATTTTTTTTTCCTAAGTTTTTTCTTTTTTATTAGTCATAATTAGTCATTATCCAGTATCCTATATTTCAGGGGAGAGTATTCCACCTAGAGAATATTCTCTTTCAGTTGACACTTCAGTTTGACTAGTTGAGTTGAGTCTAGATGTTTCATTGGTTTTGTCACCATGCAACATTGGGATCATCACCATGATAATGCACACTTGCCTTGGGATTATCAACAGACTGGCACATTAACCTTGATTCCTTGATCTATTCATCACTACACTATGTTCAGTCAGTTAACTAAAGATTAGTTGACTAGTTAAATCAACTAGGTGGCAGTTCACTCCCGTAACTACCTGAGAGACTATACTAGGTGGCAGTTCACTCGCGTAACTGTTGGTGTGTGTCCAGATCACTCTAGACCACCACTATGGTGCATTGGTTCTCATCCAGTGCACATTCATTGAGTTATACAGAGTATATCATGTGTAAATTATTCATTATTCATCGCGGTTAATGAGAATTCTTCCATTATTTCTCTCCTTCTTCTTCTTTCTCAATTTCTTTCTGGAAATGTGTCTATTATTTTCTAGATAGATATATTCCGTGCAGGTTCAACATTTACACTCCCTATATGAGGAGTTAACATCAATCTTGGTCTGGTTTTTCCTAGGATTCTATAGGTTGTCCTGCCAAGAAATGAAGTAATAGGGGCTTCATAATCCTTATGCTCTCGCTATGAGATGGGGTGTGGGTATTGATACCATCTGCATAAATCCTACCTCCTCTATGGCTTCCCTCTAAAAGGTTCCCATTGGAACCCCCATGGTTTTGATTCACTTGGGTGCTAGTAAGGAAATGTGTCAGGAACTGCATAAATTGTCGTTGCTCAAAGGCCATCTGCTATTGTCCCATAATAATTGTAAGGTCCTATCCTATCCATGGTCCCCCATGCTTCCTTCTTTCTCTAACTCTGTTTGGTTTGCGTCTACTTCTCTTTCCAGTAACTCTCAACAGGACAATCATCCATGCCCTTTTCTCATAGGCATCAATGCAGTCATAGGTTAGCAGAATCACTAGCTCTGTTTGTGAGTTTTAAACCTATGAAGTAAAGCAATGCATATAGATTCTTAAGCAAAACATAATTTAATTAATGACTCATACATAGAGTACAAAAAGATTTAATACCGAAAACCCTCAGCCGGGAAAGCCTTTCTTATATTCATTATCTTGAATTTCACCATTCACCATACCATATATATACAATGTTTTTAGGTATTCCGTAGATACCAAAACCCTAATCCATTAATCCGGGATTAATTTACAAAACCGCTAAAAATAGCAAAATCCGCTAAAAATAGCAAAAACTGCCCAAACAAAAATTCGGGGTGTTGCCTCGAACGTTGCACATAACTAGGCGGGGCATACCTATCCCCCCTAAGACCCCCCTAGGAAAGCGCCCGACGCACATGACACAAATAACACTACTAGAGGGATTGTCAGATGTAGTTGTCATATATGACGCGCCCACACACACACACATGCAAAGAATATAACACATCCTCAACACTATTACCATTGTAAATTCCCCAACTAGGATAGTTAGAAATAATATGTTTGTTTTCTAGAGTATTGTTTCTCTCTGTGTAATTTTGTCAAACACTTTGTATTAAGGCTGTTGGAAATTTCTTACAAATAATTTTCATATGTCTCAAAGATAGGAATATTTCCAAACATATTTCATGCATCCATTACACAGATAGTAGAGAAGATAACCATGACATCTTATTATGCTTTGAAAACCCAAAATCACAACAATACAAAGATCTTTATTGGTTGTAACAATAGTTGCAAAACCCTCCTAAACTGAAAGATCTATTCGTTACAAGGCAGTTGCAATATCTACCATCAAAGAACAAATCAAGAAACTTGGTAATGATGCCAAAATCTACTCAAGGGATAATGTGTCCTCCTTTGGATTGTCTAACCTTCGTCGCTATGGTATCAATATGCTCCTATAACACCAACTGCAACAATCTAGCCACCCGTACCTAAGAAACTCCACAACTTCAAATCATAGAGATCCTTGTTGGACGAGGATGGAAAACAAGCGGGACCTCATGGGATGCCATGTGCTCAACCTGCGGGGGTGACTCCTGTCACAGTTTCCCCAAAAGCCTCCTGGTACTTGCAAAATCTGTGATCAGCCTCCTCTAGAATGTTCCAAAAATTCCCTATGCAACTATGATATACCTCCAAACTCCCTCCATGGTGATGCCAAAAAAAAAATGAAACTCAAGTGAAGGTCTCAGGTGGATCTTCCTCCTTGTCTAGCCAGGGTGGATATTGCACCACCAAAACTAAACTGCAATGGAAGGGGTTTTCCAAACCCTAACGAAAACCTTGGCTCAAAGGGCACATCAATAAGAGATCAATTCATAATCATGAAGGTGAAGTGATACCCTTCCTTTATACTCCTCTGAAGCCTTCTACATCTTTCTCCTTTTTGACTAAATAAAATATGATTGGATTATTCTCTTAATATTTACTTTAAACATTGAAAGTCACTTTTAATGTTTAAGTAATTAATAATTTATCTTTTTACTTAATATCACTTTAGAATGTAAAACCTCCTAGCTAGTGACATTAAATAAACCTCCATGGTTCCCTTTTTTCTTCACTAACTATAGCCTTTGGAAGTCATATAGGCTACTAAGCCATCTCTCCATCATGGTCAATAAGAAGGGGACATTACCGTACATAATATGCATAGAATATGTTGTTTGTGGTGGATAATCACTCTTGATTGTAATTATAATTATATTTATCTAATTTATTGAGATTAATATGTTAGGTTTTTGAGATTTCAACATCAATTATATATGGATTTGGTTAGAAGTATGATACTTTAGACACTACATCAAAGTTCATCAATTGCAATCGAAGAGATGTGGAAATCATACAAAAAAGAAATCATTTATGTCCTTTCACACATACATTATCTGAAAATCAATAACATACATTTGACATAATCCTACAATATTCATAAGCAAAAAGCAAAAAATAAACATTTTCACACATACATTATTTGAAAATCAATAACTTGCATTTAACATAGTCCTACAATATTCATAAGCAAGAAGCACAAAATAAACATTTTAGATGATCATCCAAAAAATTACAAGCACAAGTAAATCTTAGTTTATAAGTGGCATCAAAGAAACCATGTCTTCTCAAGTAACATCTGACCATAACCTAAGAGCACTTGAGTGGGCCCAATGGTTAAGAACATGTGTTATCTCCAGGGAGGTCACAAGTTCAAAACCGGCAGGGGGTAGGGATGCTCATATGGGCCCATTGTGACAAGGCTGGAAGGGTAGACGACCCCTGGGATAGAGGTTCACAAGGTTCACTTCAGTGAACCTTCGATGGACCTCGGGACGTCTCGGCCCCTGCTAAATCACAAGTTGTTGGTATATCTGGCTTGCGGGCTGCTTGGATATACTCTTGGGAGGTTGTTGTTCCCATGGTTTAAAAAAAACATCTGACCATAACCTAATACTACTCCTCGCCCTACCAAAGTTGCAACATTTAACATACATGGAACCATTATACACGATGAAACCTTAACAATGTTTCATGAAGAGATAAAACATATGCACTACATATATAATTAAAATAAAAATTCAATTTGACAATTTTATTATCTAAATTAAATATATTAGAATGAATGTGTTCAATATTAGAATGAACGTGTTTAATTAAATTGTGTTAAATTTGTTATAAGTAACTTAAATTTAAGAATGTTGTATTATATAATGGGTAAAGATTTATAATCCATTTAAGTTTAAGAATATTATATAACACAATAAATAGGTAAAAAAATGTTATTATATATATATGTGGGGGTAAAAGATTTATTATAATTAATTTAAGTTTGATTTCCCCCTATAAAATCATTTGAAAAAAACATCTTATTTTTAAAATTTCAATACATCTAAGTAAGTCTAAGCTTTTAAAGTAACATCTTAAAAAGAATCAATACAATTTTAATAAAAAAATAAATGGATTTTATAAGATAAAAAATTAATAAAAGTATAAGAGTTAAATTTACAAATATTTGTTATTAAAATGGATTTAGGAAAGTCTTAAACTAACATATTTAAAAAAAAATGGATTTAGGAAAGTCTTAAATTAACATATTTAAAAAAAAAAAAAAAAAATAAGAATGCTAAAGTAATGTAAGGAAGTTTTTTTTAAATAAATGAAATTTTGAACATACGATTTGAAGACGGGGTTATGCAGTTAGGGTTTTTCTAGCCGCATCCATGACTGCAGGCATGTGCGTGGGCGCTCTCTTCCTGTTTTCTGCGTCTCCCCCTTCCTCTCGAGCTCGATGGTCTGTGAGAGTTCCTTTCCTCCCTGGATCTGTCTTTCGGTGTGTTGCAGGGTGTCTATGAATTCCCTGGTGCGGATATAGCTTCGATGTGTTTCTTTGGTTGTAGGTGCTCCGTCCACGCTTACGGTACTTCTCTTATGCTTTTCTCCAATTCTGGTTTTTTGAAGTCTATTCTTTGCATTCTCTTCATGCTCTCACGTACCTTGGCGTTGGCGGGTACTGTATGAGTTGTGACGATGGCAGTTCAGGGGGTTTGTTGCAGCAGGAGTTTCAACATACTTTGTTGTCATTGACCATCTGTTGTGGGTGATGGGTTTTTTTTCCTTCATGGACGGATCTTTGGGCATTTGGCTATGGAAAAGGGTTTTTTTCTTTTATCTTCCACTTTTCAGAAGAGGTTTTGGGTCAGAGTTTTGAGGTCCTCACTTGGGGCGTGCAGTGTTTTGGTTAACACTTTGAGGTCCTTTGGGGGCGTGCGGTGTTTTTGTTATCACTTTGAGGCCCTTTGGAGGCGTGAAGCTAACTGGTTTGTTCTTTTCTAGTGTTTGATGGGGTTTTTCCTAGTTCATGTAATGGTACTTTTCTCAGTGGCTATTAGCTAGCTATGGGCCCTCTCGGGCTTCTATTTTTTTTTTTACTTTACCCATGATTGGGAAGTTCTATTTTTTTCTTACTTTACCCATGATTGGGAAGTGCTTCTAACATCTACAAAATGTAATTTGATTCTCTTTGGATGAATAGAATTACACTTTTTTTCCTTTAAAAAAAATGTAAGGAAGTTTCTTTTATATTAACATTGTTAATAAGAATAGGCCTCGTTGTTGCTCATAATTAAAAGAAGAAAAAGAAGAAAGACATGCTCATAATTAAAAGAAGAAAAAGAAAAAAGACAACAGAATCCCCCCATAGACTCTTAATTATGCACTATATTATGCAGAGGTAATTGGAATAGAAAGGGAAAGTGGGTGGTTTACCTAGGTATGGTACCAACAGAACTAGTTTAAGATTCTAGTTATGTAAGGGAGGTTTTTTTATATTAACATTGTTAATAAAAATGACAACAATATTGTAATTAAAAATATTTTATTTGAGAATTGGTTCACTATGATGATGACCTCCTACCATGATTTTCCAATTAATGATAAATTTATGTATTTTGTAAAAAAGAAAAATAAATGTTTATAAACTCGAGAATCTAAAACATTTTAAAATCTAATTATACATATTAATATATATATATTTTTAATTACAATTGATATGGACATAAAGACGAAAACATAGATATAGATATAAAGACAAAAACATAGAAATGCATGTTTATAGTAAAGAATAAGAATACAAATTATGTTTTATAGGATTAAGATTTTGTTTTCTATTTTTTTTTTCGAGCACCCATAACATCATGTTATGATATTTGGACAAACTCATTTTTCAAGCACCAATAACATCATGTAAGATTCTCAACGGAGTGTATTGATCAAATAAACCCATTTTTTACAATGACATCAAACAAATTATTTTAAGGTAATCTTGTTTTTATTTTATTTTATTGTTTGCATCAATTATGAAGGTAATATTGTTCACATGTCCTAGCATTTGATTGAGAAGTTTGGGAAGATACATTTGAGCATTCTTTTCAAGCAAAGTAGTAAAGGTAATATAGAGACATAACCTATTATTTTTAAATTTATTTAAATATAGTGCTTTTACGTCCTTTAGAATTTCATTCAAACATAGTACTTTAAGCGGTACATGGATAAAATACTTTAATATAAGCATTACGTGTATGTTTAACATGTAATTAGTTTCATTATTGACAAATTATTTTGTGCCAAAATTTAACCTAGAACAAACAAGAACAACATTTATTGTATTGCCACACCATATAGATTTATTGTATTGGGCATAACACATTATGAATCAAACTAAATCATTTAATATCCACAATATCAATTCAATTAATATATATTTGATGGAATCACATTATGAATATAGAAAATCAAATTAAATAATTTAATTTCCATAGCCTTAATTCAATTCAGATATTATGGATCCGATGGAGTCTTAATGGTTGCATTACCAATTATTAATAATCGTACATAGAATGGAGTAGGACTCACAATATATAGTGTTTGATCTCGATATCCTTCAAAAAAATATATGGAAGGTAGTAAAATTTAAAGCAACGCTTTTCTAGTTGGTCATTCATGTCAACATACCCATATTAGGCAGTGCATAATTCTAATTTGTATTTTTTTTTAAATTGTATGTTTAACCACGAGGAAAGCTTGGAGCTCCGAAGAGGCATGTAGTTGCCACTTGGAAATCCATGCACATTCTCAAGGACATAAGAAACATGCATTTTATCATATTTCACATTGGACATAGGGACTCTGTAACAAACAACTCACAAATTCTACACAACAATGTTTCCTAAGAAGATTTTCATTAATGTCATTCTTTGAAGAAGATCAACATTCTCACATACCTTATGCGATCATTTTCTTCAATGCCTCCATTTTGTATTGCTAAAATGATCCCTCCAATTCCTTCATGAGCCCACTCATTATCTTCTACATTTCCTCCCCCGTAAGTTCATATATGGGATTAGGACCCATTTTCACATTCTTGCCCAATTCCTTCTTTAGTTTAACCACACTGTTTGGAGCCTCATACGATTCCACCCCATCCATCAAATCACCTAGAGTAGTTCAAGGAGCAATCCAAGCTAACCCATTCTTATTACAAAAAAGTGTTCCATAGACCCCCCTCCCCCTCCCCTTATTATTATTATTATTATTATTATTATCAACTTATGAGGTAAAACAAGGGTCATCGATCCAAAATTTGGCCACCATGTTTGGGATAGTGGTTTTTCCTGCAAGAACCATCAAATATTTAATGTACATTCCCATTGAAGTGGTAAAAATGAAAAAGAGATTCCCATGGGAATTATATTTGCATTTCTTTACCTTTGTTTATCTTAGAGTTTTCCTTCTAGAGGATGGTAGTAGGTTTCCTTCTGACCACCATTTTTTATGGAGAGCTCAAATAAAACGATTTATTACCAATATGTGTGAGTGTTGAGGATTGTTGCAATAAGAGTTAGAAGATTTTGCTATTAAAATATAATTTGGTAGATTAGAAGCAAAACTACAAATTTAGTTGAAGGATTTAAATAATAGATTTCTTCTAGTCCAATCATGGTATGGCAACGAAAAAGGATAGGCTTCTCCTCAACCATTAAGACAATCAAGTAGCCATTACAATGTCTCCTTCATGTTTTGTTTTATGTTCGTAATATTTCCATTTCTATTGATGGATTTCAAGCATAAAACATAAGAGTAACCCCTACATTATCCAAACCAACATAATGAAGATGATGTTTCTAACATTTCACATGACCAAGGAAGATTAGAGACAAGGATTCAAACATTTCATATTATTTTTCGCATGGATGAGTTTGGGAAGCTTGGTTATGAATTTTTGTTGGCTTGGGAGGAGTGCTTATGATTTTTTGTTGAACAACGATCGATTGAAATAGATTGATTATTCATTGTATTTTAAATGTTTTTGTTGGTTTTATGAGTTTGTTTCTTTTAGATTGATAATGCAAATAAAAAGTTGAAGGAACAAGAATAATAATGACAATGATAAGGATGCACTTACAGATCTTGATTCCATCATCTGTGGTGTGTTTGACTGTGTTGGAAGAAATATCAGTGTGAAGAGTGTTGATGAAGGGTCAGCATATGTTTGTGAGCAAAAAATAATGAATTCCATACAAACGACTAACCAACTAGATCCACAACTTGATGATTGGGAATTGGTTGAGGAAAAATACCACCACCACCATCATGTTGGTGATCACCTCCCTAGTTTTGGATCAACCCCACTTGAAAAATAATTTTCAACAACATGGAATAGAAAGAAAAGTAGAGAAATAAGTTCAAGTGGCAGTGAATAGAAAGTGGACAAAGAAAGAAGTTCAAGCAGTAGGAATAGAAAGCAAAGCAACAAAGCACCACCTTTTTTTTTTCTGTAGATGAGAAAAGGTAGCTGGAAAAATGTTGGAATTTTCTAGGAATTAAATCTAGCAGAGATAAGGGTGGATTTGTATTAATGAAGGTAGAAAAATATGATTGGAGAAGATATGATCAAAAATTAAGATAGGGATAGATAGACTCAAAAACATTTGTTCAAAGAACAAGAAAACATTCCCAAAACCAATGGTCTACGATGACCAAGTTTTGGGAAAAATCCTTCCCTTAAAAATTTTGTTAGCATAATAAGTCAAAAAGAAATTTTTATAGGTTTCGTATATAAATCAAGAAGAAAAGTTAAGTGCATAGAATAGAATTGACCTCATACATAAAGATTGCACTTGAAAAAAATAATTTATTTCAAAGCTTAGAATAATATTAAAAATAAACCAACTAACTTCTAAAATTATTTTTTTTGGCATTGTGTATTGTCTAGGTAAAGAGGGTTGTGCTTGATTAAAATGGTCAAGTACAAGTGGCATCACCCCTAATTAGAACAATGGTTAATCCTATATCAACACATGATTGGAACCTTGAACATGTCAACCAAAATCTCCCATAAACACAGTGAACCAAAACACATGATCTAAAATTAAACCAACTAACTACAACATAATCCACTAGAATAATATAAAAAACAAACCAACTAAACATAATCGAAACTTTGTTTTGGATGCTAACACTAAACAAATGACAATATATGAATGATAGGGGCAAATCAAAATTGTGGTTGAGAGAAACCATAACTTATAAATAACTTATAAAGCATGTGCTCCTCTAATAAACTAGCACACTTTTGCATCAAGTTATTGGAACATTAATGGGATGACATAACAATGAACTTGTATTATCTTTAACATCATAGAATGGAGGATTGTGCAATTGTGATTGAAGTAAGAGATTATCATGAAATTAATAAAATATTAATTTTGTATTCAAATATCAAGCAACCCATTCGAAGGAGTATTTACATATTCTTCTCTAAAATAACCTCACAAGAGTAGGGAGTAGCAAGTATATTTTCTCTGCAAGTAATGATAATAAAATTGGTATACCTTCTTAACGGGGAAGAGAAACACTGAAGGGAATTGGACGATGGATATGTGTATGTTACACAAGGATAGAAGGATCTTATGTTTTTTTGGGCAGCCCGTGTGGCATTAAATAAGGATAGGACCAAAACACAATGTTGTGCATTAGTTTTAGTTTTGAATGCAAAAAGAGTTTAGAATATACTTAAATAACATGTCAGGTTCGAAGAGAGTCTTGGGCAAGGAAAGTAAAACAAAAAACCCATAGACTTAATGGATTTTCAAATAGGCCTTAGTTGGTTTTAAGAAAAAAACAAGACCGAATTTTTTTATTGAACATCATTAAGTTTCTCGTTAGGTCCATGAGGGGGTCCTTGCATTATAAAACATAAGGAGTTGAATTTTCCTGGGGTAGAAAACTTGAAAAGGTTGTAGAATAGTATTAATTCAAAGGTCAAACCCATCTAGAGTCTTATGCAATTCAAGAAACACAAAGGTTGATTTTTTGTTTTCTTATAGTCCTAACGTACTATTAAATTGTGGTAATANTACATACATACATATTCTTTATTCTTTTTATTAGTCCTTGTCTTTTAGGTTGAGAATATATGGTATATTTGACATGATTCCTATTAATTTGCACATTAATGTAAGATTTTATTAATATATCACCCTAACTTTTAATTGGAAAATATATCAAACACTTTATTTGCAACAATCACATGCTTCATTTTATTTGGCCTCATATTGAGCTTAAATGTTCAACAATGCTTGATTTTCTATGAAACCCTAAATTTCAAATCAGTGATTCTGAAGAGTAGTCTTGCTACTACAATACTATGCCAAGAATCAAAGGAAAAACACAAGAATCACCTTTAGCACAATTTAGAAAGAGTCATTCTTTGATTGGCTATGCGAGGAGATGGGGAGAAATTTGAACCCTTAATTTCAAATCAACTAACATATGATTATTCGTTTAACTAGATATCTGGAAATAGGCATGCAATTGTTCCCCCCCAACTCAAATTTAAAAATCATGCTTATTATTATACATGTCGACAAACATGGTCTATAGCATTGAGTTCACGTTGACTTGATATTAGTTGATGTTTGACTATAAAATATGCATCCATTATGCATCCCTTTAACCAAAGTTTGAAAAAACATTGATTAAAATTGAATTTGAAATATCATTTATCTGGTATGTTATTGGCCAAAGAATTCGAAGTCTTATTATTACATTTGCTTCCAATGTAATTGTAATAAATATTTTTCCTCCCAGTTTTGTAAGGGGTGGTGCATTCCTTGGTAATCTCATTTTTCATTTAGTTCCTCCCGCAAGTTGTTTCATTCATTAATTAAACAATTACTATTACTTCTGCTACATCTACCATGGACCTACTCCAATTAAAGCACTACTGCTACTTATGATGCATCTGACATGGACCTACTCCTCCACCTGCGTTTTGGTGTATATTCCACTGACCTACTCCTCCACTTACATTATGGTGCATCTTCCATAGACCTACTCTATGGGCCTATTGTACCACCACTAAATTATTAACCAAGCAAACTCGTAAGAAATGATTTCAAACTCTTTTCAAAAAGTAGAAAAAGGGTTTTAAAGGGTGAAGGGGAATGTGGAGAGAAGAATACTTGGCCATCTCTATTGCAAACCATGCATAAGAGATGGGGTAGAGCCCCACTATCCAAGACTGTATTGACTCCCAATTCAATCCCACTTGCAAATATCCTGACCGTAGTTACAGAATGATCCAATAATGGAGCCCTTGATTTGTTCGCCATGATCTCCACAACTCTTGGAACTATGCCCAACTTTATATAGGATAATTTTCTTGTGGGGGTGAGGAGAAGCTGACATGATTGAGACTATGAATCCCTGCATTGCACCTAGTGACTACCATCCCTCACAACATCTCCAGTATAGGGGTAATATCCTGTCCATTGGAGGTTGGAAGTTGATCGCTCCGTAACAAAGAAAGCATCATCTCTTCTAGCTCTAGATCAGGTGGAAGATCCATAGTTTTCTTCTCTGATAACATGGATGGATACTCTTTTATTTTTCTTCAATGTGATATGGCGACTAGATCTTCTTCGTATTTCTATCTTATATTCTTTACAATAATATTTGGGGACTACGATTGTACTTCTCAGTTCCATCGTTTATATATAACAAGTATTTAATTAAAACAATGGTGAGCTCGTGTGTCTCAGCTTTGGAAAATGACGATGAGAAATTAAAAAGGAAAATTCTACTGCTTGGAAGACAACAATGCATCACCTAATTATGTATCAACATCAACAAGTTTTTGGGTGGATTTAAGAGCAAGTTAGTATTTGTAGAATCTCTTTACCTAGAAATGAAATTTCATTCCTGCGTTGTTTGAGATGTAAGCATGACTTTCGTTGTTGCATTTCTTGATATGTAAGCATGGATTCCTTGGAAACTTGGCTCATGATCTACAAAACTATTTTGTGCAAAACATGTTAGTGTTTTCAATCCTCGCAAACTATATTGCATCGATTATGATCCACTGTAACCATCACAAGTCTTCAACAAGATTTCCTCCATATTTTCTCATCATTACCCCAAGTCGCAGAGCAATAGGGCGATAACTCTCTATTGGTTTTCATCTCAGGGCATGGAGCCTCAAGGATTTCAGTGCAATATGAGCTCCAAAATATCTAAGTGTGCTAGGCATGCAACAATTTCTTCTATGCTAATCACTAAATCAGATGAGCATGCACCATGTTGTTTACTTGATTCTGATATAGAGTTGGCTTCTAATTCTCTCATGATGTTTTCCAATGCTAGGGAAGGATCCCTCTCGAAGCGACAAGATATGGAAACCTTAGATATTGAGGAGCACATCAACTCATTCAAACTAGATAGAAAGAAGAAGAGGGTCAGAACCAAAAAAATCATGGATACCCACTTTCATTCTTGTGCAGATCAAGAACTGAAGTACAAGTGCAAGACATGCACAAGGAAATTCTCTTCATTTCAAGCTCAGTTTATGTTTTGAATGACTGAATCTCAATTTTCTATGCATCATGTACAATTTATCAACTAAATAGAAATTTCCTTCATGAGTTTTACCAATGTTAGGGAAGGATCCCTCACAAAGTGACAAGATATGGAAACCTTATATATTGAGGATCCCATTAACTCATTCAAACTAGACATATGGAAGAAAAGGTTCAGAATCAAGAACTCATAGATACCCACTTTGTTGGCACTAGGCCAAAGTGGAAAGAAGGACGATCATGGGAAAGAAAGCATGTAGGAAACTGAAGTGACAATTGGAAAAAGATCAGCATGAGCGAATGCAAGAAAGCATGCATAGAGGAAAGCGACAACTGGAGGAAGAAAAACACGTGCATGGGAGAAAAACCTAGCGTAAGAAAGGTTAGGGTTTTGGTAATATTCTATAAGTGGCTGAAGAGCCCAGAATGTATAAATATAAATACAAAAGTATCATATAGGGGATGGTGGTTATTGTTGTTATCATTGTTGATTTTATGTTAGTTTTTATGAGGATTACGATTTTTCCGAGTATTGTTGTTGGCGATACGTGAAGATTTTTGAGTTGTATGAACCGAGTTTTGTAAGTTGATGAGCAAGAAAATATAGGAGGGAAGGTAGATATGAGGATTAGACCACAGGTTGTAGAGCCTAGTGCGATCTAGTTCACCTCACATAGATATTACCCACTTTTGTGGATAACTGTAATCACGCGACGCAAGGAAATCAAGAACTACCATAATAAAAGAGCCAAGAGCCAGATCTTTGTGGACATAACTGAGGAGGGGTGAACTACGGTAATCTCTGTGTAATGTGTTGAATGTCTATATATCTCTCATTTCTTTCAGCAATAGATGATTATAATTGATGAATAACCAAATCCATTATTAGAATCCGTTTATAGTTCAAGTTATATGCATGTGATTCCTAGGAACAAGTAGATTACAGTAAAAGTTCACAGAACAGGGCCTTAATCAAGAAACCCCTTATCCCCTACTCTGTCCTAGACTGTAAACACTTGACTCTTACAATCAACCATCTATAGCTATCTCAGGTGAGACAGCGCAGTACCTTCCGGCGCTGCGTTGCCTTCTGGTTTACCAAGAGGGCCGATAGTTAGAGTATTTGTTGGAACCCTGAATGACATGAACCCTGGGTCAATAACTCAGATAACCTGAGAGGGGAGTTGATAAAAGAAACCAAAAAATGGTTTCATTGTCATGTTAAGAGGAACAAGATAGGACTAAGTAGATGAGATAGAGTGGACAAGAACCATCGAAGAAGCAATGAGCCGTTACAAGGGAATGTGGAGACCTCAAAACCCCACGAGAGAAGAAATTGAGGGTTGGTTGAGAAATAAAGATCTATAATTTGCACACAAAGACAATAGAAACCCTAGAATCAACCCACACAGATACCTGGATAAATATGTGTTTACGAATTTACACGAAATCTTTTTCTGTGATTTTCCGCATCTACTACAGGAGTAGATCTTAAGATTAACGGATAATCGGTCGATGAACCTAATTCGACAACTAGATTGGACTCTAGTACAGATTCAATAGCTACAGCAGGTGAACAACAAATTCACCCGCGCAATAGACTTTTGGCTTGACAGTATTGTGGCAGGATTCATCACAGAGTTTGTGGTACACACAACAAAGTCATATAACGCAGCCGAGCAAGAATTTCTACGAGGACCCAGAGGAAGGTATATTCGATCCATGTATAATTCTATCGAGATACTTCTTTATAACAAAGGTGTAATGACAATGGAATCATACAGTTATACTTCCCTGCGCGCATGGGGGAAGGGGGGAAACACTGATAGAAAAAGGAGGAATGGAAGGAGGGCAGGATAAAGAGAAGAAGGAAGAGGAACCCTTGGACTTGATCTCGATGGATGATGACCAACTCAAGTGGATATTGGCATCATCAATAATGACGCGTAGTGGAGCACCCTACCAATATAAAATAAACACCAAGAAGAGAGTCGTAGCCGAAAGGGAGGGCTTGGCGAGCAATGAGGAGGAGGTAGAGGATCTCTGAGCTATCAAGCAGATTGAGGAAATACTGCACGCCACCTATGAGAGGAAAAACAAAGGCCCAAGAACAAGAGGAGAAGACAACCACTCCTTTTAGATCAATGTCAGTGTGGAACCCATAAACCCATGTGCAACCAATACACCACAGAGAACACCACCGTTTAGGCAACCAAAGTTCGGAGGAAGTCCGAAAATAGGAAGTACATCTACACAAGGAGAGACAACTGGAAGATCCAGTTCAGGTAATCTTAGTCAAGTATCCACACCCCGTGGAGGAGTCAGTAGTTCAGTACTCAGAATGGTAGGACACGACCCTACTATCAGATTACCGGAGTTTCAAGGAGAAGTAGAAGAATACCCTGAGAAGCATCTATTCATTTGTGTCAAGATCTGGGAAGCAAAGAAGATCACTGATGACAACACCAAACTCGTGTAGCTAGCGATCATGCTAAGAGACCACGCACTAGACAGGTACATGAGTCTAGACACAAACAGTGCTCCAAGGACGACAAGGACATTGGACGAAATTAAGAAACTATTAATAAATGAGTTCCAGAAGCTGAGCTCAGAGGATCAGTATATGAACGAGATGATTGAAATAAGACAGAAACCAGGAGAATTGGTATGGGAGATTGATCAAAGGTTCAAGAAACTAAAATGGAAGTTAAAATACCTTATGACCGAGATGAAACATCGACACTTGTTTATCAATTCACTACTCCCACACTTAAAATACCCACTACGTCAACAGAAGTTTTAGACACAAGCATAGGCTCTATAGACAGCCTTGCAATTGGAAGAGAATCAGTATCAGCAGATGGACCCGACTATCGAAGAACTAAAAGAGGATCTGAAGAACTTAACATTTCAGCTGAACCAGAATAAGAATAAGGACAAACGAGAAGTCATTTGGTGTACCACATGTAGGACAGAAGGACACCACAAAAATGAATGTTCGATGTTTGTGCAGTATATGGCAACAGAGATGCCAAACCTGCTACCAAAGGGGGGATTATCATGGATGATTTTAGGGGCTAAATTTTTCTCATGGGCTAATTTTCCATGGTTTTTCAAAAAATGAGATTCGCTATTTTAAAAATGATTCGCCCAAATTCTATAGGATAAATTTATTTTACCTTAAAAATCACCAAAATTTTATAAAAACTATATAAAATCCTTAGAAATTTGAATTACCAGCGCAGAACCAATGGGTAAAGAAGAACCCTGACCCCAAGAAGAAGTTTGACGTGAAAAGGGAAAAGAAGATATTTACAGAAGCTTGAAAAGAATTCCAAAAGGAGGACATAGCACTGACTGCACAACAGAACAAGGAAGCTCTAGAATATGACATGTCGCCATCACTGGACCATATCAATAGAATACAACCTAAGGAACAAGTAAGTACTCTCAAAGAATTTTTGCAATCATGCTTCAAAATGTTAGGTGATCCCTCATCTATCAAAGTATTGAAAAACATCCTAGAGAAATGTAGCAGTGAGACGAAACAGAATCCATAACTGAAAACTCTCAACCACCTACACACAAGAAGAAGAACAAGTAGAGAATTTAGAATCAATGCTAACATTGGGGATTTCAACATGGGAGATATTATACTAGATCTAGGATCCAAGGTGAATGTACTACCAAAAACCACATGGAAATGCATGGGAGAACCTGCACTGGGATACTCAACTGTTCAATTAAAGCTAGCAAATCAACATAGCGTTCTACCAATAGGTAGAATGAAAGGAGTAATCGTAGATCTGGATGGCCTATGCACTAAGGCAGACTTTGAAGTCATCGAAATAGTAGACGGTACAACACCTTACCCAGCGCTACTTGGTCTGGATTGGGTGTTCGACAACCAGTTCATAATTAACTTGAAGACCATAAAAATGACATTTGAGTTGAGAGACTACAGGGTTATAGCCCCACTCGACCCATCAGAAAGCAAGAGGTTCATCGAACCCACTTGTATAGATCTAGATGAAATCATTCAGTTGTACAGAACAACTATGCACGATGCGAACTATATAAACCCAACTGCAGACGGGATACTCAGTTGGTAGAGCATTACTTCATGCACAACGGACTCAGACACTGGGTTAGAAAAATGGTAGCAAAGACTACATGAAGTATTCACAAGAAGGTGTGCAAGAATAGATCGTGCAGTAAGATGGCTTGGCACAGAAATCAGAGAACCACTCAATTTTCATGAGCTAAATGATTTGGAAACTTTCATGACACAATAAAAAGACGAAGTATTAGAGAACCAGATACTTAGCACTAGATTTAGCACTAAAGGCTACACCTGCAAGATGGTGGGGTGTGCACAAAGAGACTATCACAGATTGGTACCAATGCAAATGATTACTGTGCATAAGGTTTGACGCAGAATAGATATGAAACAACCGACAAAAAATGATGGACTAGGAATACCCGCAGAACACTTGGAGGCGTGTAAAAAACTATGGAAAATGACGCCACCAGAAGAATGGTCTCACCACTTCATTCATACTTTAGAATGCATTCCATTGAATTGGTATATAGACCAGGAATTGTGAAAAGGAACCAAGACATCGGCACCACTCCAACAGAACTTTACAGTCACTTTCACATTCAAGCATGAGAACCCCAACATAGACACAGACCTAAAATATATCAGAGATTTCATATTCATTATAGAATTAGAAATGGAAGTTATCACAGAGGTACAACAACATAATAAGCAAACAGTCAAGGAATTGTTGTCATGCTACCATGTACAGGAAGAAGCACCGGATGAAGATGATCCGCGCGATATTCAGATCGAAGAAGTCGAAGGCGAGAGAAATGTGGAAGGACCACCCTTAGAATCAGAGGTCATCTCTGCACCAATCAAGATCAAGAAGGTTAACATAGGGACTGTCGAGCAGCCCAAAATGGACAGCATTNAACCAATGGGTAAAGAAGAACCCTGACCCCAAGAAGAAGTTTGACGTGAAAAGGGAAAAGAAGATATTTACAGAAGCTTGAAAAGAATTCCAAAAGGAGGACATAGCACTGACTGCACAACAGAACAAGGAAGCTCTAGAATATGACATGTCGCCATCACTGGACCATATCAATAGAATACAACCTAAGGAACAAGTAAGTACTCTCAAAGAATTTTTGCAATCATGCTTCAAAATGTTAGGTGATCCCTCATCTATCAAAGTATTGAAAAACATCCTAGAGAAATGTAGCAGTGAGACGAAACAGAATCCATAACTGAAAACTCTCAACCACCTACACACAAGAAGAAGAACAAGTAGAGAATTTAGAATCAATGCTAACATTGGGGATTTCAACATGGGAGATATTATACTAGATCTAGGATCCGAGGTGAATGTACTACCAAAAACCACATGGAAATGCATGGGAGAACCTGCACTGGGATACTCAACTGTTCAATTAAAGCTAGCAAATCAACATAGAGTTCTACCAATAGGTAGAATGAAAGGAGTAATCGTAGATCTGGATGGCCTGTGCACTAAGGCAGACTTTGAAGTCATCGAAATAGTAGACGGTACAACACCTTACCCGGCGCTACTTGGTCTGGATTGGGTGTTCGACAACCAGTTCATAATTAACTTGAAGACCATAAAAATGACAATTGAGTTGAGAGACTACAGGGTTATAGCCCCACTCGACCCATCAGAAAGCAAGAGGTTCATCGAACCCACTTGTATAGATCTAGATGAAATCATCCAGTTGTACAGAACAACTGTGCACGATGCGAACTATATAAACCGAACTACAGACGGGATACTCAATTGGTAGAGCATTACTTCATGCACAACGGACTCAGACACTGGGTTAGAAAAATGGCAGCAAAGACTACATGAAGTATTCACAAGAAGGTGTGCAAGAATAGATCGTGCAGTAAGATGGCTTGGCACAGAAATCAGAGAACCACTCCATTTTCATGAGCTAAATGATTTGGAAACTTTCATGACACAATACAAAGATGAAGTATTAGAGAACCAGGTACTTAGCACTAGATTTAGCACTAAAGGCTACACCTGCAAGATGGTGGGGTGTGCACAAAGAGACTATCACAGATTGGTACCAATGCAAATGATTACTGTGCATAAGGTTCGACGCAGAATAGATATGAAACAACCGACAAAAAATGATGGACTAGGAATACCCGCAGAACACTTGGAGGCGTGTAAAAAACTATGGAAAATGACGCCACCAGAAGAATGGTCTCACCACTTCATTCATACTTTAGAATGCATTCCATTGAATTGGTATATAGACCAGGAATTGTGAAAAGGAACCAAGACATCGGCACCACTCCAACAGAACTTTACAGTCACTTTCACATTCAAGCATGAGAACCCCAACATAGACACAGACCTAAAATATATCAGAGATTTCATATTCATTATAGAATTAGAAATGGAAGTTATCACAGAGGTACAACAACATAATAAGCAAACAGTCAAGGAATTGTTGTCATGCTACCATGTACAGGAAGAAGCACCGGATGAAGATGATCCGCGCGATATTCAGATCGAAGAAGTCGAAGGCGAGAGAAATGTGGAAGGACCACCCTTAGAATCAGAGGTCATCTCTGCACCAATCAAGATCAAGAAGGTTAACATAGGGACTGTCGAGCAGCCCAAAATGGACAGCATTGGAGATTATAGGGACGAACAGACACTAGAAAGCATCACAAAATTGTTGCACAAATACAATGACCTTTTTCCCACGACCTTTACAGAGATGAAAGGAATAGACAGAGAATTAGGATAAATGAAGATACCACTCAGACCTGATGCGAGACCGATTAAACAACGACCATATAGATTGAACCCCATCTACAAACAGAAAGTTAAAGACGAGATCGACAAGATGCTCGAGGCTGGCATCATTGAACTAGTCGAAGAATCAGAATGGATAAGACTAATGGTAGTACAAGACAAGAAACAAGGAAGAGGGATCAGGTTATGCGTCGACTTGAGGAAGTTGAACGGTGCATGCTTACACAATCCATTCCCCACACCATTCACGGATGAAGTACTCGAGAACGTAGGAGGACACGAAGCCTATTCATTCACCGATGGATTCTCAGGATATCATCAGATTAAGATAGCACAAGAGGATAGAAACAAGACCACATTTGCGACAGAATGGGGATCTTATCAGTACACATTCATGTCATTCAGATTGAAGAATGCACCTGCGATATTCTCCAGAGTGGTCATCGCAGCATTTAAGGAATTCATCCACCAATTTCTTGAAGTATACCTGGATGATTGGACGGTTTATAGCCTGTTAAAAAACCACGTGGAAGTTTTACGCCTTATGTTAGAACGATGCAGACAGTGCCATATATCAATGAATATCAAGAAATACATATTTGGAACACCATTTGGGATACTACTGGGATGCATAGTATGCAAACAAGGTTTACTAATGGAACCGGCCAAAATCGCAGTCATTGTTAACCTACCAACACCAAAAACAGTCTGCCAACTAATAGAAATGTTAGTACATACGGGATATTACAGGAAATTCATCAAAGGCTATGTGCATATTACAATGCCCATGGAAAAATTGTTAAGGAAGGATACCAAGTATNGACGCAGAATAGATATGAAACAACCGACAAAAAATGATGGACTAGGAATACCCGCAGAACACTTGGAGGCGTGTAAAAAACTATGGAAAATGACGCCACCAGAAGAATGGTCTCACCACTTCATTCATACTTTAGAATGCATTCCATTGAATTGGTATATAGACCAGGAATTGTGAAAAGGAACCAAGACATCGGCACCACTCCAACAGAACTTTACAGTCACTTTCACATTCAAGCATGAGAACCCCAACATAGACACAGACCTAAAATATATCAGAGATTTCATATTCATTATAGAATTAGAAATGGAAGTTATCACAGAGGTACAACAACATAATAAGCAAACAGTCAAGGAATTGTTGTCATGCTACCATGTACAGGAAGAAGCACCGGATGAAGATGATCCGCGCGATATTCAGATCGAAGAAGTCGAAGGCGAGAGAAATGTGGAAGGACCACCCTTAGAATCAGAGGTCATCTCTGCACCAATCAAGATCAAGAAGGTTAACATAGGGACTGTCGAGCAGCCCAAAATGGACAGCATTAGAGATTATAGGGACGAACAGACACTAGAAAGCATCACAAAATTGTTGCATAAATACAATGACCTTTTTCCCACGACCTTTACAAATATGAAAGGAATAGACAGAGAATTAGGAGAAATGAAGATACCACTCAGACCTGATGTGAGACCGATTAAACAACGACCATATAGATTGAACCCCATCTACAAGCAGAAAGTTAAAGACGAGATCAAAGAGATGCTCGAGGCTGGCATCATTGAACTAGTCGAAGAATCAGAATGGATAAGACTAATGGTAGTACAGGACAAGAAACAAGGAAGAGGGATCAGGTTATGCGTCGACTTGAGGAAGTTTAACGGTGCATGCTTACACAACCCATTCCCCACACCATTCACGGATGAAGTACTCGAGAACGTAGGAGGACACGAAGCCTATTCATTCACTGATGGATTCTCAGGATATCATCAGATTAAGATAGCACAAGAGGATAGAAACAAGACCACATTTGCGACAGAATGGGGATCTTATCAGTACACATTCATGTCATTCGGATTGAAGAATGCACCTGCGATATTCTCCAGAGTGGTCATCGCATCATTTAAGGAATTCATCCACCAATTTCTTGAAGTATACCTGGATGATTGGATGGTTTATAGCCTGTTAAAAAACCACGTGGAATTTTTGCGCCTTATGTTAGAATGATGCAGACAGTGCCATATATCAATGAATATCAAGAAATGCATATTTGGAACACCATTTGGGATACTAATGGGACGCATAGTATGCAAACAAGGTTTACTAATGGAACCGGCCAAAATCGTAGTCATTGTTAACCTACCAACACCAAAAATAGTCTGCCAACTAATAGAAATGTTAGTACATACGGGATATTACAGGAAATTCATCAAAGGCTATGTGCATATTACAATGCCCATGGAAAAATTGTTAAGGAAGGATACCAAGTATCAATGGAACGATGAGTGCCAACACGGTCTGGATACCTTGAAGGAAAAGATGGTCACCACACCAATATTGATATTTCCAGACTGAGAAAAGACATTCCATGTACATGTAGATGCATTAGCAATAGCACTTGGAGCTATTTTAGTACAACCAGGAGCAAGAGACTTGGATCACCCGATATCGTTTGCAAGTAGGAAATTATCAGACTCAGAACAAAATTATAACACGACGGAAAGAGAAGGCTTAGCTATGGTTTACGCACTACAGAAATACAGACATTACCTATTGGGAAAACACTTTAAGATGTTCACATGTCACTCAACCCAGAAATACCTAGTTAACAAGCAAGTGCTGGGGGGGAAAATATGTTGATGGTTACTGCTATTTCAAGAATTTGACTTCGAGGTAATAGTCAAACCAGGGAAACTGAATGCAAGGCATGACCACCTATCGAGAGTCACAAATGGAGAGGAACCAATGAATTTGGAAGACAACTTTCCAGATGCATAGCTCTTCTCAGTACAGATTATTGACAATTACTTCGCAGAGATCATCCAGTACTTGATCACAGGTACTGCGCCACAAGGATATACCACTGCCCAGAAGAAGAACCCGGTAGTCCGCACAGTTGACTATCAATTGATTGCAGGGCATCTATACAAAATGGGCACAGATAACATCTTATGAAGATACGTACTATACCACGAACGACCGAGAATTTTAGCAGAAGCCCATGAAGGAATAGAAGGAGGGCACTACGCAGGAAAAGATACTGCGCAAAAGGTACTTTACGTATTATGGTGGCCAACAATACATAGAGACTCGAAAGAATATTGTCAACAATGTAATGTCTGTCAACGGGTCGAAAAACCCAACAGAAGGGATGGTATGCCACTACGACCACAAGTGACACTTCAGGCATTCAACAAATGGGAAATAGACTTTGTGGGACCCATTAACCCACCCTCCAAGAGAACAGGGGTGAGATATATTATCACCATGATGGAATATTTAACAAGATGCGCGGAAGCTGCACTAGTAAAATATTGCAGCGCAGAAACAACTGGCCACTTTCTTTTCGAACATGTAATTACTAGATTTGGGTGCCCAAGAATTTTGATGAGTGACCAAGGAACGCACTTCATCAATAGAACCATCCATGTGATTCTCAAAGAGTTTGAAGTTCATCACCAAAAAATCACACCGTATCACCCACGGGCTAATGGCACAGTAGAAGCCTTCAACAAAATTCTAGAGAATGCCCTAATGAAGATATATAACATCAACAGGGACGATTGGGATCTCAAGGTATCAGCAGTACTATGGGCATATAGAACCACATGCAAAAAGTTGACAGGTCACACATCATTCAAACTGGTCTATGGTCAAGAAGCAGTAGCGTCGTTAGAATTTGTAATACCTAGTCTATGTGTAGCAACTATCACACAAATGATAGAATGAGGTGCAGTCTAGGAATGACTGAATCAATTACTGTCAATGGAGGAATACTGAATCTTGGCAAGATTCCACCAACAAGCACAAAAAGTGAGAGACAAAGCGTGGCACGACTGCCACATCAAGAGAAAGACATTCAAGGAAGGAGATCTAGTATTTCTCTATGACAGTAAAGCGCTACAGCACCCAGGGAAGTTGAGGATGCATTGGATAGGACCATACAAGGTAAAATTTATCACGGACGGAGGAGATGTATAGTTGAAATATCTAGCAGGCACAGACCTCAGAGGAATGATTGATGGGAGTTGGTTGAAGCTATACAAGGATAGTCGACTACCCAACGCGTAGTTAAAAANAGTCTGCCAACTAATAGAAATGTTAGTACATACGGGATATTACAGGAAATTCATCAAAGGCTATGTGCATATTACAATGCCCATGGAAAAATTGTTAAGGAAGGATACCAAGTATCAATGGAACGATGAGTGCCAACACGGTCTGGATACCTTGAAGGAAAAGATGGTCACCACACCAATATTGATATTTCCAGACTGAGAAAAGACATTCCATGTACATGTAGATGCATTAGCAATAGCACTTGGAGCTATTTTAGTACAACCAGGAGCAAGAGACTTGGATCACCCGATATCGTTTGCAAGTAGGAAATTATCAGACTCAGAACAAAATTATAACACGACGGAAAGAGAAGGCTTAGCTATGGTTTACGCACTACAGAAATACAGACATTACCTATTGGGAAAACACTTTAAGATGTTCACATGTCACTCAACCCAGAAATACCTAGTTAACAAGCAAGTGCTGGGGGGGAAAATATGTTGATGGTTACTGCTATTTCAAGAATTTGACTTCGAGGTAATAGTCAAACCAGGGAAACTGAATGCAAGGCATGACCACCTATCGAGAGTCACAAATGGAGAGGAACCAATGAATTTGGAAGACAACTTTCCAGATGCATAGCTCTTCTCAGTACAGATTATTGACAATTAATTCGCAGAGATCATCCAGTACTTGATCACAGGTACTGCGCCACAAGGATATACCACTACCCAGAAGAAGAACCCGGTAGTCCGCACAGTCGACTATCAATTGATTGCAGGGCATATATACAAAATGGGCACAGATAACATCTTATGAAGATACGTACTATACCACGAATGACCGAGAATTTTAGCAGAAGCCCATGAAGGAATAGCAGGAGGGCACTACGCAGGAAAAGATACTGCGCAAAAGGTACTTTATGCATTATGGTGGCCAACAATACATAGAGACTCGAAAGAATATTGTCAACAATGTAATGTCTGTCAACGGGTCGAAAAACCCAACAGAAGGGATGATATGCCACTACGACCACAAGTGACACTTCAGGCATTCAACAAATGGGAAATAGACTTTGTGGGACCCATTAACCCACCCGCCAAGAGAACAGGGGTGAGCTATATTATCACCATGATGGAATATTTAACAAGATGCGTGGAAGCTGCACTAGTAAAATATTGCAGCGCAGAAACAACTGGCCACTTTCTTTTCGAACATGTAATTACTAGATTTGGGTGCCCAAGAATTTTGATGAGTCACCAAGGAACGCACTTCATCAATAGAACCATCCATGTGATTCTCAAAGAGTTTGAAGTTCATCACCAAAAAAGCACACCGTATCACCCACAGGCTAATGGCACAGTAGAAGCCTTCAACAAAATTCTAGAGAATGCCCTAATGAAGATATATAACATCAACAGGGATGATTGGGATCTCAAGGTATCAGCAGTACTATGGGCATATAGAACCACATGCAAAAAGTTGACAGGTCACGCACCATTCAAACTGGTCTATGGTCAAGAAGCAGTAGCGTCGTTAGAATTTGTAATACCTAGTCTATGTGTAGCAACTATCACACAAATGATAGAATGAGGTGCAATCTAGGAATGACTGAATCAATTACTGTCAATGGAGGAAGACTGAATCTTGGCAAGATTCCACCAACAAGCACAGAAAGTGAGAGACAAAGCGTGGCACGACTGCCACATCAAGAGAAATACATTCAAGGAAGGAGATCTAGTATTTCTCTATGACAGTAAAGCGCTACAGCACCCAGGGAAGTTGAGGATGCATTGGATAGGACCATACAAGGTAAAATTTATCACAGACGGAGGAGATGTATAGTTGAAATATCTAGCAGGCACAGACCTCAGAGGAATGATTGATGGGAGTTGGTTGAAGCTATACAAGGATAGTCGACTACCCAACGCGTAGTTAAAAAAAAAAAAACATGACGGACAAGTCGCATACACAACACAAAACCAATGAGGGAAAAGACAATGACCATATCGGAAAGGGAAATACGCAGGAAAAGGAAAGTTAGAAAAATCACACTGACATGACATCATGCAGTAGAATTAAATCAAGGAAAGGACATATGGGATGTCGCCGACAAATTATCCATAAGGGCAGGTATGAAACTGCCATGGATGCATTGAACCCACACTTATGGTGCATTAATTGCACAAGGTAGGAGGCATCCTCAATAAGATTCATGGCACACCCATACAACACACGAGCACATAAACAATTAGTCTATTCACACACGAAGAATGGAGAAATAGAAAGAGCAGCCCGACCGCACAGAGCGAGATTGTAGAGCTTATCCGAGTTATTTGAACCAACCAAATGCCCTCCAGACACCAGTATGGCACCACCAAAGCTCGCAGAAACAAGCCAGACAGTCAAACCTACTAGGGTTCAAACTAGGTCATGAGGGACATGGGAAGAGAACAACCAGGAGTCACCGGAGATCGTCGATATTGATGAAATCCCATCGGGGGAGGACATTCCAATCAAGTCAACACTAATCCAGGAAGAGATTTTGTAGCCCCAAGTGGAAACCATGAAAGAGGACACGCCGGAAGCAGAGAAACAGCCTCAAAATGAAGCAGTAGGAACTCATCAAGAAGGACATCCAAAAAATTCCAAAGCAGCCATGGAAATAAATAGAAGCACACAGAACCCAGAAGTAGAGGTCCAACCAAATGTTCCACAAATACCCATCCCAGACTTTTCTTTTTTGGCCAAGCCGACTGGTGAAATGGGCAAGGCTTGGGAAGAATGGATGGTGAAGTAGAAACTGAAAGTTGTTGGAACTTCAAACCAGCCAACACAACAGGAAGAAAAAATTCAGATACCGAGCTCACCTCGAAAGAAACCAGTTGTAGAGATTAGGCTACCTCACACACCAGAAGGAATACAGGTTGACTCACAACTACTGGGTCATGTCGGAAAGCTCAAATTTTCCAAGCATGATGTAGAATATGAAAGAAAATATCCAGAGCTTGCACCACAAGTCTTTATGAAGACAATAGCCATGAACTCTCTTGGAGTAACTATCACTAAGTCAGGCCAGTGGGCAGACGGACTGGACAGAACCAAAATATTAGGATTGTTGAAGATACCACACTTTGGTAGAGGCCAATATGTGATGACATGCATCAAGAAAATTCTAGCAGTTATGCATGGAGGGGATGTATGGCTGGACAAACCCGTCCCCATAAATATTGAACTTATTGCGCAGATTATGGGACTACCCATCCGGGGTATGGATCCCGCGCTTATTCTAGACGACAAGTCCAAGGAAAAAGAATTGGCAGAAGAAATGAAGAAGAAGTATGGCACCGACAGGGGAACGAGAGGCATTATAATCAAGCGAATTAATGATGTCATGACACAACTGGGAGCAAAGATCTTAGCCTGCAAACTGCTAAGAAAATGATGCAAATATGAAGTACTGGCAGGAGTCATCGTAGTTGCAACTCAGTGCACGGAAGGCACCTTCATGAGCTGGGCGCCATATCTGTCAAACTTGTTCCAAATAGACTGCAAAGACATGCAGGAAGTAGGTACAAAAGTTTATTATTCATGGCTGATTAATCTCATCTCTTTCATAGGATGGAAAGAACCGGACCACGTCACCTTTTGTACCACACCACAGCCAGGAGGAGTGAGATATCACGTCCTGAAATCCATGCCACTGGCCAAGCATAAGAAGGAAAATGGATTTATATTCAAATCTTACCTACGATAAATGCAGGAAGCAATAAACCGAGCATGGAGGATAACACCAAAGGATGTCGCGCGATTCGGGAGCATCGCTAATTTCTGGGCTAGGCGAAAAGTCATGTGGATATAGCCAAGACAGGACCCACATAAACAATGGCTACAAATGCGCTACTACGTCACCGAGGGAGACATTGACATGATCATCCATGAGTTGTCGGATGAATGGAAAATCCCAACTATACCAGAGCAGTACCGGGACAAACAACATAAGGAGGGGATTCGCAGGCAGAAACACAGCCTCCACAAGTCCCTGTACCCAAGAAAACAAGAACAAGCCAAATCAAGTTGACTTAGAGAAAGGGTGGCTCAGAGAAGCTAGGGACCCAGAAGGGGAGAACATAAACCAATCAGCCAACCAATGAATAGCAAAACCCAGCTGAGGGAGCACGGGAAACCATGACAAACCTCATCACACGGGAACCAGGGGGAACTAAGAGACCAGTGGTACAGGAAATAGGTGCGTGCAAGAAACCAAAGGCAAAATGACCACCACCGGAATACATCACAGAGTACAATGGCAAGATGATTTCTAGACTGGTCCAGGATTTCCTCATAGAGGACTTTGATCATGCAGTGCACTACAGGGATAAACTGCAAAAGGAGCTGGCAGAAATGGGGTAACTCCTAAAGAAATTCGGAGAAGCCCAGATTACAAGTAGAAGCAGAGGCATAGAACCATCGAGCGCATGGACCGCAAAAAGAATGGAGGTAGGAGAATGTAACTCAGTTCTTTCGAAACCACATTCCATAGTTTACATAAAGCCGAGCATGCTACGAATGGATGAGATTGTGGGACAGAAACCATTGAAGGACTTGGATCAGATCCAATTGTTCCTAACATAGATGCTAGCAAAGGCCTTATACCAATTGTAGGTTAGCATCGACCATGAGATACAATCTCGAGTACATAAAAACTTGGTCAAGCTACAACAAGCAACAAAGAAGCAGGAAACACTGGAAATAGTTTTCACGCAGGAAAAATCAGAAATGCAGGAGGAGAAGGAACAAAGAACTGAGTTGGAACACAGAGTGGAAGATATTTTCGGGAAACTTCCAACTACTGCACAAGGAAGTGAACTCCCAGCGACAAAAAATATCGATCATATTGCACAGGAAATTGATCAATATCAGAAGGAGATCGAGACTCCCCGTGGACAGATTAGACTAACAACTCCACCAACAGTAAAGGAGAAGAGGAAGCAGAAAGAAACAGTGCAACTACAAGAGCTGGAAAAATAGGTCAGCACAGTAGCCGACTTGCTGGATAAAGCAACACAACTCTGTACAAAGCTGGAAGAGGATCCATAGGTCCAATAATGGGACAAGGAGGAGGAAATGATCAATGCAAAGATCCAAGAATTCAAGAAGCAACAGAAAACCATCCCAATTCCAGAACAGGTCAAGGGGACATAGGAGTTAAATAAGTTACAGGTAGAACTTCTCACTGCGCAAACACAGAAATAGGAGCGTCAGGCTCAAATAGAACCGTTGTAGGAATGGATAGCAGCAGTACTAGAGTAGGCAGAAGAAGCCAGAACACAGTCAGTACGAACTCAACTAGAATGTGAAGGATTGATAAGAGAAGATGTAGTAGCGCAAATAGTTGATATTATCAAGGATAAAATTGTGCAGGCACCGACAAAAGCAACAAAATTGCAGGAGAAGTTCCATATGATCACTAGGGAGATCAAGGAAGCACAATACAATTAGGTGACTCGGGATGAGTCACATGTCAGTGTTGGGGGCCTGTTGGCACCATGCTGAAGTGGAAAGAAGGACGATCATGGGGAAGAAAGCATGCAGGAAACTGAAGTGACAACTGGCAAAAGATCAGCACGAGCGAATGCAAGAAAGCATGCATAGAGGAAAGCGACAACTGGAGGAAGAACAACACACGCATGGGAGAAAAACCTAGCGTAAGAAGGGTTAGGGATTTGGTAATATTCTGTAAGTGGATGAAGAGCCCGAAATGTATAAATATAGATATGAAAGTATCATATAGGGGGTGGTGGTTGTTGTTGTTATCTTTGTTGATTTTATGTTAGTTTTTATGAGGATTACGATTGTTCCGAGTATTGTTGTCGGCGATACGTGAAGAGTTTTGAGTTGTATGAACCGAGTTTTTTAAGTTGTTGAGCAAGAAAAGATAGGAGGTAAGGTAGATCTGAGGATTACCATAGGCTGTAGAGCATGGTGTGATCTAGTTCTCCTCACATAGATCTTACCCACTTTTGCAGATAACTGTAAGCGCACGATGCAAGGAAATAAAGAACTGCCATAATAAAATAGCCAAGAGCCAGATCTTTGTGGATGTAGCCCAGGAGGGGTGAACCACAGTATTCTCTGTGTAATGTGTTGAATGTCTGTATATCTATAATTTCTTTCAAAAATAGATGATTATAATTGATGAATAACCAAATGCATTATTAGAATCCATTTATAGTTCAATTTATATGCATGTGATTCCTAGGAACAAGTAGATTACAGTAAAAGTTCATAGAAAAGGGACTTAATCAAGAAACCCCTTATCCCCTACTCTGTCCTAGACTATAAACACCTGAGTCTTACAGTCAACCATCTATAGCTATCTCGGGTGAGACTGCGCAGTACCTTTTGGGCATTGCGTTTCCTTCTAGTTTAGCAGAAGGGTCGATAGTTAGAGGCTTTGTTGGAACCCCGAATGACATAAACCCTAGGTCAATAACTTAGATAACTTGAGAAGGGAGTCGATAAAAGAAACCAACACACTTCCTTTCTTGTGCGGATCGAGAACTAAAGTACAAGTGCAAGACATGCACAAGGAAATTCTCTTCATTGCAAGATCAATTCATGTTTTGAATGACTGAATCCTAATTTTATGTTNAAAAAAAAAAAAAACATGACGGACAAGTCGCATACACAACACAAAACCAATGAGGGAAAAGACAATGACCATATCGAAAAGGGAAATACGCAGGAAAAGGAAAGTTAGAAAAATCACACTGACATGACATCATGCAGTAGAATTAAAGCAAGGAAAGGACATATGGGATGTCGCTGACAAATTAGCCATAAGGGCAGGTATGAAACTGCCATGGATGCATTGAACCCACACTTATGGTGCATTAATCGCACAAGGTAGGAGGCATCCTCAATAAGATTCATGGCACACCCATACAACACACGAGCACATAAACAATTAGTCTATTCACACAAGAAGAATGGAGAAATAGAAAGAGCAGCCCGACCGCACAGAGCGAGATTGTAGAGCTTATCTGAGCTATTTGAACCAACCAAATGTCCTCTAGACACCAGTATGGCACCACCAAAGCTCGCAGAAACAAGCCAGATAGTCAGACCTACTAGGGTTCAAACTAGGTCATGAGGGACATGGGAAGAGAACAACCAGGAGTCACCGGAGATCGTCGATATTGATGAAATCCCATCAGGGGAGGACATTCCAATCAAGTCAACACTAATCCAGGAAGAGATTTTGCAGCCCCAAGCGGAAACCATGAAAGAGGACACGCCAGAAGCAAAGCAACAGCCTCAAAATGAAGCAGTAGGAACTCATCAAGAAGGACATCCAAAAAATTCCAAAGCAGCCATGGAAATAAATAGAAGCACACAGAACCCAGAAGTAGAGGTCCAACCAAATGTTCCACAAATACCCATCCCAGACTTTTCTTTTTTGGCCAAGCCGACTGGTGAAATGGGCAAGGCTTGGGAAGAATGGATGGTGAAGTAGAAACTGAAAGTTGTTGGAACTTCAAACCAGCCAACACAACAGGAAGAAAAAATTCAGATACCGAGCTCACCTCGAAAGAAACCAGTTGTAGAGATTAGGCTACCTCACACACCAGAAGGAATACAGGTTGACTCACAACTACTGGGTCATGTCGGAAAGCTCAAATTTTCCAAGCATGATGTAGAATATGAAAGAAAATATCCAGAGCTTGCACCACAAGTCTTTATGAAGACAATAGCCATGAACTCTCTTGGAGTAACTATCACTAAGTCAGGCCAGTGGGCAGACGGACTGGACAGAACCAAAATATTAGGATTGTTGAAGATACCACACTTTGGTAGAGGCCAATATGTGATGACATGCATCAAGAAAATTCTAGCAGTTATGCATGGAGGGGATGTATGGCTGGACAAACCCGTCCCCATAAATATTGAACTTATTGCGCAGATTATGGGACTACCCATCCGGGGTATGGATCCCGCGCTTATTCTAGACGACAAGTCCAAGGAAAAAGAATTGGCAGAAGAAATGAAGAAGAAGTATGGCACCGACAGGGGAACGAGAGGCATTATAATCAAGCGAATTAATGATGTCATGACACAACTGGGAGCAAAGATCTTAGCCTGCAAACTGCTAAGAAAATGATGCAAATATGAAGTACTGGCAGGAGTCATCGTAGTTGCAACTCAGTGCACGGAAGGCACCTTCATGAGCTGGGCGCCATATCTGTCAAACTTGTTCCAAATAGACTGCAAAGACATGCAGGAAGTAGGTACAAAAGTTTATTATTCATGGCTGATTAATCTCATCTCTTTCATAGGATGGAAAGAACCGGACCACGTCACCTTTTGTACCACACCACAGCCAGGAGGAGTGAGATATCACGTCCTGAAATCCATGCCACTGGCCAAGCATAAGAAGGAAAATGGATTTATATTCAAATCTTACCTACGATAAATGCAGGAAGCAATAAACCGAGCATGGAGGATAACACCAAAGGATGTCGCGCGATTCGGGAGCATCGCTAATTTCTGGGCTAGGCGAAAAGTCATGTGGATATAGCCAAGACAGGACCCACATAAACAATGGCTACAAATGCGCTACTACGTCACCGAGGGAGACATTGACATGATCATCCATGAGTTGTCGGATGAATGGAAAATCCCAACTATACCAGAGCAGTACCGGGACAAACAACATAAGGAGGGGATTCGCAGGCAGAAACACAGCCTCCACAAGTCCCTGTACCCAAGAAAACAAGAACAAGCCAAATCAAGTTGACTTAGAGAAAGGGTGGCTCAGAGAAGCTAGGGACCCAGAAGGGGAGAACATAAACCAATCAGCCAACCAATGAATAGCAAAACCCAGCTGAGGGAGCACGGGAAACCATGACAAACCTCATCACACGGGAACCAGGGGGAACTAAGAGACCAGTGGTACAGGAAATAGGTGCGTGCAAGAAACCAAAGGCAAAATGACCACCACCGGAATACATCACAGAGTACAATGGCAAGATGATTTCTAGACTGGTCCAGGATTTCCTCATAGAGGACTTTGATCATGCAGTGCACTACAGGGATAAACTGCAAAAGGAGCTGGCAGAAATGGGGTAACTCCTAAAGAAATTCGGAGAAGCCCAGATTACAAGTAGAAGCAGAGGCATAGAACCATCGAGCGCATGGACCGCAAAAAGAATGGAGGTAGGAGAATGTAACTCAGTTCTTTCGAAACCACATTCCATAGTTTACATAAAGCCGAGCATGCTACGAATGGATGAGATTGTGGGACAGAAACCATTGAAGGACTTGGATCAGATCCAATTGTTCCTAACATAGATGCTAGCAAAGGCCTTATACCAATTGTAGGTTAGCATCGACCATGAGATACAATCTCGAGTACATAAAAACTTGGTCAAGCTACAACAAGCAACAAAGAAGCAGGAAACACTGGAAATAGTTTTCACGCAGGAAAAATCAGAAATGCAGGAGGAGAAGGAACAAAGAACTGAGTTGGAACACAGAGTGGAAGATATTTTCGGGAAACTTCCAACTACTGCACAAGGAAGTGAACTCCCAGCGACAAAAAATATCGATCATATTGCACAGGAAATTGATCAATATCAGAAGGAGATCGAGACTCCCCGTGGACAGATTAGACTAACAACTCCACCAACAGTAAAGGAGAAGAGGAAGCAGAAAGAAACAGTGCAACTACAAGAGCTGGAAAAATAGGTCAGCACAGTAGCCGACTTGCTGGATAAAGCAACACAACTCTGTACAAAGCTGGAAGAGGATCCATAGGTCCAATAATGGGACAAGGAGGAGGAAATGATCAATGCAAAGATCCAAGAATTCAAGAAGCAACAGAAAACCATCCCAATTCCAGAACAGGTCAAGGGGACATAGGAGTTAAATAAGTTACAGGTAGAACTTCTCACTGCGCAAACACAGAAATAGGAGCGTCAGGCTCAAATAGAACCGTTGTAGGAATGGATAGCAGCAGTACTAGAGTAGGCAGAAGAAGCCAGAACACAGTCAGTACGAACTCAACTAGAATGTGAAGGATTGATAAGAGAAGATGTAGTAGCGCAAATAGTTGATATTATCAAGGATAAAATTGTGCAGGCACCGACAAAAGCAACAAAATTGCAGGAGAAGTTCCATATGATCACTAGGGAGATCAAGGAAGCACAATACAATTAGGTGACTCGGGATGAGTCACATGTCAGTGTTGGGGGCCTGTTGGCACCATGCTGAAGTGGAAAGAAGGACGATCATGGGGAAGAAAGCATGCAGGAAACTGAAGTGACAACTGGCAAAAGATCAGCACGAGCGAATGCAAGAAAGCATGCATAGAGGAAAGCGACAACTGGAGGAAGAACAACACACGCATGGGAGAAAAACCTAGCGTAAGAAGGGTTAGGGATTTGGTAATATTCTGTAAGTGGATGAAGAGCCCGAAATGTATAAATATAGATATGAAAGTATCATATAGGGGGTGGTGGTTGTTGTTGTTATCTTTGTTGATTTTATGTTAGTTTTTATGAGGATTACGATTGTTCCGAGTATTGTTGTCGGCGATACGTGAAGAGTTTTGAGTTGTATGAACCGAGTTTTTTAAGTTGTTGAGCAAGAAAAGATAGGAGGTAAGGTAGATCTGAGGATTACCATAGGCTGTAGAGCATGGTGTGATCTAGTTCTCCTCACATAGATCTTACCCACTTTTGCAGATAACTGTAAGCGCACGATGCAAGGAAATAAAGAACTGCCATAATAAAATAGCCAAGAGCCAGATCTTTGTGGATGTAGCCCAGGAGGGGTGAACCACAGTATTCTCTGTGTAATGTGTTGAATGTCTGTATATCTATAATTTCTTTCAAAAATAGATGATTATAATTGATGAATAACCAAATGCATTATTAGAATCCATTTATAGTTCAATTTATATGCATGTGATTCCTAGGAACAAGTAGATTACAGTAAAAGTTCATAGAAAAGGGACTTAATCAAGAAACCCCTTATCCCCTACTCTGTCCTAGACTATAAACACCTGAGTCTTACAGTCAACCATCTATAGCTATCTCGGGTGAGACTGCGCAGTACCTTTTGGGCATTGCGTTTCCTTCTAGTTTAGCAGAAGGGTCGATAGTTAGAGGCTTTGTTGGAACCCCGAATGACATAAACCCTAGGTCAATAACTTAGATAACTTGAGAAGGGAGTCGATAAAAGAAACCAACACACTTCCTTTCTTGTGCGGATCGAGAACTAAAGTACAAGTGCAAGACATGCACAAGGAAATTCTCTTCATTGCAAGATCAATTCATGTTTTGAATGACTGAATCCTAATTTTATGTTCATAATGTACAGTTTATCAACCGAACGAAGAATTCCCTATTTCCTCGACAAGCAAAAATATTTTAGATTAGTGGAAAATATATATGTCAAACAAATCCTTGTTATACAATTATTTTCAACCTAATTAACTATTTGGAATGATCTAGAGGTTAACATTTTGAAACATTGAATTATTGCACTTTTACCCTGAGTTTATAGTACCTTTTTCTTGGTTGTGGTTGTCCCTTTACATCCCATGACCAAAATTGTTGGTCACTCCTTGTTCTTTTTCAAAGGGTGACTGGTCACTCCCTGCAAGCATGCAGGGCAGGACCGGGTTTGTTACTCCCTATTTAGGATTATTTTCCATGAGATGAGATTAAACCTAACATTTTTCATGGTTCAACCTCAAGAAGTTGGTTATCTTGGGAATCTATATACTATCTATATTAACCTTTGATCTTATCTCTATTATCCTATATATTGAGGGTATCTCATGGGAAAAGGGGGAGAGAAGGGAGAAGCAAAAATTATGCTGGTGGATTGATAACATGTTGGGTTGTTATATTCTTTGTAGTGAAATTATATTCAAGGTGAATTGATAGATGGTTGAAGGTCGAGGTGGATCGACAAAAATTTGAAGTTCGAGCTGGATTGACAACAAGTCGAAGGTCAAGAGGGTCGACTGGTTAAATTCGAAGTCGAAGATATTGACGAAAAGTCAACCTAAAAGAGGTCGAAGTGCAAGTGTGAGACGATCGACTAGAGACAAAATGAAGGATCGACTAGTAACCTGACTTGGATTCGACTGTAACAGAATCCTGGGATTTGTAGGATTTGTAGCCAACGATCTGCATGGATCTGTAACCTCTTTTGGGTGCCAATATTTAGGTTTCTTCCTATTTTAAATCCTATAAAGAGGCGTGTTGTAAGGCCGTAAAGGCTAATGAATTAATCAATATATTTAGAGTAATATTTAGATGTAGGTTGTTGGTCATGCAGATGTAAGCTGGTTTGGCTACAGGGTTGTTCTTGTGTAAGAAAGTGGGTATGATGTAGATTGTGTCTTAGGTGTGGACCAAGGTTAGACATGTAACATTTATTTTGATTGAATAAGACAACAAGAGAGAAGAACGCTCAAAGGAATGTTGGTTTTCCTGGTTAAGGGTTTCTAGGGTAAAATCTTAGTGTATTGTGTGATTTCTTATGTCATTTGCATTCTTGATTAAATTCTTCATATCTTCTGCTAGGATTAGTGTGGAAGTGTCTTTCATTTCCTGACATGTGGTATTAGAGCCAGGTTTTACCTGACAAGTGAATGATCAGAGAGGTTCTATGCTTTGGCGAGTATATTAGATCTTGATTTGCTAATCTTGAATCTGAGAACTAAACCCTAGGTATAGTAAGAGTTGTAAGTCATAAATTATGTTAAAGATCATGGTAAAGAATGGCAAGCAGTTCCAGAATAGAGATAGAAAAATTCAATGGCTATAATTTTGAGCTTTGGAAGCTTAAAATGGAAGATATTCTTGTGGATCGAGAACAATGGACAATGGTGTGTCCAAGTACCCAGCTGGTGGGCATGTCAATGGAATAATGGGAGAAACTTGAAATAAGATCAAGAAGTATGATTCGAATTTGTCTTGCAGATTCGGTGTTGTTGAATGTATTTCTGTTTTAAGGCTTTTGCGACCATTGTTTTGATCAGAAAGTTCTTTCGGATTTATCGCATAGGTTTTTTTGATTTTCTCACAAACGTTTTCCTGATGATGGACCACACTAGTTTGGTCCAAAACGTTGTTGAATGTCTCAGGTGAATATTCCCCAAGAAACTATGGGACAATATGAGAAGCTTATACCAATCGAAATATCTGGTAAATAAGTTGTTTCTGAGAAATAAATTGTATCTTCTGAGGATGAGTGATGGAAGTTCATTGACTGAGAATTTAAATGTGTTTAATACAATGTTAAGCCATATATCATTTGTGGATATTAAGATCACTGATGAGGAGAAGTGTATCATCCTATTATGTTCTTTGCTAGACTCTTGGGATAGCTTAGTCGTGGCTATTGGAAGTAATACAACCACAATAGTGCGAGAGGATGTGGTTTCTTCTCTACTTTCAGAAGAAATGATAAGGAAGAAAATGGAAGGATTGAACAAAGATGATCTAGTAGTGAGAGGTCGACTGGTAGACAGAGATAAAGGAAAATTCTCCAGTAGAAAGTCCAAGTCAAAGGGTATATTTAAATCCTCGGTTCAGTCGATGCAAAGGTGCTAGAAATGCGGTAAATATGGGAATTATAAAAAGGACTACAAGTCGATTGCAACAGAAGTCAGTATCGGATCCGACGAGAAGCAGTCGATTGAGAGAAAGACAACCTCAGAGAAAGGAGGTGATGTGTATCTACCATCAACCAGTACAAAGGTGGATCAATATGTCTGGTTGATCGAATCAAGAGCATCCTATCATATGACACCACATAAAGAATGGTTATGTGAATATAAACCATATGATGGGGGTGATGTGTTCTTGGTGGATGACTCGAAAACAAAAACTTTTGGACAATTTTTGGACGAGGAAGAGTCCCACTAACACTGCAGGATGGGAGGAAAATAACCCTTCCAGGTGTGCTACACATTCTGGGTTTGGAAATAAAATTAATATCTATCAAAAAGATGAGTGATGCAGGTGTGCATACTTTGTTCCAGAAGGATTCATGCAATATGGTGAGAGGTGTGATGGTCTTAATGAAAGGAGTTCAGATTGGTACCATGTATAAGTTGTTAGGGAATGTCGACTCGACTGGATGCAACAACATCATTGCTCCTGAAATCGACTTGACTGTGACTCGACTCGACTCGATGTTGATACAACTTGACTCAACTCGAGCTAAGTCGGTTCAAATCGACTCAACAAGGCAAGATGAAATCGACCCGACCAGGTATGGAACGAGAGGATGGGACACATTGGAGAAAAAGGACTTCAAGCTATGGAAAGAAAAGGTATGGTCGAAGGATTTCCTGAATGTGGTTTAGAAGTCAAATTTTTTGAACATTGCATATATGGAAAACAAAGTTGGTTGAGGTTCCCATCTGGAGCGACAAGGGAAAATGGGATTCTAGAACTGGTTCACAATGATGTGTTTGGCTCAGTTACAGTGCCTTCACTTGGTGGATTCATGTACTATGTCTCCTTCATAGATTATTTTTCTTGGAAGACATGGATATATTTCTTGAGGAAGAAATCAAAGGTTTTCAATAGATTTAAGGAGTTTAAATATCTTGTAGAAAACTAGATAGAGAAGAGGATTAAAGTGATGAGGACTGACAATGGTGGTGAATTTTGTGGAAAGGAATTTGATCATTTGTGTAAGAAGTGTGGCATAGCACGCCAAAATACCACACCATATAACCCATAAAAAATGGAGATGTTGAGAAAATGAACAGAACGTTGATGGATAAGGCAAGGAGCATGCTCAGTGGTGCTGGGATTGCACAAGAATTCTGGGTGGAGTCAATTGAGACTGCAAGATATCTGGTGAATATGTCTCCTTTGTTGGCGCTAGTTGACATGACTCCAAATGAGGTATGGTATGGTAAGAATCCTTCAGTGGCACATCTTAAAGTATTTGGCTATGATGCATTTGTGGATGTTCCCAAAGAAAAGAGGAGCAAGTTGGAAAAGAAGGCAGCCAAATGTATTTTCATTGGATATAAAGAAGGAATTAAATAACATAATCTCTGGGATCCTACATCAAGGAGAAAAATGTACAATCGAGATGTGGTATTCAGAGAAGTCAGAGGTAAGTTTGAGCCTAAGGAAGTTGTTCATATCGAGAATAATCCTGATATGGTGTGATTTGAACGGAGCAACGAAGAATATGATTCAAATAAGTTGACTAAATATTAGGAAGAGGTGTAACAACTAACTCTGGTGGTAAGGAGGTTAGAAATAATAAGAAAACCAATTGAGAGGTGTAGTCCACTCGACTTTTGTTCCACATTCATACTAACTGCCATTGACGATGAGACCAAGTCGGTCGGTGAGGTAGTCAACTCGACATAGGGTAAAATATGGAAGGACGCCATGGTTGAAGAGATGGAATCCTATACAATACTGAGACATGGAATTTAGTCCAGTTACCTAGTGGAAGGAATCCCATTGGTAGCAAGTGGGTTTTCAAGAAGAAGATGAATGTCGCAAGACAAGTCGAGAAGTTCAAATATTGATTGGTAGTGAAAGGTTATTCCCAAGTTGAAGGAGTTGACTTCGGTGATATTTTTTCCCTTTTTGCAAAACTAACTAACTTCCATTAGAGTAATATTGTCTCTGGCTGCAGCATTCAATCTAGAGATAGAATAGATGGAGTTAAAGACAATGTTCCTACATGGGGACCTGGAAGAAGAAATCTACATGAAACTTGAAGGATTTGTAGTAAAGGGAAATAAAAATTTGGTGTGCAAACTCAAAAGATCCCTTCATCGTCTAAAAAAGTCCCCAAGGATGTGGTACCATAAGTTTGACACATACATCGTTAGTTTGGGATTTGTGAGAAGAAAAGTTGATCACTGCATATATTCCAAGGAAGAAGGTGGGAATTTCATATATGTAACTTTGTATCTCGATGACATGTTGTTGATTGGAAACAACATGGACACAATAAAGGAGGTGAAGAAGAAACTATCCTCTAAGTTCGACATGAAGGATCTCGGTGCAGCTAACTTCATTCTAGGAATGGAGATTAAGAGAGATCGAGCCACTAGAAAGCTTTGGTTGAATCATAAGAAGTATATTGAAACACTTATGAAACTGTTCAACATGTAGGATTGCAAACCGGTGAAGGTGCCAATTCCTATGGGAGCAAGGCTTACTGTTGAGCAATGTCCAAAGACACCGGAAGAAATAGAAGACATGGCACATGTTCCCTATGCAAGTTTTGTTGGTAGTATAATGTATGCGATGCTATGCACTCGACCAGGCATTTCCCATGCAGTGGGAGTGTTGAGAAGGTACATGTTGACACCTGGAAAGGAGAATTGGATAAATTTCAAGAGAGTATTCAAGTATTTGTGTGGCATGAAGGACTATGCTACATGCTACCAAGGAAAACCTGGAGATGACACTGGTAAATTAGATGTACATGGATTTGTGGATCGATGGAGGTCAACCAATAGATATGTCTTCAAGATGTTTAGTGGAGAAATAAGTTGGATGAGTAAGCGACATGCAGTTTTAACCTTGTCAACAACAAAAATTGAATACATGGGGGATACTCATGGAAGAAAAGAAGCGGTATGGCTTCAAAGGTTGTGTTTAGGAATTGGCTTTGAGCAGAGAGATATGAAGGTGAGTTGCGACAGTAAAAGTGCAATGTTTCTGGAAAATAATCTTGCTTTTCATTCAAAAACTAAGCACATTGATGTACAATACCATTTCGTAAGAGATATGGTGGAAAATAGCAAGGTGCTACTGGAGAAAGTAGGCATGTTGGAAAACATAGCAGACTAGTTGACCAAGTTTGTGAGTGTTGTGAAGTTCTCTTGGTGTGGAGAGGCAATGCGCATTAATGACCTGGGTCTGTGAACAAAAATTTGGGAATATGATGTTTCATCAAAGAAGAAAACAAGTGGGATAATGTTGGGTTGTTATATTCTTTGTAGTGAAATTATATTCGAGGTGAATCGAAAAATGATCGAAGGTCGAGGTGGATCAACAACAAGTTGAAGGTCGAGGCGGATCGATAGCAAGTCGAAGGTCGATCGAGTAAATTTGAAGTCGAAGATATCGACGACAAGTAAAACGAAAAGAGGTTGAAGTGTAGGCATGAGATGATTGACTAGAGACCGAATGAAGAATCGACTGGTAACCCGACTTGGATTCAACTGTAACAAAATCCTGGGATTTGCATAATTTGTAGCCAATTATCTGCATGATTTTGTAACTGCTTTTGGGCACCAATCTTTAGGTTCATTCCTGTTGTAAAGACTATAAAGAGGCATGTTTTAAGGCCATAAATGATAATGAATTAATCAATATCTTTAGAGTAATATTTAGATGTAGGTTGTTGGTCATACAGATGTAAGTCGGTTTGGCTAAAGGGTTGTTCTTGCGTAGGAAAGAGGGTATGATGTCGATTGTGTCTTAGGTGTGGACCAAGGTTAGACATGTAACCTTTTATTCTAATTGAATACGACAAGAAGAGAGAATAACACTCAAAGGAATGTTGATTTACTCGGTTAAGAGTTTCCAAGGTAAAATATCAGTGTACTGTGTGATTGCTTATGTCATTTTTGTTCTTGATTAAATTATTCTCTTCTGCTAGGATTAGTGTGGAAGTGTATTTCATTTTCTCACATAACATAGCTTGGGAAAGGAACTTGGGAAAGGATTGCATCAAATTCCTTTATTGTAAGTTGTAAACCATTTTTCTATTAATAGAATATGTACAATATTTTCCTCCTTACTCGATTGTATGTGATTGTTATAATCTTTGTAGGGAATTGATATTCTTATGTTATGTCATTAAATATTTTATCCATTTATACATGATTCTCTTGATCTTGTGAAAGGTTTCTTTGTGTCTCTTTGGTAAGATCAAAGGGAATCTTCAATAAAGATAACAACTAAGGAACATGCAGGGGCAATCATCAAACATGGGGTAAACCTTTCATTCCATCAACTTGTAGATTCTTTTCGTGTATAATTTAGATCTAGGAAAATATACTACTTGCATATCTATTATGTCTTAGGTCTAGGAAGATCCTAATGGAGGTAACTCCTGCAAGGTTCATTTACCCTACAAAAGACTAGTGACTCCATTGAGGAAGTCATAACTGTTTATTTAGTTTTCTTCGTCAACTTTTGAATTCATATTCTCAACATCCTTGCCTGTTTTAAGCCCTGGTTTTTGTTTTCATTATGTCCATAAGTCTTTGCCGAGTTTGTTTGAAAGTGTTCAGACCCATATATGATAGATTTGTCTCATATCTATTAGTTTTATCACTTGCAGAATCACGGTCATGGGTTATTCGTGCCCACAGAGCGACCAAATCCTTTTGGTTGTGAGTTTTTCCATTGTAGGAGGTGACCATACCAAGAATTACATTGTTCTATGCGACTAGTTTTTTTTGGTCACCCTCTAGTCCTCTACAAGGAGTGACCAGTGCTTTGTGGTCACCCTATGGTCATTAACAAGGTGTGACCATGCTCTAGAATCAATTTTTTTAAGGGGAATCCTTCAAACAAAGCCCATATATGTGTCTGTCCTTTCTTCCACCCATCCAGATCTCTCTCAAATATGTCCCAGCAGTCATTGCTGCAAAGTCATTTTGAAATCTTTCCTTTTTTGTGCCATTTTGTTTATTTGATTAAAATGACTTTTTGTTTTTGTGGGTATGGTTTAGTTTACCTAATCTCATTCCCCAAGACTTTTAGTTTTTATGGTAATTTTGTGAAGAGAGTTCATTCTTTTCTTTTTTTTTAATATTTTGGGTTTTCCTTTATATTAGTTTCCATTGTTTAAACACAGCCAACTCCCCTGATTTGCATCTCATCTTAGAGTGCAATATTTTTTCAAGTTATTTGAAAACTTTTTTTTCTACCATTGAAAGCTTGAGTTTTCTACGTTGAAGACATCTTTGTGGATGGATCTTTTATTCCTCAGGGGCTTGTTTTCTCCACCTTCATTCACTTTTGAGTTCTTTGCAAAGTTTCATTGAATACTTTTATTAAAAGCAAAAGAAAAAGAAGTGTCTCTTTTGAGTTTTCATGTGATTTGGAAAGAAGAAAACACAAATTTTGCATCCTACTTTCATAGTTGGAGTGTCTTGGTACATAGTTGAAAGAATTTGTTTGTGTTTGGGATTTTGTGAGCATTAAATTGATAGTTTGGCATTTCAATTTTTTTCCATTTGAAAAAAGAAAAGTGAAAGTTGCATGTTTTTGGGTGTTTATTTCCAATAAGAGGAAAAGTATCTCTTCTCCTTTCCGCAAATAGAATTCATTGAAATAAAAATCTTTGTATTTCATTCTTATTGCATGATTTTGGAGTCGAGTCATCACATAATTAGTTTCACCTTAGTACACCCCTCGAGTAAAAGAAACTATTCAAATGAACGAACACTATCTAGGGTTTTTTGATGATTCTCCCTGTTCTGTCTGATTGAAAGTTTCATAGTTCTGTGCACACTCAGCTGACTACTCAGAACTCTTGATGACAGGGCATTGGTCTTGCTGCTCAGATTCTGAATCTGAATAGGGCAAGTTAAGTATGTTCTTCCCTGTACTCTGCTCTTTAGGATGTCCTGTATTCTGCTGTGTAGTCTGCTCTGTGGTCTGCTCACAGTTCAACTTTCTCTTCAACCTGTGAGGCTTCATTCCAGATATTCTGTCCTCTGAAGGTCTTGGCAAGGCCCTTCTTTTTCTTGAGCTGCTTTGAGGAGATGATTGTTTCATTGA
>JZKD02S1893913.1:146911-157092 GCA_000966675.3 Picea glauca | reverse complement strand
TTTTTAATAAGAATGGGTTAGCTTGGATTGCTCCTTGAACTACTCTAGGTGATTTGATGGATGGGGTGGAATCGTATGAGGCTCCAAACAATGTGGTTAAACTAAAGAAGGAATTGGGCAAGAATGTGAAAATGGGTCCTAATCCCACATATGAACTTACGGGGGAGGAAATGTAGAAGGATAATGAGTGGGCTCATGAAGGAATTGGAGGGATCATTTTAGCAATACAACATGGAGGCATTGAAGGAAATGATCGCATAAGGTATGCGAGAATGTTGATCTTCTTCAAAGAATGGCATTAATGAAAATCTTTTTAGGAAACGTTGTTGTGTAGAATTTGTGAGTTGTTTGTTACAGAGTCCCTATGTCCAATGTGAAATATGATCAAATGCATGTTTCTTATGTCCTTGAGAATGTGCATGGATTTCCAAGTGGCAACTACATGCCTCTTCGGAGCTCCAAGCTCTCCCCATGGTTAAACATACAATTTAAAAAAAAATACAAATTAGAATTATGCACTGCCTAATATGGGTATGTTGACATGAATGGACAACTAGGAAAGCATTGCTTTAAAATTTTACTACCTTCCATATATTTCTTTGAAGGATATTGAGGTCAAACACTATATATTGTGGGTCCTACTCCATTCTATGTATGATTATCAATAATTTGTAGTACAACCATTAAAACTCCATCAGATCCATAATAACTAAATTGAATTAAGGCTCTGGAAATTAAATTATTTAGTTTGATTTCCTATATTCATAATGTGACTCCATCAGATATATATTAACTGAATTGAATTGATACTATGGATATTAAATGATTTAGTTTGATTCATATATTCATAATGTGTTATGCCCAATGCAATAAATCTATATGGTGTGGCAATACAATAAATGTTGTTCTTGTTTATTCCATAAGTTTCTAGGTTAAGTTTTGGCATAAAATAATTTGTCAATAATGAAACTAATTACATGTTAAACATACATGTAATGCTTATATTAAAGTATTTTATCCATGTGTCGCTTAAAGTACTATGTTTGAATAAAGTTGTAAAGGACGTAAAAACACTATATTTGAATAAGTTTAAAAATAATAGGTTATGTCTCTATATTACCTTTACTACTTTGCTTGGGAAGAATGCTCAAATGTATCTTCCCAAACTTCTCAATCAAATGCGACATGTGAACAATATTACCTTCATAATTGATGCAAACAAACAATAAAATAAAAACAAGATTACCTTAAAATAATTTGGTTGATGTCTTTGTAAAAAATGGGTTTATTTGATCAATACACTCCGTACATGATGTTATGGGTGCTTGAAAAATGACTTTATCCAAATGTCATAACATGATGTTATGGGTGCTATAAACAAAAAAAATAGAAAACAAAAACTTAATCCTATAAAACATAACTTGTATGCTTATTCTTTACTATAAACATGCATTTCTATGTTTTTGTCTTTATATCCATATCTATGTTTTCGTCTTTATATCCATATCAATTGTAATTAAAAAAAATTAGATATCAATATGTATAATTAGATTTTAAAATGTTTTAGATTCTCGAGTTTATAAACATTTATTTTCCTTTTTAACAAAATACATAGATTTATCATTAATTGGAAAATCATGGTAGGAGGTCATCATCATAGTAGTGAACCAATTCTCAAATAAAATATTTTTAATTACAATATTGTTTTCATTTTTATTAACAATGTTAATATAAAAAAAAATTTCCTTACATTATCGTAGAATCTTAAACTAGTTATGTTGGTACCATACCTAGGTAAACCACCCACCTTCCCTTTCTATTCCAATTACCTATGCATAATATAGTGCATAATTAAGAGTTTGTGGGGGGATTTTGTTGTCTTTCCCCTTTTTCTTCTTTTAATTATGAGCAACAACGAGGCCTATTCTTATTAACAATGTTAATATAAAAAAACTTCCTTACATTTTTTTCAAAGGAAAAAAAGTGTAATTCTATTCATCCAAAGAGAATCAAATTACATTTTGTAGGTGTCAAAAGCACTTCCCAATCATGGGTAAAGTAGGAAAAATATAGAAGCATGAGAGGGCCCAAAAATCCATCCATGAGGGAAAAAAACCCATCACCCACAACGGATGGTCAACGACAACAGAATATGTTGAAACTCCTGCCGCAACAAACCCCCTGAAACGCCACCATTGCAACTCATATAGTAGCCACCAACGCTAAGGTACGTGAGAGCACAAAGAGAATGCAAAGAATAGACTTCGAAAAAACAGAACTGGAGAAAAGCATAAGATTTACTTGTGCTTCTAATTCTTTGGATGATCATCTAAAATGTTTATTTTGTGCTTCTTGCTTATGAATATTGTAGGACTATGTCAAATGCAAGTTATTGATTTTCAAATAATGTATGTGTGAAATGTTTATTTTTTGTTTCTTGCTTATGAATATTGTAAGAATATGTCAAATGTAAGTTATTAATTTTCAGATAATGTATGTGTGAAAGGACATAGATGATTTCTTTTTTGTATGATTTCTACATCTTTTCGATTGTAATTGATGAACTTTGATGTAGTGTCTAAAGTACCATACTTTTAACCAAATTCATATATGGGTAAAGTAGGAAAAAAATAGAAGCCCGAGAGGGCCCATAGTTAGCTAATAGCCACTGAGAAAGGTACCATTACATGAACTGGGAAAAACCTCATCAAACACCAGAAAAGAACAAATCAATTAGCTTCACGCCCCCAAAAGACCTCAAAGTGTTAACAAAAATACCGCACGCCCCCAAAGGACCTCAAAGTGTTAACCAAAACACTGCACGTCCCGAGTGAGGACCTCAAAGCTCTGGCCCAAAACCTCTTCTGAAAAGTGGAAGATAAAGGAAAAAAACCCCTTTCCATAGCTAAATGTCCAAAGATCCATCCATGAGGGAAAAAAAACCCATTACCCACAACGAATGGTCAATGACAACAAAATATGTTGAAACTCATGCCGCAACAAATCCCCTAAACCGCCATCGTTGCAACTCATACAGTAGCCGCCAGCGCCAAGGTACGTGAGAGCACAAAGAGAATGCAAAGAATAGACTCCAAAAAAACAGAACTGGAGAAAAGCATAAGAGAAATACCGGAGCGGGGACAAAGCACCTACAACCAAAGAAACACATCAGAGCTATATCTGCACCAGGGAAGTCATAGACGCCCTGCAACACACCGAAAGACAGATCCAGGGAGGAAAGGAACTCTCGCAGACCATCGAGCTCGAGAGGAAGGGGAAGGGGAAGGGGGAGACGCAGAAAACCGGAAGAGGAGCGCTCGCACACATGCCTGCAGTCATGGATGCGGCTAGCGAAACCCGCGCCACATAACACCTCCATTACATCGTATGTACCAAATTTCATTTATTTAAAAAAAACTTCCTTACATTACTTTAGCATTCTTATTTTTTTATTTATTTTTAAATATGTTAATTTAAGACTTTCCTAAATCCATTTTTTTTTAAATATGTTAATTTAAGACTTTCCTAAATCCATTTTAATAACAAATATTTGTAAATTTAACTCTTATACTTTTATTAATTTTTTATCTTATAAAAACCATTTATTTTTTTATTAAAATTGTATTGATTTTTTTTTTAAGATGTTACTTTAAAAACTTAGACTTACTTAGATGTATTGAAATTTTTAAAATAAGATGTTTTTTTTCAAATGATTTTATAGGGGGAAATCAAACTTAAATTAATTATAATAAATCTTTTACCACCACACATATATATAATAACAATTTTTAACCTATTTATTGTGTTATATAATATTCTTAAACTTAAATGGATTATAAATCTTTAACCATTATATAATACAACATTCTTAAATTTAAGTTGCTTATAACAAATTTAACACAATTTAATTAAACATGTTCATTTTAATATTGAACACATTCATTCTAATATATTTAAATTTTAGATAATAAAATTGTCAATTTGAATTTTTTTATTTTAATTATATATGTACTGCATATGTTTTATCTCTTCATGAAATATTGTTAAGGTTTCATCGTGTATAATGGTTCCATGTATGTTAAAAGTTGCAACTTTGGTAGGGCGAGGAGTAGTATTAGGTTATGGTCAGATGTTACTTGAGAAGACATGGTTTCTTTGATGCCACTTATAAACTAATATTTACTTGTGCTTGTAATTCTTTTGATGATCATCTAAAATGTTTATTTTGTGCTTCTTGCTTATGAATATTGTAGGACTATGTCAAATGCAAGTTATTGATTTTCAAATAATGTATGTGTGATATTTTGTGTTTATTGTTTATGAATATTGTAGGACTATGTAAAATGTAAGTTATTGATTTTTAGATAATGTATGTGTGAAAGGACACAAATAATTTCTTTTTTTTTATGATTTCCACATCTCTTTGATAGTAATTGATGAACTTTGATATAGTTTCTAAAGTATCATACTTCTAACCAAATCCATACATAATTGATGTTGAAATCTCAAAAACCTAACATACTAGTCTCAATAAATTAGATAAATATAATTATAATTACAATCAAGAGTGATTATCCACCACAAACAACATATTGTATGCATACGTATTGTAATGTCCCCTTCTTATTGACCATGATAGAGAGATGACTTAGTAGCCTATACGACTCCCATAGACTATAGTCAATGAAGAAAAAAGGGAGCCAAGGAGGTTTATTTAATGTCACTAGCTAGGAGGTTTTACATTCTAAAGTGATATTAAGTAAAAAGATAAATTATCAATTACTTAAACATTAAAAGTGACTTTCAATGTTTAAAGTAAATACTAAGAGAATAATCCAATCATATTTGGTTTGGTCAAAAAGGAGAAAGATGTAGAAGGCTTCATAGGAGTATAAAGGAAGGGTATCACTTCACCTTTATGATTATGAATTGATCCCTTGTTGATGTTCCCTTTGAGCCAAGGTTTTCAGTAGAGTTTGGAAAACCCCTCCCATTGCAGTTTAGTTTTGGTGGTACAATATCCACCCTAGCTAGACAAGGAGGAGGATCCACCTGAGACCTTCACTTGAGTTTCATTTTTTTTTGGCATCACCTTGGAGGGAGTTTGGAGGTATATCATAGTTGCATAGGGAATTTTTGGAACTTTCCAGAGGAGGTCGATCACAGATTTTGCAAGTACCAGGAGGGTTTTTGGGAAACTGTGACAAGAGTCACCCTCGCGGGTTGAGTACAAGGCATCTCGTGAGGTCCCCGCTTGTTGTCCATCCTCGTCCCGCGAGGATCTCTATGATTTGAAGTTGTGGAGTTTCTTAGGTACGAGCAACTAGATTGTTGCAGTTGGTGTTATAGGAGCATATTGATACCACAACGACGAAGGTTAGACAATCCAAAGGAGGACACATTATCCCTTGAGTAGATTTTGGCATTATTACCAAGTTTCTTGATTTGTTATTTGATGGTAGATATTCCAGCTACCTTGTAACGAATAGATCTGTGGGTTTAGGAGGGTTTTGCAACTGTTGTTACAACCAATAAATATCTTTGTATTGTTTTGATTTTGGGTTTTCAAACCATAATAAGATGTCATGGTTATCTTCTCTACTATCTGTGTAATGGATGCATGAAATATGTTTGGAAATATTCCTATCTTTGAGACATATGCAAACTATTTGTAAGAAATTTCCAACAGCCTTAATACAAAGTGTTTGACAAAATTACATAGAGAGAAACAATACTCTAGAAAACAAACATATTATTTCTAACTATCCTAGTTGGGGAATTTACAATGGTAACAGTGTTGGGTATGTGTTATATTCTTTCCATGTGTGTGTGTGGGTGCATCATTTATGACAACTGCATCCAACAATCCCTCTAGTAGTGTTATTTGTGTCGTCTGCATCAGGCGCTTTCCTAGGGGGGTCCTAGGGGGGGTAGGTATGCCCCCCCCCCGGTTACCCGAAATTTGTTTTGTGCGGTTTTTGCTATTTTTAGCAGTTTTGTAAATTAATCTTGGATTAAGGGATTAGGGTTTTGGTATCTACGGAATACCTAAAAAAATTGTATATATATTGTATTGTGAATGGTGAAATTCGAGATAATGAATATAAGAAAGGTTTTCTCGGTTGAGGGTTTTCGGTATAAAATCTTTGTGTACTCTATGTATGAGTCATTGATTAAATTTTGTTTTGCTTAATAATCTATATGCATTTCTTTACTTCATAGGTTTAAAACTCACAAACAGAGCTACTGATTCTGCCAGCCTGTGACTGCATTGATGCCTATGAGAAAAGGGCGTGGATGACAGTCCTTTTGAAAGTTATTGGAAAGAGAATTAGAAGAAAACCAAACAGAGTCAGAGAAAGAAGGAAGCATGGGGGACCTTGGATAAGATAGGACCTTACAATTATTGGAGTCCATAGCCACGGGACAATAGCAGATGGCCTTTGAGCAATGACAATTTATGCAGTTCCTGACACATTTCCTTACCAGCACCCAAATGAATCAAAACCATGGGGGTTCCAATGGGAACCCTTTAGAGGGAAGCCATAGAGGAGGTAGGATTTATGCATATGGTATCAATACCCATACCCCATATCATAGCGGGAGCATAAGGATTATGAAGCTCCTATTACTTCATTTCTTGGCAGGACAACCTATAGAATCCTAGGAAAAAACGGACCAGGATTGATGTTAATTCCTCAGACAAGGAGTGTAAATGTTGAACCTGCATAGAATATATCTATCTAGAAAATAATAGACACATTTCCATAGATAAATTGAGAAAGAAGAAGAAGGAGATAAAGAATGGAAGAATTCTCATTAACCACGATGAATAATGAATAATTTACACATGATATGCTCTGAATAACTCAATGAATGTGCACTGGATGAGAACCAATGCACCATAGTGGTGGTCTAGAGTGATATGGACACACACCAATAGTTACAGGAGTGAACTTCCACCTAGTCTAGTCTCTCAGTCAGTTACGGGAGTGAACTGCCACCTAGCTGATTTAACTAGTCAACTAGTCTTTAGTTAACTGACTGAACAGAGTGTAGTGATGAGTAGATCAAGGAATCAAGGGTAATGTGCCAGTTTGTTGATGATCCCAAGGAAAGTGCGCATTATCATGGTGATGATCCCAATTTTGCATGGTGACAAAACCAATGCAACATCTAGACTCAACTCAACTAGTCAAACTGAAGTGTCAACTGAAAGAGAATATTCTCCAAGTGGAATACTCTCCCCTAAAATATAGGATATTGGATAATGACTAATTATGACTAATAAAAAAAGAAAAACCTTAGGAAAAAGAAATCCTAGGTGTGTGTGAAGTAACTCCAACACTCCCCCTGAACATCACTATGGTGAAAATATAGAATGGGTCTCGACAACGAGGCCATGTTAGGTACCCAAATACAAAAGATACATTGAAAATAAAGTGAGGAAAGAGGGAAAATCTCATGGGAAAACCCCCCCCTCATGGTACAATATATGTAAAAAGAAGAACTACAGTTGCTAGGCAATTGTGTCCTTCACTCCAAGACGACTTCGCAGAGAATGGAACTTATGCTTAGTGAAGGTCTTGGTGAATATGTTTGTCATCTATTCTGTTGAAGGACAGAACTGTAGGTCGATGATCCCCTCATGTACTAAGTTCTAGATGTAGTGCATGTGGATCTCGATGTACTTCATTTGTTGCCTCTGAACTGGATCTCTGTAGAACTTCAGAGTGCTCTGGTCGTCACACTAGATTATGATCGACCAATGAAACTGAATTCCCAACTCAGTGAGAAAATGTTGTAGCCACATATCCTGAATGGTTATGTTAACTACCCCTCTGTACTCTGCCTCGACCTAATATAGAGAAATGGAAACTTGCTTCTTGCTCGACCAACATATAGGCTCAGAACCAAGACTGAGTGAGTAACCATATATGGACTTGCGATGAGTGCTATCACTAGCCTAGTCAGAATCAATAAACTCAGTGAGATCTAATGTAGAGTCTATTGCATAATGAATCCCAAAGGTGATGGTGCCATGTACGTATCAAAGGATACGCTTTGCATCCTTCCAATGTATCTCATGCGGCTCCTGCATGAACCTGGAAACTGTGCCAAATGCATAGGGTAGGTCTCTTCTGGAGTCTGTGAGATACAAAAAGCTCCCAACAAGTTGTTTGTACAGTGTGTTTTCAACCAGTGGAGTCTCCTAGCCATCCTTAAGTTTGACTCCTGATAGGAAAGGATTCAGAGAATACTTGTAGTCTGTCATGTGAAATCTCTCAAGGAGATCTCGTGCATACTTGGCATGAGACAGTTTGATGTGTAATGCATCCTGACTGATCTCAAGTCAAAGGAAGAAGTGTAGCGGACCCTTTTCCATCATCAAACAACTTTCATGTAGAATCCTCTTGAATCCAACAATCGTTGAAGTCAAGCAGCCAGTGATCAACAAATCATCAACATATAGAACTAAGAGTAGAAGTGATTCAGCCATCCTGAGGATGTAGACATTTGGGTCTGATTTACAACGTACAAAATTCTTTGACAACAAGTAGGAATCCATCTTGGCATACCATGCCCTCGGATCCTACTTGAGGCCATAAAGGGACTTCTTCAGTCGACAAACCAAAGATGAGTCCTGCATAAATCCTCGGGGCTGCTCCATATAGATCTCCTCAGAGAGATCACCATGAAGAAATTAATTCTTCACGTCCATCTGATGGACTTCCCATCCATTGGATGCTACAATGGAAAGTTCCAATCGTATGGAATCCATCTTTGCTACTAGAGTGAAGGTCTCATCATAGTCAATACCATGCACCTATTGAAATCCTTTGGAAACAAGCCTGGATTTGTATCTGTGAATCTGTTCATCTGTTTCTCTCTTGGTCCTATAGACCCATATGCATCTCACAAGTTTCCTCCCATAAGAAAGGGGAACCAGATCCCAAGTATGGTTCTCAAGGAGGGAGTTGTACTCCTCCTGCATGGAAGATTCCCAAAAGGGATTTCTAGCAACCTCGCCAAGAAAATATGCCTGGAGGGAAATGGTTCAATGGCAGTGAGTGTAATAGGAGGCTCCTCGAAATCAGATCGAGCCCTCCTACTATCAACTAGATCACGAATGAGATCCCTTGCATATTGAAGAGTAGTATGTGCTCACTTGGGCCTTTGCTCTGGCTTTGTAACTACATCTGGATGCTCTAACTCTAGATATGATTTTGAATCATCTAATTTCTATGAATTAGAACTCTCGTCTGAGGAAGAGTCAGCATGTGCATGCTCACCATCTCAAACAGGTGGAAGAATGAAGGTGTCTGCATGCAACTGCTGAGGTACATGCGAGACACTTTCCTCAAATTGGAAACTATGCTCAATGATGAGACGGTATGAGGAAAGATCAATAAGCCTATATCCCTTCACACCGTCGAGGTATCCAAAAAAAATACACTTAGTTCTTTGTGGATCAAGTGCCTTCGTCTTTTCAGAGGGAATCTCGGCCCATGCACGTGAACCAAAAATGCAAAAGTGGGTCACTTCTGGTTTGAGGCCCCTCCAAGCCTTGTAGGGGGTCTTATCTGTTAGGACCACATATTGTACCCTTTTTGCCCATACTTTTTGCCATTGTTATACCCTTCATCACTAGTGTTTAGACTCATAATATCACTACACCTGATCATTCCAAGGTATATAAGGTCCTTTCTCATTATTATATGTTTAATTTGTTTTGCATAATACTGTACATTACTTTTTGACCTAACCTTTGATTAGAAGTGCATAAGTGTCCATATTTGCAGAATAGTATTTCAGACCGATGCTGAAACACAGAACTGCCCAAAGCCGCTGTTGAGCTGATGCTGAAATACGGAAGCTGCTACACAGCCCAAGGACGCATATGCCAAAACACGGAGCTGCTACACAGTCCGAGGATGCATATGCCGAAACACGAAGAAGCTACACGGTTCAAGAATGTAGATGCTGAAACACGGAGCTGTCACTCAATTCAGAACAGATGCTGAGACACAGAGGAGGCCGCCACGATGCTGAAACATGAGTCCTAACAGCTAGCAGTCAAAGCCGACACAGGACGTGAATTGCGTACTAACAACATTAGCAGCTATATGAAGAAGCCGTTACACCAGCCGTAACAGCAATGCTTCGTCCAGCCCCTGTAT
>JZKD02S1893913.1:132187-145741 GCA_000966675.3 Picea glauca | reverse complement strand
GAATTGAGCATATATAGTGTGCAACTATCTTTGAAACAAAAGACTTCCCTGGGTTGATAATTTATGTTTCACTTGGTTGTTTGAAATTAATTAAGCAATTATAGTGACCAACATTATCCTTGACAGATCTATGGGGAGATCTATTTTGGATGTATTTTTCATAATTAAGTGCTTCGGCCCATAGTCTCTGTGGTAGTGACTTTGCATGCAACATGCAAGATGCCATCTCCTTTAGAGATCTATTTTTCCGCTCAACAACTTCGTTTTGCTGTAGAGTATAGGGAACTGTGTGTTGCAACTGAATCCCTGGCTCATTGCAAAGATTACGGATCTCATGATTTACATATTCTCCCCTGTTATCAGTTCACAGGACTTTGATCTTCTTTCCAGACTGTGTCTCAACCAGGGCTTTGAAATCTTTGAGGTGTTGAAAGACCTCATATTTTTGCCTGAGAAAGTAAATCCATGTAAAACATGAGAAATCATAAAAAAAAATGAGAACAAATCTCGCTTTGCTGATATATGGATGTGTAAAAGGACCCATATGGTCATCGTGGATCGTATCTAAAGGCGTAGAATCTCTCTGAGACTTTCCTTTGTCGAATTTCTCTTTAGGGTGTTTTCCGAGAACACATCCCTCACATACTCCCATGGAGAAATGGATGTCTAGTAAACCATCAAACAATATTTTCTTGATAAGTTGTTGCATGTATCTGAAATTCAAATGTCCAAACCTTTCGTGCCACATCATACTACTTTCATCAACATGAGTAATCAGTAAAGCAAAATCAGGTTTAATGAATTCAGAAAAAGTATACAATCTAGATTGATGGTTTACCTCACCGGTTGCAACCCTGGAGTTGGTTTGCATGTCATAGATGTCCACAACATTTGGTGTGAATATGAATTTCTTTCCGGTGCTGGAATTTGTCATCTAATACATGGAGATAAGGTTGACAGAAAGTTTGGGAACGTGCAACACATTCTCGAAGCTTTTGTTGGTGAGTTTAATCCTTCCTTTGTCGATGACTTCGACATAAGAGCTGTCCCTCATCAGAATAGGAAAAATTTTTCATGCATCCAATGAAGAATATACTTTTTTTGAGGTATGCATGTGATGTGATTCTCCTGAATCTACGATCCAAGCATCGAGAGAGGATTTAATGGCAATCAAGGCATGGATAAAATTACCTTTCTTGGGATTATGATCTTCTGGCTTCTTCTTCTTGGAACCCTCGGGGATGTGATATTCAAGGTTGTTTTGTTGAATTATTTGAGTCAATAGATCTTTTTTTTTTTGCAAGCATGCAGATTCTGGATGGAATCCTTTGTGACCCTACGTGCATTTCTCCCCTTTTCCCCTTTGGATCTGAAGGCATTGGTGTAGGGTTTTGTGTACCCTTCCTTCTTCGAATGTGCATGAGCTTTCCTTTTGTATTTATATTTATATTTATGATATTTATGGCTTCCATATTGCATAGTAAGTGCATGTGCCCTTAGGCCTTTGATTTTTCCCATGTTGATGAGCTTGGTTTTCTCTTGTGTCAGTGATTCGATAGAATCCTCAAGAGAAGGCATATTACAAGTGGATATGGAGGTGAATCTGACAGAATGGAATGTGGATACGAATATAAGAATTAAGAATCAACTTTGGAGAGAATGGTGGGAACCATTTGTTTTTCCTCCTTAGATTTATCAACCCCTCAAGCTTTGAGTTGCGACAGTAAATCCTTGAATTTTGTAAAGAAATCTTGGATATTGTCGAAGCTTTTTTGATCTAATGTGAGAAATTCCACCTCCAACATGTGTCCCCTCATATCATCTTATTTTCCAAAGAGCCCTTCCAAGGTAGTCCAGGCTTCATTGGGAGTCTTACAGGGAGATATGTGAAAAAGGAGATCAGGATAAATAAGACTGCAAATTGTTCTAAGTGCTTCATCCATGCGATTTAAGTACTTGGATTTTTCTATGGCTGATTTCAGTTCTGTATCTGTATTCAAGGTTAACCTGTACAATCCTCTGGTTCAAAGATGTATGGCTATTTTCTCCTTCCATGTAAAGTAGCTGTCAGGTGTAAGAATGCATTCTTTTTGGAAATCCATCTTTTCGTTGTCTTCAATCTTTTGTACCTGCAAACCATTTTGATGTAGTTTTTTCTTAACAGTCTGTCGACTCTGATACCATGTAAATGTGTTGAACCTGCACATAATAGATCTAGCTAGAAAATACTATACACATTTGCAGAGAGAAATTGAGAAAGAAGGAGAGAAAGAATGGAAGAATTCTCATTAACCATGATGAATAATGAATAATTTACACATTATATGCTATGTATAACTCAATGAATGCACACTGGAGGAGAACCAATGCACCATAGTGGTGTTCTAGAGTGATCTAGACACACACCAACAGTTATGGGAGTGGAATTCCACCCAGTCTAGTCTCTCAGGAAGTTACGAGAGTGAACTCCCACCTAGCTGAGTTAACTAGTCAACTAGTATTTAGTTAACTGACTGAACAGAGTTTAGTGAGGAGTAGATCAAGGAATCAAGGGTAATGTGCTACTATGGTGATGATACCAAGGAAAGTGTGCATTATCATTGTGATGATCCCAATGTTTCATGGTGACAAAACCAATGCAACATCTAGACTCAACTCAACTAGTCAAACTGAAGTGTCAACTGAAAGAGAATATTCTCTAGGTGGAATATTCTCCCCTAAAATATAGGATACTAGATAATGACTAATTATGACTAATAAAAAAGGAAAAAACTTAGGAAAAATAAATTCTAGGTGTGTGTCAAGTAACTCCAATAGGGAGTACAAGGCGCTAGATTAAGATATCCAAGAAAAATTTTCCTTCTAGAATTTTACAGCCTCAAATAGAGGAACGAGCCCTGGGGTGGAATAAAAAAACACAAAAGAAACAAAACTTTGATCTCATGCACAAGGTGGTTAGGTTGACTATTCCATGTTTTTATGGGTCTGGAAAGACCATAGACAAGGCATGGGTGCATAAGTTGGACACTTACCTCCAACTTAACCCAATGACTAAGGTGGAGGCAATTAAGTATGCCACCCTTCACTTAGAGGGAGAATCTCATGAGTGGTGGTATCATGGATTGTTGAAATTAGGTCATGCCAGCATCGACTCATATGTGGAATTCACAACTATATTGATGGAAATATTCGATAAGAAGGACCCTAAAATATACTTCAGGGAGTTGGAACAACTGAGAGAGACACGCACTCCAGATGCATACATCTCGGATTTTCAAAGGATGGTAGTCATGGTGATGGATATTTCTTAGAATAAGTTGGTGATGTTGTTCACATAGGTCTAGAAACCCTTGAATGGTTGGGTGAAATCATTTATACCAAACACACTACAGGATGCCATCATAAAGGATCAGGATATGGCAGACACAACATCCAAGAAGGCACCAGTGAAACGCTTCATTCCACAAAAATGTCAGGCGAAGAAGCCTCCCCATAAGACATGGATGGGTAAGGACAGGATGGATGAGGAGACTCAGAGAGAACTGAGAAGGAAGAATATTTTCTATAGTTGCAAGGAACCTTGGGAGTCAGGCCAATACATGGGAAAAGGAAAGGTCCATTATGTTGAGGTATTTTCTGACGAAGAAGATGATATAAAGGAAGAGACCCATCACATCCAGGATAGTGGACAAAGAAATGATGAGACACCACACCTCAATATTACAAAGTGGGCACCATTATAGGAGTCGATAAAAAGAGTGACTATTGCCACACTTTCAAGATTCCCTAGGTACTATACATTCAGGATTAGAGGTCTTTTGCAGGGGTAGAGAGTCACAACACTAATCAATGGTGGTGGGACCCATAACTTCATTGATGCAACACTTGTCTCCAAGAGGAAAATACCTATCGAAGAATTTGATAGATTAAACATGGTTGGAGAAGATGGGTACAACATGACTTGTACTCAGAGGACTAGGGGACTGAAGGTGACATTGGGTAACTATACATTGATTGATGATTTGTATGTAGTAGAGCTAGTAGATACCAATGTGGTATTGGGAGTCGACTGGTTATACTCAATGGGGGAATTCAGGATGAACTATTAGTTTATGGGGATGGAGTTCATGGAATCAGAGGGTCAAGAAGTTATTTTGAGGGGCATGTCAATAGAAGCTCCAAGGATTGTGTTGAACAAATGCATGGAGGCCATATTCAGGAATGGTGATGTGGCATGCACAACAAAGTGTTTAATCACCACACAGAAACTGTCCTAGGATCGCCAACATTACCATGTGGATATATAAGAGCTACTTGGTAAACATGATAAGGTGTTTGGGCCACAACCAATAGGGAGACCACCTGACAGGGGTGTTATAGCAAGTTTTTCCTCACCCCATGCAACTTGATCAGAAGGCCTTTCCATTTCCCTATGCATACTTGAAGTCCCATTTTTCACTTCCCAAAGCTAAAAAATCATATTTTTCCACATATACGTGCCCTACCAGTTAGACATCATGTGTATACGCAAGTTGCACCACTACAACTCGCGTACATCAGGTTTTGTGCCCAAAAATAAAAATTGTATCGGGTTTCCATGTCATGTCATGTGATCCATGATCCTTGACCTTCCATATACTGGAAACATTTTGAATCGGCCCTTCAATTCCATTTGAAGGATATAAATTGGGCCATATTCAAGCCGTGGAGAAGGAGAGAATTCAAATTTTGAGAGCAAAGATACTCTAGAGAATTTTTCACTTCATATTGAATCTGCATCCCTTTGTTATTTAAAGTCTGAACACATTGTTCAGCCCCCAAGTTCTTCCCTCTTTGATGGAGAACCTCATTGTCTCTCTTATATGAGATTGCCTTTAGTGGAGGATTGAAGTGGTGGAGGCCCATCTGGAAGGGACTTAGTTTCTCAGTTCTAAGACGTGCCGACATGGAAGTTTCTCGCTCATGCACTTATGTTGATCATTTTTTAATAGAAATACTCTTTTCTCGTCCAATTTATATCTTGCAAATATATGAATTATTATTCCATGGGAGTATTTTTTATGAATGTTAATGGATTATGCTAGTGTGTATGTTAACTTTATTTATTATCACCATATTCTTGTGTATCTTGGTTGTTGAGGACAAGTTGTAGGTATAAAGATTTGGGTCTACTGCTCAATGGTCATCTTCATCGAACATCTGGGAGAGGTAGGATCTTTATCTTGTCTTGTTAGCATTTTCATTTATGACCCAAACTTGAGGAAGTCGCGAGGCTCTTATCACTTGCTGTGTTGGCCAATCTGTTTCCTCATAATCAGAAAATGGCCTCGAGCTTCTCAAATGTCGAAAATACCTTGAATGGGAACCAAAACCCACTAGCGCATGACGGGGACCGTATATGTGTAAATATGGTCAAGTCTCAAATTAATGTAGCCAATCGATCTCGTGATTACAGTTCTTCACAGATTGTTTTAGGTCCAGAGTCTCCCCCTCCTCCGAAACATTTTTGCAGATCAAAAATCCAGAGCCTCCACCTCATATTCTAAAAGGAGTATTGAAATTCTCTTCCCACAACCCTAATGCTAGAGTTTCCTAGAATTATTCGATTGTTGAAGATTTGGGTCAAACCCCTTGTGCGATGTCGGATTTGGAGATGCTCCAGACGTTTCCTTCACATAGGAATGCCTTATATCTACTTTACGAGTGTTACACATTATTTTCGTCATCCCTATGACCGTTAATGATGTAAACCTATTTTTCGTCTTCAGAGGGGTCAGTGGCATGAGTTCTTGAAGGAAGAAGAGAGAATAACTTTTCCTGAGAAAAGAAGTTGCATTTTCCTTTGTAAAAATCATATAAAAAAGGAAGTTCGCAGGCTACATTATAGCTAGGGTGCAAGAATGCCTGATTCTCACAGGCTGCATCATAGTTAGGTCGCGAGGAGTTCGTAGTCTACTCTATAGGCAGGGTGCGTGAATGCTTACACGTGGGAAAAACGAGCGTTTTCTCGAATCTTATAGAAGGAGAAACTTCCATGGTGAGGTGGCATCCAAATGGTTTGGATCTTACTCGCATTCATGATTTAGTGGGATCATCCTAACCTCCTCACCTTATCCTCTTCAACTTATAAAAGGAGAGGAGCTCTCATGGAGAAGGGCTAAGTTGGATTTGGCTTGGAATTATTAGCTTGGTTGGAGTGTCTTTGAGTTTTTCCTTTGTCAATATAGATTGTGAATATTATCATATCTATGCTTTTAGAATTATTGGAGTCGAAGTGTGTGGGGAACGAAGGACAGTTGGAAGGGACCTTACGAAATCAAGTCCATGGTTGTAATCTCTCTTTCACATTCAATATGATACAGTAATATGATTCTTTCCTATAAAGCTTGTTGTGTTTTATTATATGATTCCCTGATCACATACATAGGTTTATATTGAGTTTATGCTATTACTACCACTTTGGTTGGTTGCGTTCTTTTGCAGGATCATCATTGTATGAGTGTTGGAATGGAGCTAGGATGGCGATAGCGAGAGGAAGTGACGTTTAAATGGTATGTCACCTATCCCTCTTTAGTTAGTAAATTCAATATTTAAAACTTAAGGAAAGCGTCATGTTCTAGTGTGTTTTGTTCTAGATCTAGGTGGATCTAGGGAGATCAGTTAGTGTCCGCACCTACCGATTTATCCGATAACAAAAATGGTGACCATACTGGGGAACGGATTGTTTCGTAGTTAGTCTAGTTTCCCTTCCTTTGATTGCTTGTTTTATAGTTTCTAAGTCCATGGGGCATCCATCCAGACTCTCTAGATCTATAAGTTCACTTAGATTCCTTGTCCTTCTTCAAAATTTTCTTTGATTACAAACATTCTCACATTGTACCTCTCTACAGCCTGCAAAAACCATTGATTTCCGCACCCTGCTATTAGATCCAGTGCGAACTTCTCGCACCCTACTAGTGTCTAGCCTGCGAGAATACCTAATTCTCGAACTGTACTCTACTGCTAGGCTACAAACTTGTTTGTAAACCTTTTTGGATTGGATCTTGTCATCTTTGGATGACCCAATTTTTCTTTGATCAACTGGATTGAGCTTTTGGAGCCTATATTGATCTGTTTACAGTCTGCTTGGCATTCTTTGAGTTACTTTTAGCCACATTGGCTTTGTTTGGTTTTAAAGGATTAGTCTCTTTCTTTGAGTATTTTTCAATTACAAAGCATGCGTTTTCTTTAGAATTGTTTAGGGAAAGATCAGATTGCTTCTGAATAGTTCGCTTTAAAAGAAAACTTTTAGTTTGGATTTATTTGTTTTAAGAAAGTTCGTTATTGCTTTTCGTGAAATTTTTGAAACAAAAGAATTTAATTTCTTGATTTATATTAGATTGGGGGCATCCTTGCATTTGAAGTAGCGAAATTGCATGATTCTTGGCATTTTTTAGTCTTAAATTATGAATCGTGCATTGGTGTACAGTACCTTTTTCTCATTTCTTGAGAATCTTGATATTGATGAGTTTAATATATTTTGGGACATTGTATATATGGGAATGATAAATGTTTTCTCCTTCTCGTAGCATAGCTTTCATCGAAATGAAAAGATTTCATCTTCATCTCTTTGCATAAATTTCGAGTTAGTCAAAACACCATATTGTTCACGCCATTTTCCTTTTGAGTAACAACAACCTTAAAAATAAAGCGCTTATAAAAATTGATTAGACATTTTTATATTTTCAGGTAGCAAACCTACATTAGATTAGTTGTAGGGCTTTGGAATAGGTGTGAAAGATAACTTTCCAAAGCTGCAAACAAACATAGTATCTTGTGATAGGGAGAGTTAAATCCACTTACTTCATTTTGTCCTGGGAAGCCCTTCTCAAACAAGGGTCAATCACGAGGTCGCATTGAGACTAGCATAGTTACTCACCCTGCTTTGTTGGTCTTGGTGTAGGGATTGTGTGTATTATGGGGGTCATTTGAAGGTATACCCACATTGATGAGTGGAATCCTTTCAAGTTGATTTTGGGCTAGATACCCTGCCCTTGTGCATTGATCAGACTGTCGACTGTTTCCCCAAGCATCACTGTAGTAATTGGTAACCTTAGTGGCCTATCTCTATGGTTCTTTACACGAGGTGACTGTGGAGGGGTAAGTCTTCACGGTACCTGGAATCGACGTTGGACAAACTCACTCGGGATCCTTGGAAGGTATACCCACGATTATGTGTGGGAGCTTGCACCAGGGTGTAAGTCCATTAAGCAGGTTGTCAACGTAACTTTTCCACCCACTCTATCTCAGCCCCTTCTTACATTCTTCCCGCGACATTGGATTTCTTCACCAACTAGTGCATTCATTGTGAGAAGGTTTTGTTTGCTTGCTAGCTTACTAGATTTTTAGCGTGTGCTATTTTTTTTCCCTAGAGGACTCTAGATTGGATATTTATTTAATGGCATCAGTTCCTGGAATGACCAATGAAGGAACTCCTTCTCCAGGGGAACCTTTTGTTTTTACTTCTTATGGAAACATTGGTCCTCATCATATTGCTACTTTGAGCCTTCCAGGTCTCACAATTGGATTACCAGTATGGTTGTTTTCCACTCAGGTAATGCCGAATGTATTTAGTGCTTCAGTCACAAGAACTTCCCCCCACGAGCATCAACCTCATGTTGATCCTTCACCTTATTCATCAATAAGGTATTCTTCACCTTCTTCACTTGCAAGGTCACCTTATGTTTCATCTTCTTCTTCGAGTGAAAGCTATGAAGCTAGTAACCCGCTGAATAAGAAGAAGAAGAAAAGGAAGATTAAGAAGAAAAAAGATAAACAAGGGTCAAAGCTTCTAACCACTGTCAAACATGTTGGAAAACAACCAGTTACTATTAATCGTGCTGGGAGTGTTGATGATGTCAAGATCACCCAAACAACCCATAAGCCCAACTACCCTTGCAAGCTTTGTAAGGGCAACCATCTTCTTAAGGATTGCCTTGTTCTATCCAAGGTTATAGAAGCATGGTCTACACACCCTCACCAACCCATTTCGTTAGCCTCTAAACAATATGATGATGATCCCCCGTCAACCAGTCATGATACGGTTGGGAAGAAGAAAAGTAGAGTCAAGTTCTCTTGTATGTTATGCAAAGGGATTCATCTCACTCACCTTTGTTCTCGTATGGATGAAGCCTCAAAATTACTGGAAGACATGACTGTTTCACAGCCTCAACTTCCAACTTCTTACTGTAAGATTTCTCTGAACCCCCCTATAGTTGATGGAATGATCACTCTGGTCCCTTCATTGGTCAATCTGGTTGATCATGTCGTCAATCTGGTCACTTCCTTAGTTGAACCAGTTGACAAAGTGGTTGATACGGTACCATCCTCAGTCGATCCCACTCTCCCCTCAGAGCGTGAAACTAAAGTGGTTGATCCGATCCCATCCTCGATCGATCCCACTCTCCCGTTAGAGAGTTTCACCCAAGTGGTTGATCTGTTTCTACTTGTCGACCCCATTCTCCCCTTGAAGAATGAAACCCAAGTGGTCGATCCAATCTCGTCATTGATTGATCCTACTCTCCCGCTAGAGAGTAAACCCGATACTGCTCATGTTTTTCTCATTGACACAAAATCTACTGTGCCGGGGGGCATTCCTCCTTCTCCCGTGGAACCTCCTCCAAGTAATGAAGTCATCCTTTTTAATTGGGGTATGATAATTGGACCTCGTCTTCCCTCTCACATTCATTTCCATATTACAGTACAGGTTTGTGGTCGGGACGTTCCTCAAACACTGATAGATGAAGGTTCGTTTGTTAGTATTTTCTCCTCTATTGCTTGGCAAGCTTTGGGTTATCCTCCACTTGCACTGGTTACACAAAATCTGTTATCTTTTAACAGAAGAACTAGTCAACCTGTAGGGACCCTTCCTCAGTTTCTTGTAACTTTGGGAGGGAAAATTGTCTTCGTTGATGTCATGGTAGTTCAAGACCCCTTGGATTTCGCTTTACTCCTTGGGCGAGATTATGTCTATGCCATGAAAGCTATTGTGTCCACTATTTTTCGTGTGATATGTTTCCCTCACAATGGAAGAATTGTGACTTTTGATCAACTTTCATTCATCGATCCTGACTGGATTACCTCCCTAAATGGTTCTTATATTTCGACGTTATCGCCCCCGCCACAGGTCAATTATGTGGCATTGTCACCCATGGCTACAAATTCTGATGACTTAGATCCAATAGTTGACATGGTGATCTCTTCGATAGGGTTGTTAGAGCCTGATCTCTTTACTCCTGTCATGACCCTCGACATGATGTCCTTCCAAAGTGTGTTTCTTCCTTCCAACGAAGACCTCTTGGAAGCCATGACCGAGTTTTTTTCCTTGACATGGTCTCCTTCCGGAGCATTGTCCTCTTGGAATCCATGATCAAGAAGACTTCCGAGGATAGTTTTTTCATCTCTAAGGCAACCTCGTTAAAAAATGAAACAAAGTTATTTGAGCATGGTTTTTTGATTTCAAGCTCGTTAAAAAATAAAACCACTTCCGAGGATAGTTTTTGCGTCTCTGAAGCAACCTCGTTAAAAAATGAAACAAAGGTATTTGAGCATGATTTTCTGATTTCAAGCTCGTTAAAAAATGAAACCAGACTTGAGCATAGTTTTCTAATTTCAAGCTCGTTAAAAAATGAAACCACTTACAAGGGTAGTTTTTTCATCTCTGTGGAAACCTCGTTAAAAAATGAAACAGAGGTTACAAGCATAGTTATTTTTTCTTGTGTCAAGCTCGTTAAAAAATGAAATAGTTTTCCCCCTCTCTATTTGAGTCAAGTCCTTCGTCTAGTATTTGAAGCTTCATTTCATTCTCCTTTGCAATTGGATGAAATGAAGCTTGGGGGGCATTTTCCTCAGCCTCTGGACTTCATGCTAAAGTTGATCCGCTAGCTTCTTAAGCTGGGGGCTAAGTACCAACCATGCAAATTTGTGGATAATGCGTTGGGAAGTTCAAGCATAGTTTTTACTTTGGTTCAAGCTTGTGTAAAAATGAAACCACCTACCTCAAGCATAGTTTCCTTTGGTTCAATCTTGTGTAAAAAATGAAAACAGGTTCAAGCATAGTTTTGTTTAGTTTTTAAGCTTGTGTAAAAATAAAATCTATCCCAAGCATAGTTTTGTTTTGTTTTAAAGCTTGCGTAAAATAAAAACAATCCCAAGCTTAGTCTTTGTTCTTTCTCATGCTTGTAAATACATGAGAATAAGTTACCGAGCTTAGTCTTTGTTATTTCTCGTGATCATAAATACATGAGAATGTAACCAAGTATACTTTTATCACCTTTTTAGACTAGTAAAGGTTATACGAAAAAGGAACCCCCTGGAGTTTCCTTTAAGCTCTTTTTAGACTCTCTAAAAATGAAAAGATTGTTGAGCGATCTTGTTCTGTTCACGCTCGTAAAATTAGTTGAATAAATGTTCGATGGGTGATAATTTATCACTTTTTCGATCCTTTCGAACTATTTTACAAAAAAAGAACTGAGCAATTTTTCTTTAAGTGTTTTTTAGACTCTATAAACATGAAAAACCCCTGAGTTTTCTTTCTTTTGACTCATAAAACAAACATTGAAAGGCCCATATGAGACCGAACCACTCCTTCCTAGGGTTCGTTAAACATGATTCGAGGGACTCATCCAAAGGATGAGCTTACATTTCAAGCATATGTTATCCTCCTTAAGCTTGTGTAAAAATAAAGAGGTACTCACCAGAGATAGTGGGGGAAAAATTGGGAAAAAAATATGTCTAAACCTGTATTTCGTGGAAGTGTCACTTTTAAACATGACACCCTTTCACTCACCTTGTGTCTAGGTTGGAAAATCCACTTCTCTCTTGATCATACTCCTTTATAATATTAAAAATTGGTCTGTGATCCCTGTTGTTGAGTCAGTGTTTCCAAGACAGTTGTCATGTTGTCAATATGTTCAAAGAGATGTCCAACCCAAAAATCCTTCTATTGTGTCGGCCATTTCTGCAGTCCTTAAAGCCTTCTATTGTGTCAGCCATTTCTGCAGTCCTTAAAGCCTTCTATTTCATTGGCCATCCCTGAGTCAGTCCTGAATCACTTGTTACTCTGATCTAATTCAAATCTTGTTACCCATTTCATGTCATTGATGGGAGATACATTAAGGCCTTCTTGTGACGAGTCTTTTCCTGTCAAATTCAACTCATTATCCAGGAATTAGACTTAGAAACTAATTGTCACCTTGGAACTTGCATGCCTCAATGGTAGGTTTCCTCGCTTTCGACAGTGGGTTTTCATTATTGACCTCTGATTGGGAGATTCTGTCGAGCGTTCGACTTCAACTCATTAATTCGCATTTGTTAGATTGTACTAGTGTAGCTTGGGAGTCATTGACATTAATGGTGATTTCCCTCGCACTTGTTAATGATATACACTAATGACTGGTAATCAAGTGGTTTCTACCATGTTCGACTTTAGAACATGTATTCACATGGTTAGATTCGTACTATAGAGTGGTGGAGATGAAGACCCTGGATATTTTTCTGACAGATCCAAATTGCGTTGGAGTATATTCAGTGTACTGTTACATATATCCACATTGTATGTCTGGTGGCTATGTTCAAATTTGAGTCTTTAACACATAGATCCACGGTGTATTTTTGGTGGCTATGTTCAGATTTGAGTCATATTGGCATGGATCCACAGTGTATGTTTGGTGGCCATGACCTGTCTTACTTGACATGGATCTTCACATGTCAGCATTTATGATTTGAGTTATTTGTATTCTGAGTATGAGAATTCCTACCTCAGTGATGATCTATTATTGTACTGTATTTCCTTGTTTGTTGGCAGGTTTCCGACCGACTGTTCCTTGTTCCCTACACACACTCAACAAAGTATTTCAGCTATCACTCTGTTCTAACTTCATACTTTGGGGGGATTTCTATTACACATTATTTTCGTCATCCCTATGACCATTAATGATGTAAACCTATCTGTAGTCTTCAGAGGGGTCAGTGGCATGAGTTCTTGAAGGAAGAAGAGAGAATAACTTTTCCTGAGAAAAGAAGTTGCATTTTCCTTTGTAAAAACCATATAAAAAAGAAAGTTCACAGGCTGCATTATAGCTAGGGTGAGAGAATGCCTAATTCTCGTAGGCTGCATCATAGCTAGGTCACGAGGAGTTCACAGTCTACTGTATAGGTAGGGTGCAAGAATGCTTACATGTGGGAAAAATGAGCATTTTCTTGAATCTTCTAGAAGGAGAAACTTCCATGGTGAGGTGGCATCTGAATGGTTTGGATCTTACTCGCGTTCATGATTTAGTGGGATCATCCTAACCTCCTCAACTTATCCTCTTCATCTTATAAAAGGAGAGGAGCTATCATGGAGAAGGGCTAAGTTGGATTTGGATTGGAATTATTAGCTTGGTTGGAGTGTCTTTGATTTTTGCCTTTGTCAAGATAGATTGTGAATATTATCAGATCTATGCTTTTAGAATTCTTGGAGTGGAAGTGTGTGGGGAATGAAGGACAGTTGGAAGGGACCTTACGACATCAAGG
>JZKD02S1893913.1:120609-132137 GCA_000966675.3 Picea glauca | reverse complement strand
TTTTATTGTATGATTCCTTGATCACATACATAGGTTTATATTGAGTTTATGCTATTACTATCACTTTGGTTGGTTGCATTATTTTGCAGGATCATCATTGTATGAGTGTTGGAATATATCTAGGATGGCGATAGCGAGAGGAAGCGACGTTTAAATGGTATGTCACCTATCCCTCTTTAGTTAGTAAATTCAATATTTAAAACTTAAGGAAAGCGCCATGTTCTGGTGTGTTTTGTTCTAGATCTAGGTGGATCTAGGGAGATCAATTAGTGTATGCACCTACCGATTTATCCAATAACAACCAGCTCTAGACCCGTGTGGCTCTAAGGATATCAAGTTTTACGTCATATATGTGAAGCCTCGCTTTCCTTACAACGTGGAATTTCAAATCCATGTGAATTACTCAAAGCATACCAACAAACGTATTGTTATTGATGAAGGTGTTGCAACGTGCATGATGTCCCTAACCTGTTGGAAATCCATTGGCTCTCCTACCCTCTCTCAATATTTGACTATGTTGATCGCATTTGATGGTCGTTCTTTCCGTCCCCACGAAATTCTTCCTACCTTTCTGGTCCAGTTAGGTGGCTTGAAAATGGAGGTGGATGTCGAGGTGGTTGATGCACCCCTTGACTATAATTTATTGCTAGGGCGTAATTGGACTTATGCTATGACTGTAGTCATGTCATCTATTTTTCACACTATATGTTTTCCTCACAAAGGGAAAATCGTGGTGATTGATCAGTTATCCTTTGCATATGCTAGTCCCAATGCATCAGGTGGACCTTCAATCCTAGTGATTGACAATTCTCAGCCAACAACTGAGGATATTAGTGTTGGAATGTATTCCTCCTTCATGGGTACCTTTGATTTCATGGCACTATTTCATCACATTTATGCCATGTCCAGTAGGTATTCTTCATCAATGAGGTCCATTCCTTTTCGTACTTAGTATTTCAATGATCATTGTACCATACCTTCCCTGACCATGTCTTGTGAAGTTCATTCACATATTGGAATGAAAATGCCATTGTCAACTACAAAGATAGCATATCAGGTTATTCTTGACTCTACTGCTGACCTAGATCTTGTCTCCTTGCAGACGGACAAGGAGGATCATGTTCTCCAGCACATATGGGCCACCTCATCATCTTGTTCACATGATTTCCTCGATGATACTTTACCTTCAGATGAAGCCATCTTAGAGGCCATGAATGGTCCTGATAGGCCATGGGACAATATGCATCATCACTCTTAATTCCTCCCAGATCTTGTTAGGATCGAACACAACGATTTTATATCTACATTGAGTGAGATGGTTGGTCACATCGTGGTTCCACTAGATACGCATGGAATTTATGTTGAAGGAAACATGGAGAGTATTTATTCTACTGTCATGATCGACATCTCTCAAATTTCTGGTAAAATTGAAAATGTATATATCGATGCAGATTGTTTGCCTGAAGAAATTCAGATCTACATCGATCTCTTCAAATAATTTTGTGATGTATTCTCTTTGTCATATGAAGATATGCCAAGAATCAACCCTCGCATTGTCAAACATGAGATTAAAACTTACTCGAATGCTAAACCTATTTGATAATGACTTAGAGTTTTTAATCCTAGGAAGGCCCCTGCTATTAAGGCAGAGGTAGAGAAACTACTTAATGTTGGTTTCATCTAGCTGGCTCCCTTGACTGAATGGGTATCCAACCTCGTTCCTGTGAATAAGAAATAAGGAACCATTCGTGTGTGTGTGGATTTTAGAGACCTGACCAAGGATTGTCCTAAATAAAAATTCCCAACACCATTCATTGATCACATTCTCGATGACTGTGCGGGAAGTGAGGTTTTTTCTTTTATGGAGAGATTTTCAGGTTATAATCAAATTTAGATCAAACCCTATGATCAACATAATATGGAATTTATTTTTCCTTAGGGTACTTTTGCATACCATAAAATGCTTTTCGGTCTTAAAAATGTCGGAGCAACCTTCCAATGATCCACGACCTTTTCTTTTCACAATCTCAAGCACATTATCGAAGCTTATCTCAATGATATTGCTGCTTACTCTTGCAAGAGAGTAGATCGTACTGCTCACCTTCAAATTGTATTTGAGATATGTCGTTACTATCACATCTGTTTAAACCCGAACAAGTGCATCTTTTGCGTTAGGTCTAGCCGTATTTTAGGATTCTTAGTCTTTGAGCATGGGATCTTGGTGGATCTTATGAAGTTTGAGGAAATAATCCGATTGCCTCCCCTGTGCAACATTCTTCAGCTTCAAGGTTTATAGGGGAAGGATAACTTCTTGCATCGATTTATAGTAAACTATGCCAATATAACTAAGAGTTTCATGCATCTGTTCATATGGGATGAGTGAGCCCAATAATCCTTTGATGCTCTTAAGAAATCCCTTGTATCGACACCTTTGTTGAAGCCTCCAAACTATAGTAGAGATTAATTTCTTTATATCACCGCGTTTGAAGGGATGGTTGGTATGGATTTGGCTCAAGAGGATGATGAACTCCATGAGCATGTTTTCTACTACCTTAGTCGAAACTTAGTCGATCCTAAACTTAAGTAATATCACGTTGATAAGATAGTGAAGCTAGCCTTGGTTGTCGTACATGCAGTTCAAAGATTACGACACTATATATTGCTTTGAAAAACTATCGTAGTTTTTGATGTCAATCCATTTCAATATGTCCTTACTAGGCATATCTTAGGGGGGGAATATCATAAATGGATTGTCATTTTGCAAGAGTTTGATATCGACTTTGCTTCGGTGAAGTCTAAGAAATCACTAGTTTTCTTCGAGATGATATCAAACTTACCTAGATTAGATGAGGATGTTATCCATGTCAATTCATTCACATATGAACATATTTTCCTTATATCATCTTCGAACACATGGTATGGAGATATTTTGATTTATCCTCAAACCTTGAATTTCTCTTAGCATCTGTCGAGAGATGATTGACGATGCATATTCCATCAAGCTAAGAACTACCTTGTCGTTGGCGACACTTTGTCTCTCCGAGATGTACATAATATCTTGCATTGTTGCTTGACTCAGGAAGAAGCTGAGTCCACTCTTAATGACTATCATAGTATGGATTTTGGTGGTCATCTATCTAGGCTTGCAACAACCCCAAAAATATTGCGAGTCGATTATTTTTGGCCATCAATTTTTAAAGATTGTGTTGAAGCGGTCAAGAAGTGTCACCCTTGCCAGGTGTTCACTCGAAAAATTCACTCACATCCATCCCCCCTTCACCCAGTCATCACCGTTGGTCCCTTCACCAAGTGGGGGGTGGATTTTATGGACTGTAACCCAAATTTGGCTAGGGGGAATCAACAAATTATCATGGTCATGGACTACTTTACTAAATGAGAAGAGGCCATGCCTATTATTAAATCTGATGGTAAGACTGCAACATTTTTCATATTCAACCAAATTATAACCTATTTCAAAATCCCACGGGAGATTGTCATTGATCATGGCAGTCACTTTCAGAATGAAATGATGAAAGAGTTAGCATCAAAATTAGGGTTTAAGAAAGGTCATTCTTCCCCTTATTATGCCCAGGAAAATGGACAAGTAGAGGTTGTGAACAAATCTCTCAAGACCATTTTGCAAAAAAATGTTAGCTAGAGAAAATCTGACTAACATTTAATGCTTTACCCTACGCTTTGGGCTTTTCGAACCTTAGTTAAGACTTCCATCAAATTTTATCCTTTTGAGTTAGTACACGGTGTGGAGTTGATCCTTCCAATTGAATGTGAAATCCCTTCCCTTAGACTAGAATTTAAGCTCCTACTTAACAATTCTGATCTCGAAGAACGCCTCATGCACCTAGAGCGTCTGGATGAGAAGCATCAAGATGCCTCTATGAATATTGAAGAGAATAAACAACATGTCAAGGTACAATATGATAGGTATTTTTGTCCTCAGCAGTACACTGAGGGTGACTTGGTCTTTTTGTATGACCAAGCAAAGAACCATTGGGTCAAACAAGTTCAACCCCATGTGGCACGATCCTTATATCGTGTGACATGTTTTAGAAAAAGGAGCTTACAAATTAGAATATTGTGAATGGAATATGATGGTTGAGCCCAAAAATGGGCTCTACTTGAAAATATATTATTCTTGAGCCCTAAATCTTGGGCATAACTCTTTGTATACTAGTGTATCTTAGTGTGTGTGTGTGTGTGTGTGTGTATATATATATATATATATATTCCTTTGTGTCATTGGCTTGCTTATCGAGTTTTCCCTTGGTTGGAAGATGTCAATGAAGTCTTCAGTTTACTTAGGATTCATAGACGGTGCCAGTCATCATGCACGGAACTTGGCTTCTGCCAGCTTGGGTCATTTAATCACCCGAAGGTCAACTGGTGTCTTCAGGTGGTGTTTGTCTAGGGCTATCAATGAACAATGTGGTTTAATATACCGCCATTATAGATCTTTTATGTGACGCCATTTCACATGGTATTCGGTCTTTAGAAGTTTGCCTGGACTCCCAGTTAGTAGTATGTCAGTTGAACATAATTTATTGTGTGCAAGACCATACTCTACTCTGATGATTCCTAAGGGTACAACTTTTGAAACAACACTTTGACTTTATTACTTATAATAACATACCTATAAGTTCTAATTATGTATTTGATGCATATGCTAATTATGTTTTATATTGGAATTTGTCACATAAATGAAGTAAAGAAAACACATCCATCAATGTAAACATTGTAACATTTATAAGTAAAGTCGAGGACCAATGTTTTTATATTTCATCTCTCCAAAAAATATGATATCATAGTACAAAATGGGGCTCACACCCTCAAACTACATATATGGCTGATAGTTATAATGGAGATGGAATCTACACCTCTGGCACATGATGCATATCATGATAGCATAATATGGAATTTGTGAGATGTCGGAAGATTCACACCCACGCATGGGGATCACCCACCACCTGTCGTTGCATAGCCTCTGGAGGATCCTCTACCTGAACCATAGCAATCCTATGTGTCAAACAAGACAGGTTCCCCTGCACATTTTTTAGCACTCTCTCCACATATCCTCTCACTGGATCATATCCCTTGTTCCTCCACCAACGTCATGGGAATCCATCTGCCCATCACAGACCCACATTCGCATAACAAATTAATTTTCAATACTTGATACCATCCACAAATATTTGTGTTTTTTATCCTTTTTGAAAAACAAAAAAAAAATGAAATATATACAAAAATTTCATACCTGTATCACCGTAGGCGGAACCTAGTGTAAATGATCCAGGTGGATATCAGTGGCCACCCACATTTTCCAGCAGGCTCAAAACAACTTTCTAGCTATTTTGATAATTTACTATTTTTAGCAGTTTTTCGGGTCCTGAAATTCCAGAGCCGTTTTGAGGCCCTAAACGACGTTTTTTGGGGTATGCTGTTGCAACAAAATTTCATCATTGTGCAACTGTTGTATTCCTCGGATAGATCTTTCCAATGGGCTATCATACGCCTAAAACAAAGATTGTATGAAAAAGTTATGACCCCGGGAAGTTGATGTACTGACTTACCCAAACGGGGCCCACATGAATTTTGGTGCTTCATCTCCTAGGGTTAGGTTTTTGGATGTCTAGGGTTTTTTGGCATTCTTGTTTATTGTAAAAATGCCTTTAGAGCCTCATTGTAATCATCTTATTGCGAATGAGTGAAGCCGTCACATCTCTTCTCAGAGAGAAGCCACCACCATTCCAGCAAGCTTGTTTCCGCTGCATTTTACAGTTTTGTTGGCAGCCAATTCACATTTTTCACTGTCTTATAAGCTGCCTACACCAATGTTTTGCAAACATTAATTTTTCATCGCAATTCTCAAATAAACGACACTTTTATTTTTTGCGATATTTGCACACTTACCTTCGTTTTTGTTTTCACAACTGTAAGCGTGAAAACTTGGTCTTTCGAAGTCGCATTAAAATCATTATTGACTTGTCGTTATCATTCTTGTTGATATTCCCATTGCGTTTACATTTTACTTATCATTTTGCAGTTGGAAAAACTTTTTGATCTGTACTCATTGGACATTCTTTGATTGATTATGTAATTTTGTTTCATGAGTAATTGAGGTTGTGATGCATTGGTAATTGGATTTATATGTTCTTTGATTTGATCTATTTGGCACATTGGTTAAACTCTTGGTATGAATTGTTCTATACAACACATGTCACATAGCCAAACCCTTGGTATTGGTTTCAATTTGTGTGTTTGGTTTTAAAACTATGGAATTTGATCGAGTGCATGGTTTATCCACTTACCAAAGGTTTCGTTTGATTGATTGAAATGGCATAGTTATAACACTTATTCATTGTGATCTGTATAGTTGAAAGCGTCGACGGTTGTACCTTGGTAATGACTATTCTGCATGGCCAGCAAATAGCTCCACCACCTTCGCACGATGTCATTAATGTTGCTCCTATCCCTGTTTCAACTCTGTTAGCTCGGGTAAGCCTTCGAGCGTTTTGTTCCTGTGTATGTTGCATCCAAACCCTGGCTCATTCATCTTATGCTCTTCCTTATGGCACCAGTGGTGCAAATTGAGCCGAATGGTAGTCAAGCCTTGCTACTGTTCGACAATGCCCGGAAAGACTTAGAGTATAGCGGTTGGCTCACCTTTGTCCAACGGTTTGAGGTTTTTAATCTATTTGTTTCACAGTACTTCACCTTGAATTTTGATGGCTGTAGAGCCAAGGTAGGCGACATTAAGCTTGAGTTGAGTGAAGAGTTCATTAGCTCTGCCACCGGGTTAGCAGCCATGGGCCAGCGATGGTTCAAAACCTCTAAAGTTGAGGAGGTGTCATGGCCACTACTGTTCGTCTCACGAAAGGTCACATCCTGTGACAGAGGTATGCCCATTTCCACACTTAAACCAAGATGGCATGATCTTTTGATGGTGGTTAAACAATTCGTGACCTGTGAGGGTCGGTATGGGCTAGTTTTTCTCTACCACCTTCGTTTGTTAATGAATTTTATGGGTTATCCATTGAATATGCCTTTTTATTTCCAGTGAACTCTTTATAAAATGGCTAAGAGGTTTAAAAGATAAAAGGTCGATAGTATCTTGTTCCACCATGGACTAAACAGACTCATCGTTGTTCATCACTTAAATCTCCACGGTGATAGTTGGCAAGCTTTTATCTCTCGGAATGGTTTTGCTGATGTAGAGCCCGTCCAAGTTGACAAGCCTATGGTTAGTGAAACTAAGGTCGAGCCACCCATGCCCTTCCATGTCCTACTACCCTCTCCTAAACCCTCAGTCAACCCTGATATCGACCTACCCGACATTATAACTGAGAAGGCTGAGGCTGTAAAAAAGCCTGTGAGCAAAAAGGTCAAGGGAAACCCTACTGTTGATGGCAAAGGTAAAAATAATGCTCGGCTTATCTCGAGAATGGCTAGGAATAATCCTAAACCTAGTGTTGAGAAGAAGCCCATAGTCCTCAGTGAAGACTCAGACTTCGACATAGAATGCTTCCTAGCTAGTGAGTACCCTTACTCCCAAGGTCTGTGCTCTGAGCCACCCTATGAATTCATTTCTAATCTACCCCCTTGCCTAAGGAACAATCCTAGCTACCCTGAGATCAAGCTTCCTAATGAAACCCTCGGCAATGTAACCAAACCCTCACCTGCATTTTCGAAGACCGGACAGTTGTCATGTGACCAATGTGATGTGTGGTTGGAACGATACTATATAGACGTTCCCTTACTTCAATCGAAAATCAAAGCGTTGGAAAACCAAGTTACAGTATTGACAAGCCAAAGGGACAAGCTTCAAGCAAATGATAGGAAGAAGAAAACCATTGGTTCCATCGTTTTTAGGAATGTCGAATCGGCTACAGCTGTCGTCAATTCCAAAATGTCATGATCAAGCTATCTTCTCGTCATCCAGGTATGAATTTCGATATCATTTTCGTTTTGTGAATTGCTAGGATTAATATAATGATTTGAGTTTGGTTTTCAAATAGCTCTATCTATTGTTTGAAATGACTCTGTTATAGCCATATCGAAAACGGTTATGTTGTTCATCCTGTACATGGTTTTCATTTTGCTAAAATTAAATAAGGTTATGATTTGGTTAAATGATTTGGTCGTGCCCAGTTTAGCAATTGATTGGTTTTCATTTGTTTTGATTCGTTTGACTTTTGGTGTGAGTTAACGAAATAAATGGTTTTCTTTCACTTGGATTTTGTTTGTATCTGACCTGTACAGGAGATTTTTATGCTAAAATTAGAGCACGATCATGTTTTGATTTGGTATGATTTCGTTATGGTGGGATTATATCGGCTCTGATTTAGTTTGTATGCTGTGATTTTGGAACGACTTCGTGAGTTTGAATTGATGTGATGTAATCTTCTAAATCAGGAATACAACTCTGATCGACTCCGATTTGGAAAGAATGACTATGTTTTGTATGGAAACAATATTCTCGTTTAAGCCTGTGGAAAATATATCTACGCCCGAATCATGGAATGGTTTTGATTCACAACGACTATGTTAAACTCCAATTGTTTGATTTTGTTTTGTCTTGATTGGATTGTTGTGTATCTTCAGTTAGTACGATTGATTTTATGAGTTGAATTCGTATAAAAAATAGAAATGACACTGCTCTGTTTGATTTTAACTTTCAAAACGAGTTGGTTAAACCCAGATCGACATATGTTATCTCTGTCAAATTCGGTTAATAGTTCATTTTGAAATAAATGCTAGTAATATTTTTATTGAAAATCAATCGATTTCGTCCGCCCCCAATTGGCAATAACAAACGATTTGGCGAATCGCACAGACCCTGTTATCAATTGATTGATCCCATTATGATTTCGTATGTGATAATTTACATACCAATTTTGATTTTATTCGCTATTAGCATGATCGTTTATATTGAATACAATTATATCAGTTTGAGAAAATGATCTTGTTTGGATTCGATCATGTTTCCTGTTGATGAGGCAACAATAACAAACAATTACCTATGATTTGTTTAACTGTATCGATTTCAATTGGTTATGAATCGATTTCATTACTGTCAGTTATCCAACATGATTTTGTTTACCCGATTTTGTGACAACAAACGAAACAGAGTACACACATCTCTTTAGTCATTTATTAATCTCAGTCTTGTTTGATTTCAAATTAGTTTAACAATTTCAATTTGAATGATTCACTTGTCTTTCAAATAAGCTATTAGATACTTGTTAATTTTGATTCTTTAAAAATTTGAATTGATTTTAATGTTGATTCTGTGTCTGATTTAGACTAGCTACAGAATCGCAAGATTCTGTAGCAAGTTTTTAGAATTAGATTTTTATCATTTTCATTAAAAAAATATTCTCCTAACTTGTCCATTTTTTACCCTTTTTAGGTACATCCGAATTGCATTGGGCATGCTGGACAGTCTAGGAGATATTTGTGTGATTTTGTTTTTATTTTAGGTTCCTAGTTTAGTCAGACTTGGGATATTTTCCCAGATTTTATGTAAATAGTTTTGATAACTTCCATAGGGATGTTTTACCCTGTGGAAGGTCTTTAAATACTTATTATTTTTTGTAATAAATCATCCTCACTTGTGGGAGAACCAGGCTATGGATTTATAATAAAAACTGAGACAAGAGTTGATGTCTTGCTACAGCTTTCGCTTTCAATATATCAATCTTTTGTTTCAAGTTTATGCATGTCACTTTGCAGTTGATTATAGACTACTTTAGCTATCATAGTCTGTTGGAGGATGATATGATTTAATTAATGTGTTATCCATATCTGATTTCTTTCATTACTTAAAAATACAGCGATTACTTTGTTTCAGTTAATGAATCACAAATTTCTCTTCTTCATTAATTGAATCATTTCGTATAGATCTTTGCATACAGGTTTATCTAACTGTGAAGATTTATAAATCACAAGATTGTTGTAATTTTTATGTCTTGTTTGTCCTGTAATCATATGTGAAGAGCACTGCAGCTTATTGTTTACAAGGAGCTTCTAGATAATTCGGTGCGGGTTTCCTCCCTCCGATCAGCTAAGACAATCATTACATGCAGGACAAATATGGAGCGTTTCTCTAGGTCAATTTGTTATTTATTTGTTGATTAATTTGTTAGTATAATTAAGTACTTTAGTTAGGTATATGTTTAGTTTAGATTTGTAGTTAGAGTTAGTATATTAGTTGTTTAGTTTAGTTAGTTTTTATTTAATTTCCTTTTCATAAAATTATAAAATCAACAAAAAATACCTCTCATTGTCTTAGGGCATAATACAAATGAGTTTTTTAGATTTTCATTCAAATCTGTAAATTGTTAATCTTGTACATTTTGTGAATAAGATTTATTTCAGTTAGTAGTTAGATATTTGATTTTATAGAGTTAGTATAGTATTAGATAGTAGATTGTATATATATATAATAGTTAGTTTAGTTTATTAGTTCGTTTTATTTCTTTTTAGTTAGATTAGTTTAGTTTGTTTTAATAGTTAGTTTTAGTTAGATTAGTTAATTTAGAGCAGTTTTCTTTTGTTTTCGTAGGACTTAGATAAGCTAATGGAGCCGCTAAACCCGTCAGGGTGGTTCATTTCTAATGGCTTGGGTTATTAGACAACCCCGGACCGGTTCCACTAACCCAGTTGATGGATGATCATTTTCGCCTGTCAACAAATTGCGCTAGAAGGAGGGCCTGAAATACTTATTATTTTTTATAATAAATCATCCTCACTTGTGGGAGAACCAGGCTATGGATTTCTAATACAAACTAAGACAAGAGTTGATGTCTTGCTACAACTTTTGCTTTCAATATATCAATCTTTTGTTTCAAGTTTATGCATGTCACTTTGCAGTTGATTATAGACTACTTTAGCTATCATAATCTGTTGCAGGATGATATGATTTAATTAATGTGTTATCCATATCTGATTTCTTTCATTACTTAAAAATAAAACGATTACTTTGTTTCAGTTAATGAATCACAGATTTCTCTTCTTCATTAATTGAATCATTTCGTATAGATCTTTGCATACAGGTTTATCTAACTGTGAAGATTTATAAATCATGAAATTGTTGTAATTTTTATGTCCTGTTTGTCCTGTAATCATATGTGAAGAGCGCTGCAGCTTATTGTTTACAAGGATCTTCTGGATAATTTGGTGCGGGTTTCCTCCCTCCGATCAGCTAAGACAATCATTACATGCAGGACAAATCTGGAGCGTTTCTCCAGGTCAATTTGTTATTTATTTGTTGATTAATTTGTTAGTATAATTAAGTACTTTAGTTAGGTATATGTTTAGTTTATATTTTTAGTTAGAGTTAGTATATTAGTTGTTTAGTTTAGTTAGTTTTTATTTAATTTATTTTTGATAAAATTATAAAATCAACAAAAAATACCTCTCATTGTCTTAGGGCAGAATACAAATGAGTTTTTCAGGTTTTCATTCAAATCTATAAATTATTAATATTGTACATTTTGTGAATAAGATTTATT
>JZKD02S1893913.1:48572-120504 GCA_000966675.3 Picea glauca | reverse complement strand
TATAATATTTAGATTAGTTTATTAGTTTGTTTTATTTCTTTTTAGTTAGATTAGTTTAGTTTGTTTTAATAGTTAGTTTTAGTTAGATTAGTTAATTTAGAGTAGTTTTCTTTTGTTTTCGTAGGACTTAGATTGGCTAACGGAGCCTCTAAACTCGTCAGGGTGGTTCATCTCAAACGACTTGGGTTATTAGACAACCTCGGACCGGTTCCACTCTCCCAGTTGATGGACGGTCATTTTCTCCCATCAACAAATGGCGCTAGAAGGAGGGCCTGAAATTAATTAATGGCACGAGGCGGTCACAAGAGTCCTCCACCACCTAATCACTCACCTATAGTGACTAGAATCCACTCAAATGATAGTATTCCCCTTTAAACAACAACCACATCAACCGACGATCCACGGATCACAGTTGAGCTAGCAACCGCTAATCCTACAGGTGGTGACATACAAGAGATTGTCCGCCAATCTCTTATAAAAAAACATAGTGCCTTAGCTCGTTTGAGGCAGCCAAACTGTCCGTGGGGTCAACCTTTGGATTTATTTGATATCAGAGAACAATTAGGAGACACTAACCTCACTGTGAACCCTACAGATCCAAACCTAAATTCTGCTGCAGGAGGATCTGGGATACCTCCTTCACCACCTCCATCATCTCCTTCCTCTTCTGGAGGAGATTCCTTTGACGAAGGCGATTCCCCTTCTCAGCCTTCCACACCTACTACACCAATGGAAAATCATAACAACCCTTCTAGACCCTGGCTTGACCAGGATTTCATAGTTGTACCTGGAGCTCAGCATCCTTTACCTAAACACCCGGAGAAATGGCTTCCCAAGTTTGACCCTGACTCTAAATAGATCGTTGAAGATCACATTAAAATTTTTATGTTAGCCATAAGACTCCGCAATGTCGAACACGAAGACATTTTCTGTAGGTTGTTCCCCTATACTTTTGAGGGCAATGTATCCACATGGTACTTTTCCCAACAACCCCATACTATCGTGTCTTGGGAAAAGTTTGAGTCATGCTTTTTGGAAAAGTTCGGAGACGGTAAGCCTCCGGAAGTCCTAGTCATGGATGTTTCTAGCTTAAGAATGAACCCAAAAGAAAAAGTTAAAGACTTTAATCAAATATTATTAACACTTAAAAATCGAATCCCTATGGATTCCATGCCCGCCGAGAATCTTATAAGAGCATACTACACTAAATCTTTGCATCAAAGTATAGCTATTTGGGTTAAACGATCTAAGAAAGCCACGTTGTTAGAATCCTTCGAGGAAGCCAGCCAGATTGAAAAAGATATACTTAGTCTTAAAGACTCTACTAGCAATGAAACAGAAACTAGTTCTTCTTCCAAAAAGAAGATCGAAATCCTCCCTAGACCTACTCAAAGTAAAACACAACCTGAAAGCTCGGATTTAGAAAACTTAACTAAAGTTATTCAAAAACTGTCAAATCAAGTTATAGACTTGAAAAGGGAAACCGAAGAAGCTTCCTTGAGCAAAGGACCTTACAAACCCCCATTCCAGAAGCCTTTTCCTACCAATCGACCTAATCCAACCACCAAAGTCTTTAATCTAAAAAGTCTGCAATGCGCCCTTCAAACAATTCTAGAAGCCCAAGATAACTTGATGCCTCCTGAGATTCCTAAGGAGGTAGTTGAACAAGAGATAGTTCAAGAAGAGGAGTCTTCTCCAAACATTTTTGGATACTTCTCGGATAGAATCTTTCAAGATAACTTCGAGACAGTACATCCCTATAATACCAGGAGTAAGACAACAAACAAACCTTCTTCCGAAAACACTACAACTTCGCCTCCAAAGCAATATAAATCAGCTGAGACTAAACAGAGTAATGTGAAACCCAACCTAGATTATGATGTAGTTGAAGATCTTAAAAAGTTGAGAGCTAACAATTTTGTTTATGAGTTACAGAAATTTCCATTTCTGCTACAAAAAATGTTACAGAATATTTCAGAGAATGACAAAAATGGTAATTCAAGTGGTAACAAGGTTGTGCAGAACAAAGTTCCTCAGAAGACTTCCACTAAAAACATCCTGATCCTCAATATAAAGGGATCCTTCCTGTAAGTAATGTAAATAATGTAAATAATGTAGATAAAGTAGCTTTAGAAACTGCGAGTAAAAAGCCTCAAGCTACCACTCTTAGTACTCGCAAACATGTACCTCCATTTTTGTTAACTTTTGAAATCTTTAATAGAAACATGCACAATTGTATGGTAGACTCAGGAGCGTCAATCAATGTGATGCCATGGTCTATATGCCAGAAGATTAACGCTAAAGTTGAACCCTCCACCTTAAAAATCATACAACTTGATCGGACCAATGTTAAAGCTATAAGCGAGCTAAATAATGTGCTTATTAGATTATCATCTAACCCCAAGGTTCATCAAGTCATTGATATAATTGTTGTGGATATGTCAAAAGTGTATGGTCTGTTTTTAAGCAGGGACTGGTCGGAGCAACTACACGGTTATTTCGCGACAGATTGGTCTCATCTATGGCTTCCAGAGAACGGCGAGCCTAACAAAATCAAGTTAAATCTTGAACGCTACCTTAAGTTCATGATCACAGATTTGAATGATCCCAATGAACCATTTACACCTTCTGCTGATTCACTCAAAGTACAAGGGATGGACACCTTCTTCGGCAATTTCATGGTCGAGGCTTCAGCTATCACCAATCCAAAACAACAGTCCGACATTGTAGCATATATGCAGCAAACAAATTCTATGCAACGGTCTCATGTATCCGATTGAATTCAAATTTGGTCTCTTTATTTTGATGGGTCAAAGTCCAAAGAAGGAGCTGGTGCAGGCTGCGTTATTATTGATCCGACAGGTAACAAAACATTGATTGCATGTAGGCTGGAATTTGAATGTACTAACAATCCTGCAGAATATGAGGTTTTACTGCAAGGTCTCAGAAAAGCTTTGGATATGAACATTCAAAATTTGACCGTCTTTGGCGACTCCGAAATAGTGGTTAGACAGGTAAGAGATTCTATCCACTGTCTGTCTCCACATCTCAAAAGATACCAATCCAAGGTATGGAATTTAATGAATAAATTTGTTGCTTTCAATATAAATTCTATTCCTAGATTGAATAACTCTGTAGCAGATCTATTAGATAATGTAGCCTCTAAACTTCTTCCTACAGAAGGATTGTTCCCAGACGCATTCTTCGTCGAACTGTTGTTCAGGCCATCCGTTCCTGACAACATCACGAAATGAAGAGTCTTTGATGACGATCAGTAGATTATTAACTTTCTGCACATGGAAGAAACCTTTCAAGGCGCGGTGATAGACGAACACACACACGATGACAATTTGCGCGATTTCAAGGTAATACCAGATCCGAGAACTCCTGAATCTTCATGGGACATGGTAAACTTGATCCCTAAATCTGTAGTTAGATTAGAGAAGTTTTACGATCTTCAAGATAAATTTAAAAAGTCGGTCAATTGTAAAACCAATAGTTCCTCGTTATCTTATGAAAAAGTAAACTTAGGAACTAATGAAAATCCCCAGTGCATTAATCTAGGGGTAGGATGTTCTGAACAAGAAAAAGTTGCATTTATTAAATTGTTCAAATAATTTAAAGATGTCTTTGCATGGACGTATGACGACCTTAAAACGTTCGACCCTAACATCATACATCATGTCATTCCTATGAAGCCCCAAACCTTACCCTTTCAACAAAAACTGAGGAAAATGCACCCTAAGCTCGAACCGACCATTCAAAAAGAATTGAATAAGCTCCTAAATGCTAAGATAATTTTTCCTATTAGACACATTCAATGGGTTTCTAACCTTGTCCCAGTTCGGAAGAAAAGTGGGGAAATCTGACTTTGCGTCGATTTTTGAAACCTTAATAGAGCGTCTGATAAAGACAACTATCATGTCCCACCCATGGAAAATATCCTTCAACAAGTATCTGGTTCTAAGAGGCTATCTTTACTGGATGGTTTCTCGGGATACAACCAAGTCTTGATGTCTCCACCAAACCAACTTAAAACTACCTTACGTACCCCGTGGGGCACTTATGCTTATCGAAAAATGCCCTTTGGATTGATTAATGCTGGAGCCACTTTCCAGAGAGAAATGGACATTGCTTTCCGAGGCTTAATAAATCAGTCCGTCGTAGTTTACTTAGATGATGTTACCATATTTTCTAAAAACAAAAATGATCATCTAGCTCACTTATGAACCGTTCTACAACGATGTTGTAAATACAACATCTCCTTGAATCCTAAAAAATCCATCTTTGCAGTAGAACAGGGTAAACTCTTAGGATTTATTGTGTCAAGTGAGGGGATGATTATCGACCCCGAAAGGACTCAAGTCATCGCAAAACTTCCCCCTCCTACATCCAAAAAATCTATGCAGTCTTTCTTAGGCCAAATTAACTTTGTGAGAAGATTTGTCCGTAGTTTCTCCAAAATGGTCAGGCCTTTACAGAATTTGATTAATAAAGACACCCAATATCACTGGGGACCCCTAGAAAATCAAGATTTTAATGCAATAAAGAAGGTCATAATAGACGCTCCGTCTCTCATGAGCCCTGATTTTTCTCAAGACTTTACACTCTACACTTTTGCTTCTGACTGTTCCTATGTCGCCGTCCTAACCCAAAAGAATGTCGAGAACAACGAAGTACCCATTGCCTTTATGAGCTCTACTTTCAAAGGCGCTGAACTTAATTACTCAGCAGTAGATTGGAAAGCTTACACTATTTTCAAAGCAGTCAAGAACTTCCGGTCCTATCTTTTCAAGTCAAGGACGAAAGTCATTGTCCCTTACCCAACCGTCAGGAACCTGTTAGTGCAGAAGGAACTAGGTGAAAAGAGGGCTAACTGGGTCACCTCCTTGCAGGAGTATGACTTAGAAATCACCCCTTCTCAGATAATGAGAGGCCAAGGGTTATGCAAGTTAGTTGCTGATTCAACAGTATGACAACAAGAAGAAAGCGATATGTCAAACCTAGGACAACACGATCAAAATCTAATCTGTTGCGCACAAAACCCTATCAGTCCTTGGTATGACGATATAAGATTTTGTCTTGAACATGGGTCAGCCCCCCATCACTTGGATCCCACTAAAAGAAGAGTGTTGAGATTAAAGTCAGCCTCCTTTCATATAGTTAATGGTATCCTGTTTCATCAAAGTTTTGACGACATACTGATGCATTGTCTTGAAAAAGACGAAGCAGAAAAACTCCTGCTAGATTTGCATGCAGGAGAAATTGGTGGTGATTTTGGTGGTGACGCCACTGCCCATAAGGTTTTAAGAGCCAGTTATTACTGGCCCACACTTTTTAGAGATGCACATGACTTGTGTCGTAAATGTATCATTTTTTAGAAAGCATCAGGGCGGTTACAAAAACCAGCCTTTCCTTTGCAGCCCGTTTTAGCAGATTCTCCTTTTCAGCAGTGGGGCCTTGATATCATAGGTCCGATCAACCCCCCGTCTTCAAAATAGCACAAGTTTATTGTGACAGCCACAGATTACTTTACCCGATGGTCTGAAGCTGCTGCGTTAAGAACCGTCAACACCAGTTAGGTAATTTCCTTTCTAAATTCAAATATTATCACTCGTTTTGGTATCCCTGACTGTTTAATATTCGATAATGCTTCTTACTTTTCCTCTCTTGAGATGAGCGAGTTCTCTTTGGAAAAAGGAATTAAATTGAAGTATTCTGCTAGCTATTACCCCCAAGGCAATGGATTGGCAGAATCGACAAATAAGAACTTGATTAAAATCATCAAGAGAACGGTGGTTGAAAATCACAAAAATTGGCACAATGAACTGTTGTATGCACTGTGGGCTGATAGGGTAACACCAAAAGCTGTTGTAGGTAACTCCCCCTTTTTTCTCGTTTATGGCAGAGAAGCAATTCTGCCACCTCACATTCTTCTTCCTTCACTTCAGTTGTCACAAAAAATCCATGAAGAAGATTGTCCCCCTTTGGAAAACCGAATTAACGCTTTGATGAAGCTAGAAGAGGTAAGAGCCCAAGCTAAACGAAAGTTAGATCAGCATCAACTATTAGTTAAAAGTTGGTTCGATTCTAACTCTGCTTTTGATAGAAATTTCGAAGTAGGTGATCTCGTCTTGAAATGGGACAAACCACATGAGGGAAAGGGAGAGCACACAAAATTTCAAAACTTATGGCTTGGACCGTTTTTAATTGCTGAAAAGTTAGGTCCCAATTCTTTTCGATTGCAAAATCTTGAGGGGCAACGTGACACCTATCCGGTGAATGGCCAAGCCTTGAAAAGATACTTTGCTTGATGACAACCCTTGTATATTATGTACATATTTTGCTTCTGTTTGTTTTTTCGTTTGCTTTTTGTTTTTAATTTTTCCTTTGAATTTATAGGCTTGTGTTTTTTGAAATACACATACCTGTACATCGAGCTATTCAGAAAAAGAAAACAGAAAATTTCCTTCGCTGAAATAACTGCTAAGAAAATTGTATAAACATCGATGGTATTTTTCTGAAATTTATATCTGTATTGGCAAAAAGTCTGTTGTTTGAAAGAAGTTAACTGATTTTGATCTTTGAGTAAATCTTGTCATGATCATCTATTATCTTTTTATGCTGTCCCTATTCCTTAAGGGAATGACTCAGAAGATGTCTCTCTGCCTTATGAAGTTTTTTTTGTAAATGAAACATCTCTGGATCTTAATAAAGGACAGTTCTAAAAAATTCTGATGAGGTCTAAAAAAATTTGTTAAAATATCATGATTTTCAGCGTCACCCCGCTCAACTATATATCTTTGAAAAGCAAAACAAAATAAAATAAATTAATAGAGTTGTGGGAAGTGCTTATAAACCCGCCGGGATATTCAACAGGTCAGTTGGCAGCGGGTAAATGCATGCATGATGCCAAGACAACTTCACCGGGGTACTGAACATGCCCGCTAGCAGCGAAGCAATGTCGGGTATATGAAAATTTGCAAATAAGAAACCACTTTAATGTCCTTTATTCTGATCTAGAACTTCTTGGAAGGATACAGATGTTAGAGTGGGTTAAATGGAAACCCTATCGAGGCTATGGATGCCTACTGGCAGCAGTGTTTCTGTCAACAGTATTGGAGATTTTATCTTTAATATCGTGACTCGCTGGTCTTAAGACTATTATCTGTTTTCATCTTTTCAAACACTGCTGGAATAGTTGGTTAATGATGATGTTTATACGATTTTCTGGTTGTTATTTTTGAGTTGGAATTATCTTTGTTGTCCTAATCTGAATTTTTCCTTTTGGAAGAGATAACTACTTCTACCAGTGTGTCGCCATTGTTGGTAGCCAATTCACATTTTTCACCATCTTATAAGCTACCTACACCAATGTTTTGCAAACATTAATTTTTCGTCGCAATTCTCAAATAAACGACACTTTTATTTTTTGTGATATTTGCACACTTACCTTCGTTTTTGTTTTCACGACTGTAAGCGTGCAAACTTGGTCTTTCTAAGTTGCATTAAAATCATTATTGACTTGTCATTATCATTCTTGTCGATTACATTTTACTTATCATTTTGCAATTGGCAAAACTTTTTGATCTGTACTCATTGGACATTCTTTGATTGATTATGTAATTTCGTTTCATGAGTAATTGAGGTTGTGATGCACTGGTAATTGGATTTATATGTTCTTTGATTTGATCTATTTGGCACATTGGTTAAACTCTTGGTATGAATTGTTCTATACAATGCATGTCACATAGCCAAACCCTTGGTATTGGATTCAATTTGTGTGTTTGGTTTTAAAACTATGGCATTTGATTGCGCACATGGTTTATCCACTCACCAAAGGTTTCGTTTGATTGATTGAAATGGCATAGTTATAACACTTATGCGTTGTGTTATTTATAGTTGAAAGCACCGACGGTTGTACCTTGGTAATGAATATTCTGCATGGCCAACAAATAGCTCCACCACCTTCGCACGATGTCATTAATGTTGCTCTTATCTCTGTTTCACCTCTGTTAGCTCGGGTAAGCCTTCAGGCATTTTGTTCCTATGTATGCTGCATCCAAACCCTGGCTCGTTCACCATGTGCTCTTCCTTATGGCACCAGTGGTGCGAATTTAGTCAAATGGTAGTCAAGCCTTGCTACTGTTCGACAATGCCCGGAAAGACTTAGAGGATAGCGGTTGGATCACCTTTGTACAACGGTTTGAGGGTTTCAATCTATTTGTTGCACAACAGTTCGCCTTGAATTTTCATGGCTGTAGAGCCAAGGTAGGAAACATTCAGCTTGAGTTGAGTGAAGAGTTCATTAGCTTTGCCACCGGGTTAGCAGCCACGGGCCAGCGATGGTTAAAAAACTCTAAAGTTGAGGAGGTGCGATCGACACTACTATTCGTCTCACGAAAGGTCACATCCTGTGACAGAGGCATGCCCATTTACACACTTAAACCAAGATGGCATGATCTTTTGATGGTGGTTAAACAATTCGTGACATGTGAGGGTCGGTATGGGCTAGTTTTTCTCTACCACCTTCGTTTGTTAATGAATTTTATGGATTATCCATTGAATATGCCTTTTTATTTCCAGCGAAGTCTTTATAAAATGGCTAAGAGGTTTAAAAGAGAAAAGGCTGATAGTAGCTTGTTCCACCACGGCCTAATCAGACTCATCGTTGTTCATCACTTAAATCTCCACAGTGATAGTTGGCAAGCTTTTATCTCTCAGAATGGTTTTGCTGATGCAGAGCCCATCCAAGTTGACAAGCCTGTGGTTAGTGAAACTAAGTTTGAGCCACCCATGCCCTTCCATGTCCTACTGCCCTCTCCTAAACCCTCGGTCAACCCTGATATTGACCTACCCGACGTTATAACTGAGAAGGATGAGGCTATAAAAAAGCCTGTGAGCAAAAAGGTCAAGGGAAACCCTACTGTTGATGGAAAAGGTAAAAATAATGCTCATCTTATCTCGAGAATGGCTAGGAATAAGCGTAAACCTAGTGTTGAGGAGAAGCCCATAGTCCTCAGTGAAGACTCGGACTCCAACATAGAATGCTTCCTAGCTAGTGAGTACCCTTACTCCCAAGGTCTGTGCTCTAAGCCACCCTATGACTTCATTTCTAATCTACTCCCTTGCCTAAGGAACAATCCTAGCTACCCTGGGATCAAGCTTCCTAACGAAACCCTCGGCAATGTAACCAAAACCTCACCTGCATTTTCGAATCCCGGACAGTCATCATGTGACCAATGTGATGTGTGGTTGGAACGATACTATATAGACGTTCCCTTACTTCAATCGAAAATCAAAGCGTTGGAAAACCAAGTTACAGTATTGACAAGCCAAAGGGACAAGCTTCAAGCAAATGATAGGAAGCAGAAAACCATTGGTTCCATCGTTTTTAGGAATGTTGAATCGGCTACAGCCGTCGTCAATTCCAAAATGTCATGATCAAGCTATCTGCTCGTCATCCAGGTATGAATTTCGATATCATTTTAGTTTTGTGAATTGCTAGGATTAATATAATGATTTGAGTTTGGTTTTCAAATAGCTCTGTCTATTGTTCGAAATGACTATGTTATAGCCATATCGAAAACGGTTATGTTGTTCATCCTGTACATGGTTTTCATTTTGCTAAAATTAAATAAGGTTATGATTTGGTTAAATGATTTGGTTGTGCCCAATTTAGCAATTGTTTGGTTTTCATTTGTTTTGATTCGTTTGACTTTTGGTGCGAGTTAATGAAATCAATGGTTTTCTTTCGCTTGGATTTTGTTTGTATCTGACCTATATAGGAGATTTTTATGGTAAAATTAGAGCACGATCATGTTTTGATTTGGTATGATTTTGTTATGGTGGGATTATATCGGCTCTGATTTAGTTTGTATGCTGTGATTTTGGAACGACTTCGTGAGTTTGAATTGATATGATGTAATAATCTAAATCAGGAATAAAACTCTGATCGACTCCGATTTGGAAAGAATGACTCCGTTTTGTATGGAAACGATATTCTCATTTAATCCTGTGCAAAAGATATCTACGCTCGAATCATGGAATGGTTTTGATTCACAACGACTATGTTAAACTCCAACTGTTTGATTTGCTTTTGTCTTGATTGGATTGCTGTGTATCTTCAGTTAGTACGATTTATTTTATGAGTTGAATTCATATCAAAAATAGAATTGATACTGCTCTGTTTGATTTTAACTTTCAAAACGAGTTGGTTAAACCCAGATTGACATATGTTATCTCTGTCAAATTCGGTTAATAGTTCGTTTTGAAATAAATGCTAGTAATATTTTTATTGAAAATCAATCAATTTCGTCCGCTCCCAATTGGCAATAATAAACGATTTGGCGAATCATACAAACCCTGTTATCAACTGATTGATCCCATTATGATTTCGTATGTGATAATTTACATACCAGTTTTGATTTGATTTGCTATTAGCATGATTGTTTATATTTAATACAATTATATCAATTTGCGAAAATGATCTTGTTTGGATTCGATCGTGTTTCCTGTTGACGAGGTAGAAATAACAAACAATTACCTATGATTTGTTTAATTGTATTGATTTCAATTGGTTATGAATCGATTTCATTACTGTCAGTTATCCAACATCATTCCGTTTACCCGATTTTGTCACAACAAACGAAACAGAGTACACGCATCTCTGTAGTCATTTGATTAATCTCAATCTTGTTTGATTTCAAATTAGTTTAACAATTTCAATTTGAATGATTCGTTTGTCTTTCAAAAAAGCTATTAGATACTTGTTAATTTTGATTCTTTAAAGATTTTAATTGATTTTAATATTGATTCTGTGTCTGATTTAGACCAACTACAGAATCGCAAGATTCTGTAGCTAGTTTTTAGAATTAGATTTTTATCATTTTCATTAAAAAAATATTCTCCTAACTTGTCCATTTTTTACCCTTTTTAGGTACATCCGAATTGCATTGGGCATGCTGGACAGTCTAGGAGATATTTGTGTGATTTTGTTTTTATTTTAGGTTCCTAGTTTAGTCAGACTTGGGATATTTTCCCAGATTTTATGTAAATAGTTTTGATAACTTCCATAGGGATGTTTTACCCTGTGGAAGGTCTTTAAATACTTATTATTTTTTGTAATAAATCATCCTCACTTGTGGGAGAACCAGGCTATGGATTTATAATAAAAACTGAGACAAGAGTTGATGTCTTGCTACAGCTTTCGCTTTCAATATATCAATCTTTTGTTTCAAGTTTATGCATGTCACTTTGCAGTTGATTATAGACTACTTTAGCTATCATAGTCTGTTGGAGGATGATATGATTTAATTAATGTGTTATCCATATCTGATTTCTTTCATTACTTAAAAATACAGCGATTACTTTGTTTCAGTTAATGAATCACAAATTTCTCTTCTTCATTAATTGAATCATTTCGTATAGATCTTTGCATACAGGTTTATCTAACTGTGAAGATTTATAAATCACAAGATTGTTGTAATTTTTATGTCTTGTTTGTCCTGTAATCATATGTGAAGAGCACTGCAGCTTATTGTTTACAAGGAGCTTCTAGATAATTCGGTGCGGGTTTCCTCCCTCCGATCAGCTAAGACAATCATTACATGCAGGACAAATATGGAGCGTTTCTCTAGGTCAATTTGTTATTTATTTGTTGATTAATTTGTTAGTATAATTAAGTACTTTAGTTAGGTATATGTTTAGTTTAGATTTGTAGTTAGAGTTAGTATATTAGTTGTTTAGTTTAGTTAGTTTTTATTTAATTTCCTTTTCATAAAATTATAAAATCAACAAAAAATACCTCTCATTGTCTTAGGGCATAATACAAATGAGTTTTTTAGATTTTCATTCAAATCTGTAAATTGTTAATCTTGTACATTTTGTGAATAAGATTTATTTCAGTTAGTAGTTAGATATTTGATTTTATAGAGTTAGTATAGTATTAGATAGTAGATTGTATATATATATAATAGTTAGTTTAGTTTATTAGTTCGTTTTATTTCTTTTTAGTTAGATTAGTTTAGTTTGTTTTAATAGTTAGTTTTAGTTAGATTAGTTAATTTAGAGCAGTTTTCTTTTGTTTTCGTAGGACTTAGATAAGCTAATGGAGCCGCTAAACCCGTCAGGGTGGTTCATTTCTAATGGCTTGGGTTATTAGACAACCCCGGACCGGTTCCACTAACCCAGTTGATGGATGATCATTTTCGCCTGTCAACAAATGGCGCTAGAAGGAGGGCCTGAAATTAATTAATGGCACGAGGCGGTCACAAGACTCCTCCACCACCTAATCACTCACCTATAGTGACTAGAATCCACTAAAATGATAATATTCCCCTTCAAAAAACAACCACATCAACCAACGATGCACGGATCACAGTTGAGCTAGCAACCCCTAATCCTACAGGTGGTGACATACAAGAGATTGTCCGCCAATCTCTTATAAAAACACATAGTGCCTTAGCTCGTTTGAAGCAGCCAAACCGTCCATGGGGTCAACCTTTGGATTTCTCTGATATCAGAGAACAATTAGGAGACACTAACCTCACTATGAACCCTACAGATCCAAACCTAAATTCTACTGCAGGAGGATCTGGGATACCTCCTTCACCACCTCCATCATCTCCTTCCTCTTTTGGAGGAGATTCCTCTGACGAAGGCAATTCCCCTTCTCAGCCTTCCACACCTACTACACCAATGGAAAATCAGAACAACCCTGCTAGACCCTGGGTTGACCAGAATGCCATAGTTGTACCTGGAGCTCAGCATCCTTTACCTAAACACCCGGAGAAATGGCTTCCCAAGTTTGACCCTGACTCTAAACAGATCATTGAAGATCACATTAAAAAATTTATGTTAGCCATAAGAATCCGCAATGTTGAACACGAAGACGTTGTTTGTAGGTTGTTCCCCTATACTTTTGAGGGAAATTCATCCACATGGTACTTTTCCCAACAACCCCATACCATCGTGTCTTGTGAAAAGTTTGAGTCATGCTTTTTGGAAACTTTCGGAGATGGTAAGCCTCCGGAATTCATAGTCATGGACCTTTCTAGCTTAAGAATGAACCCAAAAGAAAAAGTTAAAGACTTTAATTAAAGATTCTTAACACTTAAAACCCGAATCCCTACATATTCCATGTCCGTCGAGAATCTTATAATAGCATACTACACTAAAGCTTTGCATCAAAGTATAGCTATTTGGGTTAAACGATCTAAGAAAGCCATGTTGTGAGAAGCCTTCGAGGAAGCCAGCCAGATTGAAAAAGATATACTTAGTCTTAAAGACTCTACTAGCAATGAAACAGAAACTAGTTCTTCTTCCAAAAAGAAGATCGAAATCCTCCCTAGACCTACTCAAAGTAAAACACAACCTGAAAGCTCGGATTTAGAAAACTTAACTAAAGTTGTTCAAAAACTATCAAATCAAGTTATAGACTTGAAAAGGATGACCGAAGAAGATTCCTCAAGCAAAGGACCTTACAAACCCCCGTTCTGGAAGCCTTTTCCTACCAACCGACCTAATCCAACCACCGAAGGCTTTAATCTAGAAAGTCTGCAATGCGCCCTTCAAACAATTCTAGAAGCCCAAGATAACTTGATGCCTCCTGAGATTCCTGAGGAGGTAGTTGAACAAGAGATAGTTCAAGAAGAGGAGTCTTCTCCAAACATTTTTGGACACTTCTCAGATAGCATCTTTCAAGCTAACTTCAAGACAGTACATCCCTATAATACCAGGAGTAAGACAACAAACAAATCTTCTTCCGAAAACACTACAACTTCGCCTCCAAAGCAATCTAAATCAGTTGAGACTAAACAGAGTAATGTGAACCCCAACTTAGATTATGATGTAGTTGAAGATCTTAAAAAGTTGAGAGCTAACATTTTTGTTGATGAGTTACTAAAATTTCCATTTCTGCTACAAAAAATGTTACAGAATATTTCAGAGAATGGAAAAAATGGTAATTCAAGTGGTAACAAGGTTGTGCAGAACAAAGTTCCTCAGAAGACTTCCACTAAAAACAATCCCAATCTTCAAGATAAAGGGAGCCTTCCTGTAAGTAATGTAAATAATGTAAATAATGTAGATAAAGTAGCTTTAGAAACTACGAGTAAAAAGCCTCAAGCTACCACTCTTATTACTCGCAAAAATTTACCTCCATTTTTGTTAACTTTTGAAATCTTTAATAGAAATGTGCACAATTGTATGGTAGACTCAGGAGCGTCATCCAATGTGATGCCATGGTCTGTATGCCAGAAGATTAACGCTGAAGTTGAACCCTCCACCTTAAAAATCATACAACTTGATCGGACCAATGTTAAAGTTATAGGTGAGCTAAAGAATGTGCTTATTAGATTATCATATAACCCCAAGGTTCATCAAGTCATTGATATAATTTTTGTGGATATTCCAGAAGTGTATGGTTTTTTTTAAGCAGGGACTGGTCAGAGCAGCTACACGGTTATTTCGCGACAGATTGGTCTCATCTATGGCTTCCAGAGAACGACAAGCCTAACAAAATCAAGGTAAATCATGAACGCTACCTTAAGTTCATGATCACAGATTTGAATGACCCCAATGAACCATTTACACCTTCTGCTGATTCACTCGAAGTACAAGGGATGGACACCTTCTTTGGGAATTTCATGGCCGAGGCTTCAACTACCACCAATACAGAACAACAGTCCGACATTGTAGCATATATGCAGCCAACAGCTTCTATGCAATGGTCTCATGTACCCGATGGAAGTCAAATTTGGTCTCTTTATTTCAACGGGTCAAAGTCCAAAGAAGGAGCTGGTGCAGGCTGCGTTATTATCGATCTGGCAGGTAACAAAACATTGATTGCATGTAGGTTGGAATTTGAATGTACTAACAATACTGTAGAATATGAGGCTTTACTGCAAGGTCTCAGAAAAGATTTGGATATGAACATTCAAAATTTGACCGTCTTTGGCGACTCCGAAATAGTGGTTAGATAGGTAAGAGATTCTATCCACTGTCTGTCTCCGCATCTCAAAAGCTACCAATCCGAGGTATGGAATTTAATGAATAAATTTGTTTCTTTCAATATAAATTCTATTCCTAGATTGAATAAATCTGAAGCAGATCTATTAGCTAATGTAGCCTCTAAACTTCTTCCTGCAGAAGGCTTGTCCCCAGACACATTCTTCGTCGAGCTATTGTTCAGGCCATCCGTTCCTAACAACATCACAAACTGGAGAGTCTTTGACGATGATCAGCAGATTATTAACTTTCTTCACATGGAAGAAACCTTTCAAGGCACGGTGATAGATGAACACACACACGATGACAATTTGCGCGATTTCACAGTAATACCAGATCCGAGAACTCCTGAATCTTCATCAGACATGGTAAACTCGATCCCTAAATCTATAGTTAGATTAGATAAGTTTTACGATCTTCAAGATAAATTTAAAAAGTCAGTCAATTGTAAAACCAATAGTTCCTCATTATCTTATGAAAAAGTAAACTTAGGAACTAATAAAAATCTGCAGTGCATTAATCTAGGGGTAGGATGTTCTGAACAAAAAAAAGTTGCATTTATTAAATTGTTCAAAGAATTTAAAGATGTCTTTGCATGGATGTATGATACCTTAAAATGTTAGACCCTAACATCATACAACATGTCATTCCTATGAAGCCCCAAACCTTACCCTTTCAACAAAAACTGAGGAAAATTCAGCCTAAGCTCGAACCGACCGTTCAAAAAGAATTGAATAAGATCCTAAATGCTAAGATAATTTTTCCTGTTAGACACACTCAATGGGTTTCTAATCTTGTCCCATTCTAGAAGAAAAGTGGGGAAATCCGACTCTGCGTCGATTTTCGAAACCTTAATAGAGCGTCTGATAAAGACAACTATCCTGTCCCACCCATGGAAAAGATCCTTCAACAGGTATCTGGTTCTGAGAGGCTATCTTTACTGGATGGTTTCTCAGGATACAACCAAGTCTTGATGTCTCCACCAGACCAACTTAAAACTACCTTCCGTACCCCGTGGGGCACTTATGCTTATGGAAAAATGCCCTTTGGATTGATTAATGCTGGAGCCACTTTCTAGAGAGAAATGGACATTTCTTTCTGAGGCTTAATCAATCAGTCCATCATAGTTTACTTAGATGATGTTACCGTATTTTCTAAAAACAAAAATGATCATGTAGCTCACTTACGAGCCGTTCTACAGCGATGTCGTAAATACAACATCTCCTTGAATCCTAAAAAATCCATCTTTGCAGTAGAACATGGTAAACTCCTAGGATTTATTATGTCAATCGAGGGGATGATTATCGACCCCGAAAGGAATCAATTCATCGCAAAACTTCCCCCTCCTACATCCAAAAAATCTATGCAGTCTTTCTTAGGCCAAATTAACTTTGTGAGAAGATTTGTCCCTAGTTTCTCCAAAATGGTTAGGCCTTTACAGAATTTGATTAAGAAAGACACAAAATATCACTGGGACCCCTAGAAAATCAAGCTTTTAATGCAATAAAGAAGGCCATAATAGACGCTCTGTCTCTCATGAGCCCCAATTTTTCTCAAGACTTTACACTCTACACTTTTGCTTCTGACCGTTCCTATGCCGCTGTCCTAACCCAAAAGAATGTCGAGAATACCGAAGTACCCATTGCCTTTATGAGATCTTCTTTCAAAGGCGCTGAAATTAATTACCCAACGGTAGATCGGCAAGCTTACGTTGTTTTCAAAGCAGTCAAGCACTTCTGGTCCTATCTTTTGAAGTCAAGGACGAAATTCATTGTCCCTTAGCCAGTCGTCAGGAACCTGTTAGTGCAGAAGGAACTAGGTGAAAAGAGGGCTAACTGGGTCACCTCCTTGCAGGAGTATGAATTAGAAATCACCCCTGCTTAGATAGTGAGAGGCCAAGGGTTATGCAAGTTAGTTGATGATTCAACAACAGGACATCAAGAAGAAAGCGATATGTCAAACCTAGGACAACACGATCAAAATCTAATCTGTTGCGCACAAAACCCTATCAGTCCTTGGTATGACGATATAAGATTATGTTTTGAACATGGGTCAGACCCCATCACTTGGATCCCACTAAAAGAAGAGCGTTGAGATTAAAATCTGCCTCCTTTCATCTGGTTAATGGTATCCTGTTTCGTCAAAGTTTTGATGGCATACTGATGCGTTGTCTTGAAAAAGACGAAGCAGAAAAAGTCCTGCTAGAGTTGCATGCAAGAGAAGCTGGTGGCTATTTTGGTGGTGACACCACTGCCCATAAGGTTTTAAGAGCCGGTTATTACTGGCCCATGCTTTTTAGAGACACACATGCCTTGTGTCGTAAATGTATCATTTGTCAGAAAGAATCAGGGTGGTTACAAAAAGCAGCCTTTCCTTTACAACCCGTTTTAGTAGATTCTCCTTTTCAGCAGTGGGGCCTTGATATCATAGGTCCGATCAAACCCCCATATTCACAACAACACAAGTTTATTGTGATAGCCACAGATTACTTTACCCGATGGTCTGAAGCTGCTGCATTAAGAACCGTCAACACCAGTAAGGTAATTGCCTTTCTAAATTCAAATATTATCACTTGTTTTGGTATCCCTGACTATTTAGTATACGATAATGCTTCTTACTTTTCCTCTCTTGATATGAGCGAGTTCTCTTTGGAGAAAGGAATTAAATTGAAGTATTCTTCTAGCTATTATCCCCAGGGCAACGAATTGGCATAATCGACAAATAAGAACTTGATTAAAATCATCAAGAGAATGGTGGTTGAAAATCAAAAAAATTGGCACAATGCACTGTTGTACGCACTGTGGGCTGATAGGGTAACGCCAAAAGATGTTGTAGGTAACTCCCCCTTTTTTCTTTTTTATGGCAGAGAAACAATTCTTCCACCTCACATTCTTCTTCCTTCACTTCAGTTATCGCAGAAAATCCAAGAAGAAGATTGTCCCCCTTTGGAAAACCGAATTAACGCTTTGATGAAGCTAGAAGAGGTAAGAGCCCAAGCTAAACGAAATTTAGATCAACATCAACTATTAGTTAAAAGATGGTTTGATTCTAACTCTGCTTCTGATATAAATTTCGAAGTAGGTGATCTTGTCTTGAAATGGGACAAACCGCATGAGGGAAAGGGAGAGCACACAAAATTTCAAAACTTATGGCTTGGACCATTTTTAATTGTTGAAAAGTTAGGTCCCAGTTCTTTTCGATTGCAAAATCTTGAGGGGCAGCGTGACACCTATTCGGTGAATGGCCAAGCCTTGAAAAGATACTTTGATTGATGACAACCCTTGTATATTATGTACATATTTTGCTTCTGTTTGTTTTTTTGTTTGCTTTTTGTTTTTAATTTTTCCTTTGAATTTATCGGCTTGTGTTTTTTGAAATACACATACCTGTACACCGAGCTATTCAGAAAAAGAAAACAGAAAATTCCTTCGTTGAAATAACTGCTAAGAAAATTGTATAAACATCGATGGTATTTTTCTGAAATTTATATCTGTATTGGCAAAAAGTCTGTTGTTTGAAAGAAGTTAATTGATTTTGATCTCTGAGTAAAGCTTGTCATGATCATCTATTATCTTTTTATGCTGTCCCTATTCCTTAAGGGAATGACTCAGAAGATGTCTCCCTGCCTTAGGAAGTTTTTTTTGTAAATGAAACATCTTTGGATCTTAATAAAGGACAGTTCTAAAAAATTCTGATGAAGTCTAAAAAAATATGTTAAAATATCATGATTTTCAGCGTCAACCCGCTCAACTATATATCTTTGAAAAGAAAAACAAAATAAAATAAATTAATAGAGTTGTGGGAAGTTCTTGTAAACCCATTGGGATGCTGAACAGGTCTGCTGGCAGCAGGTAAATGCATGCATGACACCAAGACAAATTCGTTGGGGTACTGAACAGGCCCGCTGGCAGCGAAGCAATGTTGGGTATATGAAAATTTGCAAATAAGAAACCTCTTTAATGTCCTTTATTCTGATCTAGAACTTCTTGGCAGGATACAGATGTTAGAGTGGGTTAAATGGCAACCATGTCAAGGCTATGGACGCTTGCTGGCAGCAGTGGCTCTGTCAACAGTATTGGAGATTTTATCTTCAATATCGTGACTCGCTGGTCTTAATACTGTTATCCGTTTTCATCTTTTAAAACACTGGTGGAATAGTTGGTTAATGATGATGTTTATACGATTTTCTGGTTGTTATTTTTGAGTTGGAATTATCTTTGCTGTCCTAATCTGAATTTGTCCTTTTGGCAGAGATAACTGCTTCTACCAGTGTGTCGCCATTGTTGGCATCCAATTCACATTTTTCAATGTCTTATAAGCTGCCTACACCAATGTTTTGCAAACATTAATTTTTCGTCGCAATTCTCAAATAAACAACACTTTTATTTTTTGCGATATTTGCACAATTACCTTCGTTTTTGCTTGCACAACTGTAAGCGTGAAAACTTGGTCTTTCGAAATCGCATTAGAATCATTATTGACTTGTCGTTATCATTCTTGTTGATATGCCCATTGCATTTACATTTTACTTATCATTTTGCAGTTGGCAAAACTTTTTGATCTGTACTCATTGGACATTCTTTGATTGATTATGTAATTTCGTTTCATGAGTAATTGAGGTTTTGATGCATTGGTAATTGGATTTATATGTTATTTGATTTGATATATTTGGCACATTGGTTAAACTCTTGGTATGAATTGTTCTATACAACGCATGTCACATAGCCAAACCCTTGGTATTGGTTTTGATTTGTGTGTTTGGTTTTAAAACTATGGCATTTGATTGCACGCATGGTTTATCCACTCACCAAAGGTTTCGTTTGATTGATTGAAATGGCATAGTTATAACGCTTATGCGTTGTGATCTGTATAGTTGAAAGCGCCGACGGTTGTACCTTGGTAATGACTATTCTGCATGGCCAACAAATAGCTCCACCACCTTCGCACGATGTCATTAATGTTCCTCCTATCCCTGTTTCACCTCTGTTAGCTCGGGTAAGCCTTCGGGCATTTTGTTCTTGTGTATGATGCATGAAAACCCTAGCTCGTTCACCGTGTGCTCTTCCTTATTGCACCAGTGGTGCGAATTGAGCCGAACGGTAGTCAAACCTTGCTACTATTCGACAATGCCCAGAAAGACTTAGAGGATAGCGGTTGGCTCACCTTTGTACAACAGTTTGAGGGTTTTAATCTATTTGTTGCACAACAATTCGCCTTGACTTTTGATGGCTGTAGAGCCAAGGTAGGCGACATTCAGCTTGAGCTGAGTGAAGAGTTCATTAGCTCTGCCACCAAGTTAGCAGCCACGGGCCAGCGATGGTTCAAAAACTCTAAATATGAGGAGGTGTCATGGCCACTACTATTCGTCTCACGAAAGGTCACATCCTGTGACAGAGGTATGCCCATTTCCATGCTTAAACCAAGATGGCATGATCTTTTGATGGTGGTTAAACAATTCATGACTTGTGAGGGTCGGTATGGGCTAGTTTTTCTCTACCACCTTTGTTTGTTAATGAATTTTATGGATTATGCATTGAATATGCCTTTTTACTTCTAGCGAAGTCTTTATAAAATGGCTAAGAGGTTTAAAAGATAAAAGGCTGATAGTAGCTTGTTCCACCACGGCCTAATCAGACTCATCGTTGTTCATCACTTAAATCTCCACGGTGATGGTTGGCAAGATTTTATCTCTCGGAATGGTTTTGCTGATGCAGAGCCCGTCCAAGTTGACAAGCCTGTGGTTAGTGAAACTAAGGTCGAGCCACCCGTGCCCTTCCATGTCCTACTGCCCTCTCCTAAACCCTCGGTCAACCCTGATATCGACCTACCCAACATTATAACTGAGAAGGCTAAGGCTATAAAAATTCCTGTGAGCAAAAAGGTCAAGGGAAACTCTACTGTTGATGGCAAAGGTAAAAATAATGCTCGGCTTATCTCAAGAATGGCTAGGAATAAGACTAAACCTAGTGTTGAGCAGAAGCCCATAGTCTTCAGTGAAGACTCGGACTCTGACATAGAACGCTTCCTAGCTAGTGAGTACCCTTACTCCCAAGGTCTGTTCTCCAAGCCACCCTATGACTTCGTTTCTAATCTACCCCCTTGCCTAAGGAACAATCCTAGCTACCCTGGGATCAAGCTTCCTAACGAAACCCTCGGCAATGTAACCAAACCCTCACCTGCATCTTCGAAGCCGAGACAATCGTCATGTGACCAATGTGATGTGTGGTTGGAACGATACTATATAGACGTTCCCTTACTTCAATCGAAAATCAAAGCGTTGGAAAACCAAGTTACAGTATTGACAAGCCAAAGGGACAAGCTTCAAGCAAATGATAGAAAGAAACAAACCACTGGTTCCATCGTTTTTAGGAATGTCGAATCGGCTATAGCCGTCGTCAATTCCAAAATGTCATGATCAAGCTATCTGCTCGTCATCCAGATATGAATTTCGATATCATTTTCATTTTGTGAATTTCTAGGATTAATATAATGATTTGAGTTTGGTTTTCAAATAGCTCTCTCTATTGTTCGAAATGACTCTGCTATAGCCATATCGAAAACGGTTATGTTGTTCATCCTGTACATGGTTTTCGTTTTGCTAAAATTAAATAAGGTTATGATTTGGTTAAATGATTTGGCCATGCCCAGTTTACAATTGATTGGTTTTCATTTGTTTTGATTCGTTTGACTTTTGGTGTGAGTTAACGAAATCAATGGTTTGCTTTCGCTTGGATTTTCTTTGTATCTGACCTGTACAGGAGATTTTTATGCTAAAATTAGAGCACGATCATGTTTTGATTTGGTATGATTTCGTTATGGTGGGATTATATCGGCTCTGATTTAGTTTGTATGCTGTGATTTTGGAACGACTTCGTGAGTTTGAATTGATGTGATGTAATCTTCTAAATCAGGAATACAACTCTGATCGACTCCGATTTGGAAAGAATGACTCTGTTTTGTATGGAAACGATATTCTCGTTTAAGTGCAAAAGATATCTACACCCGAATCATGGAATGGTTTTGATTCACAACGACTATGTTAAACTCCAACTGTTTGATTTGCTTTTGTCTTGATTGGATTGCTGTCTATATTCAGTTAGTACGATTGATTTTATGAGTTGAATTCGTATCAAAAATAGAATTGATACTGATCTGTTTGATTTTAAATTTCAAAACGAGTTGGTTAAACCCAGATCGACATATGTTATCTCTGTCAAATTCGGTTAATAGTTCGTTTTGAAATAAATGCTAGTAATATTTTTATTGAAAATCAATCGATTTCGTCTGCCCCCAATTGGCAATAATAAACGATTTGACGAATCCCACAGACCCTGTTATCAACTGATTGATCCCATTATGATTTTGTATGTGATAATTTACATGCCAGTTTTGATTTTATTCGCTATTAGCATGATCATTTATATTTAATACAATTATATCAGTTTGAGAAAATGATCTTGTTTGGATTCGATCGTGTTTCCTGTTGATGAGGCAACAATAACAAACAATTGCCTATGATTTGTTTAACTATATCGATTTCAATTGGTTATGAATCGATTTCATTACTGTCGGTTATCCAACATGATTCCGTTTACCCGATTTTGTGACAACAAATGAAACAGAGTACACACATCTCTTTAGTCATTTGATTAATCTCAGTCTTGTTTGATTTCAAATTAGTTTAACAATTTCAATTTGAATGATTCGTTTGTATTTCAAATAAGCTATTAGATACTTGTTAATTTTGATTCTTTAAAGATTTTAATTGATTTTAATGCTGATTCTGTTTCTGATTTAGACCAGCTACAGAATCACAAGATTCTATAGCTAGTTTTTAGAATTAGATTTTTATCATTTTCATTAACAAAATATTCTCCTAACTTGTCCATTTTTTACCCTTTTCAGGTACATCAGAATTGCATTGGGCATGCTAGACAGTCTAGGAGATATTTGTGTGATTTAGTTTTTATTTTAGGTTCCTAGTTTAGTCAGACTTGGGATATTTTCCCAGATTTTATGTAAACAGTTTTGATAACTTCCACAGGGATGTTTTACCCTGTGGAAGGTCTTTAAATACTTATTATTTTTTATAATAAATCATCCTCACTTGTGGGAGAACCAGGCTATGGATTTCTAATACAAACTGAGACAAGAGTTGATGTCTTTCTATAGCTTTCGCTTTCAATATATCAATCTTTTGCTTCAAGTTTATGCATGTCACTTTGCAGTTGATTATAGACTACTTTAGCTATCATAATCTGTTGCAGGATGATATGATTTAATTAATGTGTTATCCATATTTGATTTCTTTCATTACTTAAAAATACAGCGATTACTTTGTTTCAGTTAATGAATCACAAATTTCTCTTCTTCATTAATTGAATCATTTGGTATAGATCTTTGCATACAGTTCTATCTAACTATGAAGATTTATAAATCATGAGATTGTTGTAATTTTTATGTCTTGTTTGTCCTGTAAGCATATGTGAGGAGAACTGCAGCTTATTGTTTACAAGGAGCTTCTAGATAATTCGGTGCGGGTTTCCTCCCTCCGATCAGCTAAGACAATCATTACATGCAGGACAAATCTGGAGCGTTTCTCCAGGTCAATTTGTTATTTATTTGTTGATTAATTTGTTAGTATAATTAAGTACTTTAGTTAGGTATATGTTTAGTTTAGATTTGTAGTTAGAGTTAGTATATTAGTTGTTTAGTTTAGTTAGCTTTTATTTAATTTCTTTTTCATAAAATTATAAAATCAACAAAAAATACCTCTCATTGTCTTAAGGCAGAATACAAATGAGTTTTTCAGGTTTTCATTCAAATCTGTAAATTGTTAATATTGTACATTTTGTGAATAAGATTTATTTCGGTTAGAATTTAGATATTTGGTTTTATAGAGTTAGTATAGTATTAGATAGTAGATTGTATATATATATATAATAGTTAGATTAGTTTATTAGTTTGTTTTATTTCTTTTTAGTTAGATTAGTTTAGTTTGTTTTAATAGTTAGTTTTAGTTAGATTAGTTAATTTAGAGTAGTTTTATTTTGTTTTCGTAGGACTTAGATGGGCTAACGGAGCCACTAAACCCGTCAGTGTGGTTCATCTCAAACAACTTGGGTTATTAGACAACCCCGGACCAGTTCCACTCTCCCAGTTGATGGACAGTCATTTTCGCCCGTCAACAAGTTTCTATCTTATTTCTTTATTGAATAGAAAACCAGTTTTACTGTATCTCTGTTATTTTGTGTTAAGCACATTTTATTAATCTGTATTCATTTCATTTTGCTCATAAAATCTAGATCAGTGGTATCAGATCGGTCTTCTCCTTGTCGTCTTAATGCATGTCCCCAATGAGTTCAGAGTACAAAGACTTGGGTCTCGAGCTTGTTTCTCTTGAGGACAAAAAATCCCGCACGCCCAAGCGACCTCTCATGGCAAGAGAAAATAAAGATGAGAGGACAGGAGATCCTTTCAAACTCTTGATTGAGGAAGCCCTCATGCAATAGAGGAACGAGATGATGGATAGTTTTGTGTAGATCCTTCGGTGGCTACCAACAACCAACACATCTTCTTCGAACGGAGGCATTGCCCCCTTCAAGGTACAAATAAACTTCGATATTCCTATATTTGAAGGTCAGATAGACGCAGATGTTGTAGACAAGTGGTTGAATCTACTAGAAGGTTATTTTTCTGTCCATAACTTTTAGAATAGATAAATGATTACTTTTGTACTCCTCAAAGTCGTTCCCCATGTCAAATATTGGTGGGAAACGTTCTGTGAGAAAAAGGAAATAGAGGAACCCTCATTATTTTCAGTCACGACCACCTGGGAATCCTTTAGGGATGCTATTAAGGAACAATACTACCCTGTCGAAAGTTATGACGACCTGTATACCAAATGGACCACACTATAGAAATAAAGAGACCAAGCAGTGCCATATTTCACAAATATGTTCCATACCTTGTGCACCAAGCTGGGTATCAAATATTTAGAGCGACATCTGGTGCTCAACTATCGTGGTGCTTTACATAGATACATCCAAACCAAAATGGAATTTATGGACATCTCATCCTTGGGCGTGGCCTACAGATATTCCATCAAAATCGAGCAAAAGCTCAAACAAAAGACACGGCTATTTGGGCCTGGGAACCCCTCACAACAAAAGCTAGGAAAGGGCAGCCCAAACCCATAGAATAAAGGACAGAGAAAAGATGGACACTATCAAGACAACCATTCCAAGCCACAAGCAAAGAAGGACACCGAAAAGATAAAGAAAGACACTGGGAAGTGGTGCAACTTCCATAAGAGCCCTTGGCATAACACTGCTGACTACCGCTCAAAGTAGTCGTTGGTGGCCAAAGTGAAAGCCTTTGAATCAGATGTAGATTCTGACTCTGAGCCAGAACTAGAAAGGGGAAGATGGATCATTGATGCGGAACCTAGTGCCACCGTTGCTACCACCAAGCTCCAACATGGTGAACTAGACGAGCCAGAAGAAGGAGAACACCTCTTCCATTCACAGATGTGGGTAAAAGGCACCCCACTGCACTTCATTGTTGATAGCAGTAGCCAGAAGAACCTCATCTCAACAGAGGTCATCAAGCGGCTAGCCCTACCAACAATGCCGCACCCACAACCCTACACCATTGGATGGATCTGCCAAGGAAGTGATCTCTGCGTCAACCAACAGTGTCGACTATTGTATGACATCAAGCCCTTCAAAGACAAGGTATTGTGTGACGTTTTCTCTCGAAGTTTGTGATGTTATTTTGGGCCAACCTTATTTATGAAAACGTCATGTTGTATATGAGTCTAGGCCTTGTAGTGTTATTATTAATTTGAACATGAAATTGTACAGGATACCCAAGGCAGTCCCACCTAGTGTTATTTCCTTGATCTCTGCTAAGTAATGCAGGAAGGTCATCTCTCAGATGGAGAAGTTTGTCTTCTTCGTGATTCGTTCTCAAAATAAGCGAAAGATCACAACCACATATAGGGACTCTACGACCAACCTCTCCACATAGCAGAAGCAAGTAGATAAGATCGTGGAAGAATACTCAGATATCTTCTCCTCACCTACAGGGGTACCTATGCACTACCAAGTCAAGCACCCCATCGATATGACCCTCGACGCACCACTGCCCAATGGGCCAGTCTATTGTCGCTCTTTATTAGAGAATGAGGAGATCAAGCGACAGCTCCAATAATTTCTCTACAAGGGGCACATCTATCCCAGCTCATCACCTTGCAGGAGCCCAATCATGCTCGTACAGAAGAAATATGGAACATGGAAACTCTGTATTGATTACCAGGCTCTGAATATAATCACAGTCAGAAATTGGTACCCGATTCCCTGAATCGATGACCTCCTTGATCAACTTACGGGGGCCAAATACTTCAGTAAGATTGATTTGAAGTCTGGATACCACCAGGTCTCGATAGAACAAATAGATGTATGGAAGACCACCTTCAAGTCAAAGGAAGGCCTTTTTGAATGGTTGGTCATGCCCTTTAGTTTGACAAATGCTCCAGCCACTTTCATGAGGATGATGGATGATATCCTGCGACCATTCACCAATACTTTTGTAGTGGTGTATCTGGATGACATTCTAATTTATAGCAAGACTTGGGCTGAACACTTACAACATATTTAACAGGTTTTGCACACCCTACGGCAGCACAAGCTATACACCAACTTGGAAAAATGATTGTTTGGCATGGACAGGGTCCATTAGCTGGGCTAGATCATTGATCAACATGGAGTACATGTGGATCCAACCAAGATCCAAGTCATCCGTGACTGGCTAGCCCCAACCACACTCACTTAGCTTCAGAGCTTCTTGGGCCTTGCCAAATTCTATTGCAGGTTCGTGCTGGGATTCTCCCATATTTCATGAGCACTCATCCAAATAAACAGGGGTGGTGATAAGGTGAAATTTGCGTGGGGCTGGTCCCAAAAGAAAGAGTTCGATGATTTGAAGTAGTTCTTTTGCTCAGCCCTAGTATTTTCACTACCAGAGCTACAGTATCCCTTTGATATTGAGACAGATGCTTCAGACTATGTTGTGGGCATCGCTCTCACTCAACATGGCCACCCCGTGGCCTATCATAGTGAGACACTATCAGATACTGTCCATAAGTACCCTACTTACAAAAAATAAATGTACTCCATTGTGAAATCCTGTCGCTAGTGGAGACATTACATTCTTGGGAAGGATACATTCATCCACACTGATCATACTTACAGCAATTCCACCTCAACATCAAGTATAAAACTAGAAGCACCAATCACGTCATTGATTGCCTCAACAGACCACCAGTTGTGGAACTCACCACAGTGCTAGACTCTTGCGGCCATGAGACCTTTAGATGGCCCCAACTCTATGAGATAGACCTTGACTTCGCCACCACCTACCAAATGTTGGGTGCAAACGTAGTTGTCAATAAATTCCATCTTCAGGATGGGTTGTTGTGTCGTCTGGGCCATATCTGTGTTCCATCAAGTGAGCGAGCGATGTTGATCTGGGAATCCCACTACAATCGGGTGGTAGGACACTTTGGTATCGAAAAGACAGTGGCGATGCTACAGAAACATTTCTACTGGTTGAAACTTCGACAGGAGGTCAACAAGTGTATGAGGTCCTGCACTGCCTGCGCTATTACCAAACTGACCACTAAGAAACAGGGCATGTACACCCCTCTTCCTACTCTTGATAGGCCATGGGAATCCATCTCAATGGACTACATGTCGGGCCTCCCATCCACCAAGTGGGGAAATGACTGTGTTTTTGTGGTTGTTGATCGCTTTTCTAAGATGGCGATTTTGGTTGCCTGCAAGAATAGCATCACAGCAGAGGCCACTGCCAAGCTCTTCTTTGAACGAGTCTGGGTACATTTTGGAATCCCAAAAACCATTGTCTCATATCGGGATAGTTTATTTCTCAACACATTCTGGTTGAGCCTCTGGTCATTGTCGGACACCAAGCTCACCAAATCCATGACCTTCCACCCCCAAATAGATGGCCAAACCGAGGTTGTAAATTAAATGATTGTGCATATCCTTTGCATGTATAATTCAAAGCACCCCCTCACATGGGATGAGAGCCTTCCCTATGTCCAACATAGCTACAACCGAGCCCTGCATAGCTCAACCGACCACAACCTCTTTCAGGTGGGGTTGGGATTCCAACCATTGGGTCCCATAGATGTTGCACTTCCCCTTGCGATCACCTCGAATGACTCATCTTCTACTACAAATGAAGCTGACAAAAACACCTGATTCATTGAGAATATCCAGCACATCCACCAATAGGTTCAGGATATCCTACAGAAGTCCAATGAAAAATACAAACAATGCCATGATCAACATCAGGTGCCACATAAGTTTCAGGTGGACGACAGAGTTTGGTTGCACTTGTAGAAAGAACGCCTTACATGACCCCATCAAAAGCTTCGCCCACTCTGTTATGGGCCATACAATATCACCAAGGCCATGGGGGATAATGCTTTTGATCTCAACATTCCTCTCTTCCTTGGCCTGCACCTAGTGTTCAACGTGGACCTCCTTTGACCTTATTTCCCACCATTATTAGACACCTCAGATGTAGCAAAACAACTGACACCAACAAAGCTCAACCCTGACTACATACAATAGAAATCCAATGATCAGATTTTGGACACACAAATCAAGGGAAATCGAAAACAAAGAATCCAGATTTATTGAATCATCAAAGCATGGCAACTCCTGCACCAAGGCAAGTGGCTCACCTGGGGCCAAATTCAGCAGAAATTTCCTCATCTAATGGGGGGAATCAACGCAATAGAGACCATTGCTTCCTAAGGAGGTAGGATTGATCCAAGTGTATATCAGTGGCCACCCACATTTTCCATCTAGCTCAAAACAACTTTCTAGCAATTTTGATAATTTACTATTTTTAGCAGTTTTTTGGGTCCTAAACTTCGAGAGTCATTTTGAGGCCCTAAACGACATTTTTTGGGGTATGTTGTTGTCGCAAAATTTCATCATGATTTTTTGTGAAACTGTTGTATTCCTTGGATAGATATTTGCAATGGGCTATCATACGCCTAAAACGAAGATCGCATGGAAAAGTTACGACCCCGGGAAGTTGATGTACTGACTTACCCAAATGGGGCCCACATGACTTTTGGCGCTTCATCTCCTAGGGTTAGGTTTTTGGATGTCTAGGGTTTTTTGGCATTCCTGTTTATTGTAAAAATGCCTTCAGAGCCTCATTGTAATCATCTTCTTGCGAATGAGTGCAACCGTCACATCTCTTCTCAGAGATAAGCCGCCACCATTCCAGCAAGCTTGTTTCCACTACATTTTACAGTTTCCAACTTATTTCTTTATTGAATAGAAAACTAGTTTTACTATATCTCTGTTATTTTGTGTTAAGCACCTGTTAATAATCTGTATTCATTTTGTTCTACTCATAAAATCTAGATCAGGCAAGAGCATATCCGGATCAACTCTATAGTCGATCCTAGCATAAGGGTAGTTGTCTATGGCTATCAAATATTGATGCCACCAGATAAAGAACTCATCGTTGTAGGGGGTTGGTACCCTGCCACCTCCTAATCACCTCATCACCTTGGTCCACTGTGACATGGATGGATCGTGAGGTATGCGTGAAATGACCTCCACTATAGGGATTAAACCTGGACTCCACTCAAAGAAAAAAATACATAATATATATGCAAACCCAAGGTTTTGTTTGCTCCCCTGTTTGCAATATGTTAATTGGCTCTTCATGTTAGCTAGTAGTGAGGTACACCTGTTGTAAAATGTGGATCACAAGCATTCTACTACGTAAAATATGAGTTGCCTTGATTCCTAGTGCAATGAGGCCAACCCCATGATCCGTGTAAGTACAAGAATGACTATCTTCAATATCAGGTTCTCGATCGCCCTGATGGGGAGTTGAATCCCTACTTTATTGATGCCTGTAACATAGTTGGTGGCAATGTAGTCCTCTATGTTCATACCATCCCCAACTCCCCGGTCTTTGAGATTCACCACCTCACCCCAACGAGACAATCTGGTGACGAAATAGATGTCCTCTACTTCAATTCTCAATGGTTTCCCATCGAGATTGAAGGCCTCTATATCCAGATCCCAAAAATTTACTATAATTTGAAGCAACCTCACTTGAGCCCTCATTCCTTTAGAGACTAAAACTTGTAAAGCCCACATTTTTTTAGGGAAAGTTGGGCCCCTGCATATCTTTCCACTATTGCATCTAATTCCTCATGCTCTCTCTCTCTCCATTCAAGTACTATCCTGCAAAAGAAAAACCCTTTTTTGAGTCAAACTATTTAAGAAAAACTAGTTTGTGGACTTGTATGTGGCCTATAATGTTAACAATTGCATGTAGGGACAAATATATGTGGGAAGGCTTTGCATTTACCACACACATGTCTCCATATATGCGACCCGATGAACTACAGACCATGTACACCCTAATTCATAATGTGTTCCCTTTAAAACTCAAAAAATGGGGTCTAATTTGAAATTGTAAACCACTAGAAATGAAGAGGAGGGAAAGAGAAATTACTTGGTCCAAATAGTTGTCAATTTCATTGCTTGTATCTCCCACAATAAACGCTTGAAGATCATGGAAAAATTGGTCCAAAATGCACTATGTGGGTAAAAAAATCAAAATGGTATGGTAGAGGCTTACCAAACATGGGTGCCCTAGTTAAAACCTATGTGCCATCTGGTGCCCATGCAGAAATTATTCCCTTATAGTTCCAATATGACTTTGCGTTCGAACCTCATATTCTTACTCATAAGAATTATAAATTTTACCTATGGGACTTCCACTGAGTCTTAGTTAAGCTCTTTTTCGACTCTATAAAAAAGAAAAAATATTGTCGAATGAACTTGTCTCTTTCACACTCGTTAAATGGATTTGAAAGGATGTCTATTCTATGTACGTTTAACCCTTTTTCGGACCAAGTAGACTAATTTCAAAAAGGAATACTCTAGTCACTAGTGGTGAGAAGAGTTCTCGTGGGCATTGTTTTATACTTTTCGGGCTTTGGGGACTAAATTTATTAAAAAGGACATTCTTTGGAATTAATTTGTAATTGCATTCAATTATCTTGCTTGCAGTATTGAGCCTATTTTTGGTTCCTTCTTCTTTGTTATAAGCCCATTACCTCAACAATTTGCATCACTAGCCAAGTAGAGCCTTGTTTATATCCTTTGCATCTTGACACCATGTACCCTAAGAGGAAAAATTCCTTTGAGTGTCCATACCCTGCATGAACTTCCTTGCATTCAATATAGGTATGTTCCACTAATTGGAGCTAGTTGTTTACTCGTGACACTTGTTTCCTTGTCCGTATCATAGCATTCATTTGTCTATGAAAAAAAAAAAATACAGGCGGGAAAATAATATTATCTTATGTTGGCAGCAGTCGTGTCGCCTTTGAACAGATCTCAATATTTTGAGTCAACTTGTCATCCAAAGTTTGGTTATAGCATGACCTTAGGAAGTTGAGATCGTTACTTAGAGTTTAATCCTCTGACTAGTTACTATTCCAGTCCCTATAGAGATTTTGATTGATTCCTCTTGCATCACAAAGTTTCATCATTGACTCTATGCTGCCAGAGTCCTCCATATGTATCATGATCTTGTTCAAAGGAAGTATACAAGATTGTGTCGGCCATTCCTCAAAAATATTGACTTTGCATGTTTACCATACCCTTAGTGTGTCTCAGAGTTACATGAAGTTGTATTCCTACCATGCACCCTGGTCCTACTTTCATCATGGGTAGGTAACCTTGAACCCAACAATCAACCTCTCCTCATTGGTCGCTAACTAGGGGTTTTCCCTTGTGTTCGACGACAATAAATCTATTCAAACATTGGGATTCATGCAATGTCTTGGATGCCACTAGCCTTATTGGTGGTTTTCTCATCTTTGTCAACAATTTTCCTTATTGGCTACTATTCAAAGTGTCTTTTTCGTGCACTACTTGCATCTGGTGCATGTGAAATATGCATAGGGTCGTTGGTTCATGAACATCTTCTTCGTCCGATTTACTCCAAATCATCAAGATATTTCTTTGTACCTCATGATGACTATGAGAGATTCCTTAATGGTCTCCTTTCAGAAGGTCTCCTTCCATCGACTTCAACTCAACTATTCTGGAAATGAGGCCTAGAGTCCTATGAGTACTTAGAGGCTTGCAGTCATAAGTGGCAGTTTATCCCCCCATCGACAGTTGGGAATACATCAATGTCTCATGATCGATGTATTCTTCAAGTGTTTGACCTCAACACCATTATTCACACTTGTAAGAATGTACTCGGTGCCTTGATACCTACTTTCACTATCAGTAGGTTGTCTCACATTTGTTAACGGTATACCTTAATGACCAGTAATCAAACAAAGTCTCATTGTGTTCGACCTCAACTCCTCTATTCACATTATGTATACTTGCACCTTTGGTGGATCGTGTAGAAGACTTGAAGACATCAGTTTATAGTAGTAGCTTTCCTGACCTATTGCTATCATTCATTGGACCAGTACCTATATGAATTCAGTGATCATGGGAGATCAGATTGTACTCCATTGTATACATATATCTTCATATTGATTTTGAGACTGGTTTCTGCTAGGCCTTGTTCGTGACTATGATAACCTATGGCATATATCTACTTTGTATTTCCTATTCATGGCCATTAATAGTTGTTTGGTATATTTCCACATGGATCTGAAATTTAATTCAAATTAGCAGCCATGTGTACAAAGTCATTATGAATTGTAATATTCTCATGAAAAAATATTTCTTCAAGTTGAGTCTCCATCACTCCACTTCTGGAAATTATAATGTATTTTGGCCATCCCAGATACTCCTCTGACCTCACACATTAGGGGGCATCTGTTATAGAAATTTTTTCCTCACCCCATGCAACTTGCTCAGAAGGCCTTTCCATTTCTCTATATAGACTTGAATTCCCCTTTTACACTTCCCAGAGCTAAAAAATCATATTTATCCACATATACATGCCCTACTAGTTAGACAATATGTGTATACATAGGTTTCATCATTACAACCCGCGTACATCAGGTTTTTTGCCCAAAATTAAAAATTGTTTCAGTTTTCCATGTCACCTCACAAGATCCATGATCCTTGACCTTCCATATACTGGAAACTCTCTTAATCGACCCTTCAGTTCCATTTGAAGGATATAAATTGGGCCATATTCAAGCCATGGAGGAGGAGAGAATTCAACGTTTGAGAGAAAAGATAATCTAGAGAAATTTTCACTTCATATTGTGTCTACATCCCTTTGTCGTTTAAAGTTTGAACACATTGTTCTGATCCGTCGGGATTTTTCGAAATGACTATGGTTGAGTTATTATTTTCATGTATTGATTAACCATTTTGAAACTTAACGAAAGCACGAAGAAATAAATGAATTATACATCCATTAACATAATTTCAGATCTGAAAAGCAATGAAAACAGCAAACCATAATGCACAAGTTTGATAACGGAGTTCGACAACTTTGCCTACGTCTCCGGGCCTTTTTCTCTGTGAGGGAGGCTTCTTGATTTCTTTTCAAAAGATTATTAGTACATATTTACATTGTCGATTGGATTCTAGACTGATCTGGTCTTGTTCGCCATGATCTCTAGAATCTTGCACAACTTACAGCACCTGAAACGGATGTCCCGAGCTCTCAGAAATCATCCGACAGCATCTCTACCTCAACAACTTCCTTGCCTCAAACTGGCTTAGACCTGGCTTTGCCTCAGCATCTTTGCTCTCAAAAACCGTCCAAAATCTCTCCAAAGGCTTCCAAATCTACCCAAATGGCCTCAACATAGCCTTGGTTAAATAGTTGGGAAAGTTGGTTTCAATCTCCAACTTCCTCCCAAGAATTAGGCTCTAAAAAAGCCCAATAACTCCCAATTACATTAAAAATGGAGTTAATTACATTTAAATCAATACAAAGTGGTTAAAAAAAAAAAACCACTTTCAACTATAATATGGTTATATTTTGGCTTATAGCCCCCAAGCCTGGGCCCGCGCACTTTTATTATGGTCATATGGTATTAATATGGCCAAGCGCTAGCCCTTTGGGCTAAGCGCTGGCCCTAGCCCCCTTTGCGCTCCAGCACCCGGTTCCAAAGTATACACATACGACCACAACCCATTGTTCAAACTCCCGCGTTGTTTGGTTAACGGTTATAACCGTTGGTTTAAAAATCAAAACCGCACATATGCAACGGTTAACCAATGGTTATATTGGAACCGCGTTTAACATTAAACCCACGCCAACCACAATTCCACGGTTACATTATCACACCAATAAGACCACGGGCCGGGGATAAGCCCCGACCCGACCCTCCACCACCGGTTACAACAATCGAATTCAAATACAAATTGTTCCGCTTTCTTAACACGAACTATCCGGTGGTCCATTGGTCGAAGGCTCATAACAAAGGCGTAGGCGATATGGGAGGTCACTGGTTCGATCTCGGTCGACCCCAAATGATTTTTGAAAACCAAATCAAATTGAAAAAACCCAGGGTGCCATGTGGCAGCCCATGATTGGGCCACGTGGAACCCTTTCATCCACTTGATGAATGCCACATGTGAACAGTTGATTGGCCCACATCACTGTCACGCGTCGCTACCACGTCACTTGTCGTATGCCCAGTCAGCACTACCACATCATCCGTCGTACGCCCAGTCAACAATTCCATGTCATCTACTGATGTCATCCATGCCATGTGTCACCCTTCCAGTGGTGACACGTGTCACCCTTCCAGTGGTGACACGTGTCACCTTCGGATTGGCCCAACCGTGTGCCAAAGTGTCAAATCTGCCTGACACGTGTCACACTCTGGTGCCGCCACGTGTCCTGTATGGACCTGCCACGTGTCACACGTGCGGACATGCCACATCAGCATCCGTACAGACTGTACGGACTGCACAGTCAGCAAAGTCAAAATTTTTGCCTGTTTGGCTCGGCGGACAGAATGCGATATCTTCTCCATATGGACTCCGTTTGAGATAAAAATTATACGACCGGAATCAGGAAGACGAGTCGGACGTAATGGTGTTGGTTTCGTTGGATTCCGAGCACTTTCATTTTTGAGCATTTTTCATACCCTGAAAGCCTTCTGAATCCGATTTCGGATCATGTTCAGCCCCCAAGATATTCCCTCTTTTATTGAGAACCTCATTGTCTCTCTTATATGAGCTTGCCTTTGGTGGAGGATTGAAGTGGTGGAGGCTCAACTAAAAGGGAGTTAGTTTCTCGGTTCTGAGACGTGCCGACACATAATTTTGTCACTCATACACTTATGTTGATCATTTTTTAATAGAAATACTATTTTCTCATCCAATTGATATCTTGCAAATACATGAATTATTATTCCATGGGTGTATTTGTTATGAATGTTAATGGATTATGCTATTGTATGTTCTAACTTTATATATTATCACCATATGCTTGCGTATCTTGGTTTTTGAGGGCAAGTTGCAGGTATAAATCTTTGGGTCGAGTTCTCAACTATGGTCTTCATTGAACGTCTGGACGAGGTAGGCTCTTTATCTTGTCTTGTTAGAATTTTCATTTATATAGAATAATTGAGATTAGAGTTGATTTATGCAGTCATTCCATCTGTTGTGGTTTACCCCATGCCATAGAGTGATTTTACTCATAACAAGGTATTTGAGCATGTCATTGAGTTATAAGAGGAGGTCAATCCCATGATCACTATGTCATATAGGAATCTGAATAAGTTCAATGACAAAATTTTAAAGGCCATAAAGAAATCGCTAGAGATGGGAGGTATATGACCTATCTCTAGTCCCTTCGCTTCTTCATTAGTATTGGTAAAGAAGAAGGATGACACAATGAGGATGTGCATTGAATATAGAGCATTGAACAAGAAGAAAATTAATAATAGGTACCCAATAACCACAATTGACGAGTTGATAGATGAGCTACATGGGGAAGTGTACTTCTCAAAGATTGACCTTCGATCAAGTTACCACTAGATTAGGGTGAGAGAGAAGGACATCCATAAGACAAAATTCAAATGTCATTATGGGAATTATGAGATTTTAGTCATGCCCTTCGAGTTGAATAATGCACCAGCTACCTTCTAGTCATGTATGATCACATATTCAACAAGCAGTTGAGGAAGTTTTTACTAGTATTCTTTGATGATCTATTGATCTACAACAAGAATTGACAGGAACATCTGAGGAATGTGGACGAGATTCTCATCATTATGGAGTAGTCATTTTTTTCCAAGGAGGAAAAGTGTGAGTTTGGACTGACAAAGATCCTCTATCTGGGGCACATGATTGGCCTTGAGGGAGTGAAGTTGCATCAAGATAATATCCATATTATTTTTATTGGCCCACCCCGAGATCACTTATAGAGTTGCGAGGATTCTTTGGGATATGTAGCTATTACATTCTCTTTGTGAAAGGGTTTTCACAATTGGGTGTGTCATTGACAAAACTCTCTAATAAGGGAGAATTCAGATGTTCAGAGGAAGAACAGGTTGCATTCAACAGGATGGAGAAAGTGATGAGCACTTACCCAGTATTAGAACTTCTACATTTATCAAAGCCATTTTCACTAGAGTGTGATGCATCCAATGAGGGAATATGGGTAGTATTGATGCAGCATCGACATCCCATAACTTTCGAGAGAAGGAATATGAGGGAGTCGAAGAATCTCTATCCTATATATGATAAGCAGATGTTGGCCATCATGCATGCATTGGACAAATTAAGAAAATACCTAGTGGGAGGCATCTTTTTGGTTTGGACTAACCACAATAGCTTGAGATATTTATTGGAGTAACATGACCTGAATGAAAGGAAACAAAAGTGGGTGAGTAAGGTGAAAGAATATGATTTTGAAATTGAGTTCATAAAGGGAAATAAGAACATAGTTTTTGATGCCCTATCCAAGAGACCTGCAACCTTCTCCATGACAAAGATATCAATAAACTGGAAGTCCATTTTATTAGTGGAAAACTCCAAGATTACCTTCACTTGTGATTTGATGGAGGGAATTATTTAGGATGAAAGATATAGGGTAGTGGATGACATCATATACCATAAAGGTAGGATTTATATTGTCCCTGAATCCACACTCAAGGATAAGTTTCTGAGGGAAGTACATGATGAACCAATGGCATGACACCCCTGGTATGTAAAGAAGTATAGGTAGGTGAGGGAGAGATTCTCTTGGAAGTGTCTCAAGGAGGATGTGCTTCGGTATGTGAGGGAGTTCATGACTTGTCAGTAGAAAAATTTCAAGCTTACACATCCTATAGGTCTACTTTAGTTGTTGCTTATTCCAGAGAAAAAGTGGCAAAGCATTTCCATGGATTTCATTACAGGGTTGTCAAAGGTACATAGCAAGGATTGTATCTATGTGGTGGTTGTCAGGTTGACCAAGTGTGCACACTTATTTTCCATTCCTTCAGAGTATAGCACATCTCAAATGGAAGACTTATTCTTCAGGGAGGTATTCAAGCTACATGGTATTCCGAGATAGATAGTCAGTGACTAAGACAACAAGTTTCTCAGCGCATTTTGGCAGGAGTTGTTCAGGTTACCGGGGACAGAGTTGAAACCTAGAACTAACTATCATCCTCAGAAAGATGGGCATACATAGATAGTGAACAAGTGAATTTAGGGATATCTGTGGAACTATGTGTAAGAGCAGTAGAGGGTGTGGATAAAGTGGTTACATATCGGGGAGCATTGTTATAACACCACTTATCACATGTCCATCGGGATGAGTCCATTCAAGGAATTGTGTTTCTGCGATGCCCCATCCTTCGTGGATTTGGAATTTGGGGAGAGTAGGGCCCCCAAGGCCAAATATTGGTTGCAAGAGAGCCAAGACACCTTGAGAGTCTTGAAGGAGAACTTACAGGTCATCCATAATCAACATAAGATATATCCAGATAGGCACAGAATGGAGAACAACTTTGAGATTGGAGACTTAATCTTTCTAAGGTTGTACCTTACAAACATTCTTCGTTGAAGAATATCAGAACATATAAGTTGAATCCTTGCTTCTATGGACCCTACAGGGTGAGAAGGAGAGTTGGATAGGTATCATATGAGTTGGAGTTTCTAGAGGGTAGCAGGATCCACAACATCTTGCACGTATCCTGCCTTAAGAAGGCATTGGGACAACAAGTCACCAGTTCAACAGAACTTCCTCCATTGGATGAGGAAGGACAATTGGTTATGACCCCCTGAGTGGATTTTTTATGTTAGGGAGAAGAAACTGAGGAGCAAAGTCATTAGGGAGTACCAAGTCATATGGAGAGGTTTTCCCACAGAGGATGATATTTGGGAGGGAGAGCATATCTTACAACATTCCAGTTTGGAGTTTCTTAAGGATAAACAATCTCCGGAAGGGAGGACTGTAATGTCCCATTCCAATTGAGCATGATGTGGGGATGACTTAGTATCCTATACGACTACCGTAGGCTATAGTAAATGAATAAAAAAGGGAGTCAAGGAGGTCTATTTAATGTCACTAGCTAGGAGGTGTTACATTCTAAAGTGACATTAATTAAAAAGATAAATTATTAATTACTTAAACATTAAAAGTTATTTTTAATGTTTAAATTAAATATTAAGAGAGAATAATCTAGTCATATTTGATTTGGTCAAAAATGATAATGATCTAGAAGGCTTCAGAGGAGTATAAAGAAAGGGCAACACTTCACCTTTCTGATTATGAATTGATCTCTTGTTGATGTGATCTTTAAGCTAAGGTTTTAGTTAGGGTTTGGAAAAAATATTCCTAATCTATGTGGATATTTGTGGCCACCCACCTATTCCAACTATCTCAAAACATGTTTTTGGCAACTTACTATGTTTAGCAGTTTTTTCAGATCCTAAACTTTCGGGGCTATTTTGAGGGCCTAAACAATATTTTTTTCGCAATTGGGAACCTCAATGATATATTTAAGGCTCTAATTGGGCCCCCAAAATGAATCTCCTCATTGATACCTTTCCAACGAGCTATTGTGCGCCCCAAACAGAGATCGTATGCCAAATTTACGCCCCCAGGAAGTTGATACACCAAACTACCCAAAACGAGGTCCACAAAACTGTTGGTTTTTCATCTTCTAGGGTTAGGGTTTTGGATTTTATTTATGTTAAAAAGTAATTTTTAGCCTCATTGTAACAATCATCTTATTACGAATGAGCGTATCCATCACATCTCTTCTCAGAGATAAGATGTCACCATTCTAGCGAATCTTTCACTCTAAAATTTTACAGTGTTGTACATTCACTAATTAATAGAAATTGTGTATTACTGTATATATATGCCTCTTGTTATATACATATGATATATATTTTTTATATTATTGTATCTCTTGCAATATCTCAGTATATATATTTTTTTATATATCCATCTCATTTTGTGCCAAAAATAATCTAGATCAATGGTATCAAAGCAGGCTGCTCTTGATCGTTTTTCAGTGCATGTTCCCAACGAGGTCCAAGTATAGAAAGTTGAGTCTCGTGCTTGTCTCTCTTGAGTAAAATTTCTATCACATGCCCAATAAACCCTCCATGGCGGAAGAAAATAAAGATGACAAAGCATAAGATTCTATTAATCTGTTTCTTGAGAAATATCTCACATGACAGAGGGATGAAATGATGGAGAATTTTTCCCACATCCTTCAACACCTGCCCATAAAAATAGATGTGTATTCTTCAAGAAACCACTTTGGAGGCACATCTCTTTTCAAGGTACAAGTTAATTTTTATATTCCCGTATTTGAAGGTTAGATTGATGCATATGCCCTAGAAAAATGGTTAAATATGCTAGAAGGTTATTTCTCTGTTCAAAATATCACCTTTGCACTCCTTAAGGCTCTCCCCCATGTCAAACATTGGTGGGAAAATTACTGGAAAAAAAGTTCCATAGAGGATTTTGGAATATATGGGGCAGAGCCCACTTGATATTTTTTGTGGAAGTGGTCAAGGAACAATATTACCATGTTGGTAACTATGATGACCAGTACATGAGATGGACCACACTGTGGTTGGAGAGGGGCCAAATAGTGTTGGATTTCACAAATACTTTCCATAAATTGCGCACCAAGATGGGTATCAAAGATTGTGAGAGACATTTATTTCTAAAATACCATGGGGCTCTGCATAGGTATATCCAAACCAAAATGGATTTTCTGGACATTTCATCACTGGGAGTTGCCTATTGATATGTTGTCAAAATCGAGCAGACATTTAGGCACCAGAACAAAGACAGTTTGGGTCTGCAAATACACAAAAACCAAATAATGATAAAGACGAACCTAAGAAACAACCTCCTGAAAACCAATCCAAGCCACAGGAAAAGAAGGGTCACGGAAAGACAAAGAATGACACTGAAAAGTGGTGAGATTTCCACAAAATATCCTGGCACAACACTGATGAATGTCACTCAAAAAAATCATTGGTGTTCGATGTCAAAGAAAAAGAGCTAAACCTTGATTCATAATATGATTCAGAAAATAATGGAAGAAAATAGATCATCAACATAGACCCCACTGTTACTGTTGAGACAACAATAATTCAACCAAAAGAACCAACAGATCCTGAAGAGGGGGAGCATCTTTTTCATTCAAAGATGTGGGTGAAGGGGACCCTACTGCATTTTATTGTTGATAGGGGAAGCCAGAAGAACCTCATCTCGGCAAAGGTTGTCAAATAGTTGGAATTGTCGACAACAACACACCCGCAACCATACAACATCGGGTGGCTTCACCAGGGACAAGACCTTTGTGTCAGGAAACCATGCATATTTTCATATAGCATCCAGCCCATCAAGGATGAGTTATTATGTGATGTTTCCCTACTATATGTCTGTGATTTTCTTTTGGGCCATCCATATATGTGGAAGTGCCATGCTATTTATGATTCTCGATCCCGTAGTATCATTGTTACTATGGGGGATCATCTCTACATGATACTAGAGGTAGTTTTGACTATTGTCCCACCAAAACAATGCCACAAGGTAATCTCTCATACTACAAAATTAAACCTCTTCACAATATGTTCAAAAGGTGAACAAAAGTACACTGCAACCACTGCAGCCTTGGCCCAAGAACTTTCTTTCCAATAGAATAAGCTTGCAAAAGAGAAAGAATATATTGTTTCTTCACCTACAATGGTACCTATGCACTGCCCAGTCAAGACAAGATACAACAGGTTGGTGGAACAGATTCAACGCCGCCAACAACAAGTTTGTGAGAGTCTTCAACAAGCTAAGCAACGCAACTTCTTCAACAAGGCAAGCAACTCACCAAGATTTAGATTCAATAAATTCTTTCCCCTCTCCCCTGGGAACTCGATGCAATTGAGACCATTGCTTCCTAAGGAGGGAGGATTGATCTAGGCGGACATCGGTGGCCACCCACATATTCCAATTGGCTCAAAAACGTTTTATGGAAACTTACTATTTTTAGCAATTTTCTGGGTCCTAAACTTCCGGAGCCGTTTTGAGGGCCTAAACGACATTTTTTCACGATCAGGCACCTTAATGAGAGCCAAAGGCTCTAATTGAGCCTCCAAAATGAATCTCCTCATAGATACATTTCCAACAAGCTATTGTGTGCCTCAAATGAAGATCGTATATGACGCAACACCCCCTGACTTAGAAGGTTCTGTGCGACCTCCCGGTCTTAGGATCATTCCCGAATTCTTCCTCAAGATGAAGCGGCTCCCTCGGGTCCCTATCAGAATCCAAAGAATCTGATCCACAGTCCCTTCACAAAAACTCCACCGGCACTAGCATGTATCAGGCACGAGCTTCTACCTCCTTATAGCCACCAAAATATGTGACATTTGTCCCAAACACGATCAGGATTTGCACTATTCGAAACTTCGGCCTTCACGACTTCGCACACCCTAATATCGAGGTCCTGACTCCTCGATCCCCTGATCTCCAAAGTGTTGAAATGGCTCAATCAATATTTATCCCCCTGGCTAATCCTCATTCTATGTGACCACCTTTCCCGTGACCACAGCCTAACTCTGCAGGCTTGTTATGTTTTGTGACTTCGAGACTTCTAACACTTTGTGCTCCACTCCTTGTCCCCGGGATGGCCGAAATGTCGAATCTTGAAATGCCAAACTCCTCTGTGATCACAAGTCGCATTTCGCGACTTTGGGGTTTCCAATACAAAGTGCCCCAGTCCTCTGTCTCCGGAGCAGCCGAAGAGCCGAACCTCGAAATGCCAAAATCCTCCACTTAGAGATCAATGGTTGTGATCCTCCCTTGATCCAATGCCTTAGATCCTATCGGGACTTCGTGGGTCAAGAGTTTCAAACTCATGCCCTTTTTCCTTTCCGGTAGCTGAAATGTCAAATTGGTCCTTTTGGGAATCTCCCCTGAAACCTCGACTGCTCCTTCGAATTCCCAGGTCCCGAATTACCGATGGCTCCTAATCTTTTCCATGCGTCCTCTACAAACAGACAGTCCCGATTCTTTTTTTGTTTCAGGACTTCACGGGTTCTCTCCTCTGCATACGAGGGTTAAACCTCGTGCTCCTTTCACCATATCTGAGGGATATTGGTTGTCTGAGCTAGATTTGATGGCCCAGATCTTCTCTCTTCCACTGCGCTCTCTTGCGCTGCCTAGACATGAAACTTCAACGGTCCAAATATTTTCCTCTGCTCGATCTGATGGCACATGTGCTCTCCCTTGAGCCTCCAATTCTTCTTCCTTCTCCTTGGAATATTTTCTGAAGTATCAAAGGTCTTGGCCTTTGCTTCCACTTGCGAGACTCAAACCTGGGTCTCGCCTACGTTCTTGGGATGCTCCTCCTCCTAAGCTTCAGGACTGTGAACCCTTGAAAGGTTTCCCTGACTTCTGCACTCCTTTCAGGGTCTCTACATACAAATGTGCTATCTCTTCTAAGCTTAGACTTGAAACAAAGTCTTCCCGCACTCACTCCTTGAGCTTCAACTGCTCAGACCTCTAAGGTCTCTGCCCCTTTCTCTCCTTGAAAGGATGGAAATTCCCTATGGAAACTTCCTTCTCAAGCACTCCTTGTTGAGCCTACAGGATGTTCAGTAACCCTGAGAAGGTCTCCCTGACACTTCTTCTTCTTCTTCCTCAGAACTCTAAGTGTTCTTCCTGTGCACTATCTGCACACCAACTCAATACCCTCTAGGTAGAGTCTCTACAGAATCCTTAGTGATTCTGTCCCCTTCTCCTATGCATTATATGAACTTGCTCAATGCCCTCCTGGAAAAACTCTCACAAAATCCTCAGTGATTCTGGTTTCCCTTTGAACTCACAGTAGATTTCTCCTATGCCCTATCTGCACCTGCTCGATGCCCTCCTGGTAGAGTTCTCCTAGAATCCCTTAGTGATTATGTCTTCTTCTCTGTCCTCCTCTGCATAGTCCAATCTCCAAGGTGTTCAACAACCTTGAGGTTTCCTCCTGAGTCAATGACTTCAGCGGGTGCACCCCCCTGGCACGTCCTTGCCCAAATTCCGTAGAATTCAAGAGTGCATCTATGCACTGGCTTTCAGAACCCACAACGTTATGTCATGCAACCTCTTACATGAAGCCACAAAGAACCCCAAAACTTAAATCAAAGATCCCACAGATAGCAGAACCTATTTGTCCCTACAAATGCACACTTAATCATACATCTACAACATATAAATACACACACATGAAGACATTCATCATACATAGAATAACATGCAGGAAAAACTTCTCTGATTGTATTAATCTGAAAATGCCTCTTTATAATGTGTTTGAGCTCGGATTGCAACAGAGTATCGTCTCTGCTCTCTTCTCTTCTCTAACTCTGAACTCTACTCAAAACAAGACCAAAAAAATCTTTTACATGAGGGGGATCTTCAAGATCTTCCCTCCATCTCACCTACTCTATTCAATTACATTGAAATTACAATTAATGGTTGTCTAGTCTAGATCAGAGCTAGATCCATCCTTACAACCATTTAAAGCTATCTTTAATCTAAAGCCTACGCATAGGCATAGCTTTATGGCTTCACGGCCTTACATACATTAATGAAATTACATCAAATTCAAAATTTGAATGTGAGAGGGTTGCGCCTCTCTCCTCCCACTAAATGCACGCATATGTTGAGTTGGTTGGCGCATGGCTAGATTTGGAGTGATGCTCCTGCATTATACTCCTCTGCTGCAAAAAATTCATGAGCTCCTGCTCATGAGATCTCCAGTGCCGCTGTTGAAATCCTCCTGGATCCCAAACAATCCTCTTGAGCTGTTCATCTGCTCCACAGCTCTGTTTCTATTGCTACCTTCGTTGTTCTGCTACTGCTATCTCCCTTCTGCTCAGCTTCTCTCACCTGGCAGCTTCTTGTGCTAACTTCAATATCGGCCTCCTGATCTGCTCGATCTCTTCATCCAGTTGTTGCTCTGGATGGATCTATTCATTCCATATCCTCGGCTGCAATTCTATCTTCTCATAAGTGGGTACATCATCATGATCTCCCATGCCATCTTCTTCCTCCCCTATGGAACTAAGTGTCCACTCTGCTGCAAAGTTCATCTTTGTAGTCCTATCAATGAACTATTGTTCAGCTTCTTCTTGTGGCAGTTCTATTGCTACCATTTCTGTTGCTAGTATGTCTGCAGCTGCTCCTTAGGCTGGTATTATTTTTCATCTATTGTTTCATACCTCGGTACCGCAGTCTTCAACACCTGTTCATCTCCCTGGCTGAAATTTTTGAGCGATTCCTAAGAATGCTCCTCCGCTATGACTATCTGCTCATGGCAGTCATTCGTTGGCTCTAGACTATTCAGCCAATCCTCAAACATCTCCAGCTCCGTCTCCCATGGAGTGAGTACTTCATCTGCATGCTCTTCTTCTGTTGTCAGCTTTAGTGTTGTAGCTATCTTCTTTGTTTCAGCTTCCTGGATGAAACTGTGGTGCCATTCCTCAAAATGATCTATCCCTTATTCTGATGGGATAAACATCAATGTCTGCTCCCCTTCTTTCTTCACAAAAGTCATAGATGGTTGTCTTTCTGCTGTTGTTGCATCTGCAACACAGGTTTTAGCCTCTCCTGGACTATGTGGTAGGAATATCTCGATTCCTCCAATCATCAGAAGATTTATCTGATCCTCCTTCTCTGTCAGTTTTCGTTGCTGATATGAACTCAGATCTGAGCTCATCTACTCTCCCTTTCCCTCCTGGCAGTATGGGAGTTCTCTGCTTCCATCTTGGCACTCTATGAGATCCTCGGATCCCATCTCATTTCCCACCTGGCAATCTGAATTTTCGGTCCTGCCCTCTTGGTAGTCTATGAGATCCCGCAATGATCTCATCTCATCACATTCATGAAAATGTGAAATTCCCTCGCTGTATTCCTGACAGTATATGAGATCCCGCAAAAATCTCATCTCATTTCCCTCTTGGAAATTGGAAATTTATGTTCTGCCCTCTTGGAAGTTCAAGCACACATGGTAGTCTGTGAGATCTTCAGCTGATATCAGTTCATCCTCAATATCGCTGAGGTTTCTCCGAGTCTCTGGTTCACATACCTGAACCATCTCCTTCTGTTCATCCCTAAGGTTTTCAACATGCCTCAGCCATCTCTTTAACATCCTTTGCTGTATTCTGGCCACCAATTCCCTGATTGGCCATTTTACTTTCCTCTTCATGGGCCATTCATACACCCAATGTGATCTTGCATCCTTCTGCATCCGCATTGCAATTTCTTCCATTCTCGCTCTGATCTTGGTGAGCTCTTTATCCACCTCAGTTATGCTTGACTACTGGTGGTTCTTCTTTCCATTGCGCTTATGGCCTTCAATAGCCATCTCCCTGTTGTTCCTGCAGTCTGTCTGCCCTTCTGGTGAACTTGTTGTCTCTCTACAACTGAGAGCTTCCAGCCTTCCTCTACAATCCTCCCTTATGTCTCCTTGACTACTGCCTACCTACAAACAATCACCACAGAGTTCCAATACTTTGTCTTCCTCTACCTAAAATCTACAGATAGAAAGTGGCTCTGATACCACACTAATGCATCACCCCCTGCATCAACAAGTTCAACGCGACCTCCCGGTCTTAGGATCGTTCCCAAATTCTTCCTTGAGTCGAAGCGACTCCCTTGGGTCCCTATCGAAATCCAAAGAATCTGATCCACAAGTCCTTCATGAAAACTCCACCGGCAGCAGCATGCACCAGGCGCGATCTTCCACCTCCTTATGGCCACCAAAATATGTGACCTTCGGCGCAAACAGAATCAGGCTTTGCACAATTTGGAACTTCAGGCTTCACGACTTCGCGCACCCTGCTATCAAGGTCCTGAATCCTCGATCCCCCGATCTTCGAAGTATTGAAATGGCTCAATCACTTTTTATCCCCCTGGCCAATCCTTGGTCCATGTGACCACCTTTTTCGTGACCACAGCCTAACTCCGCAAGATTGTTACGTTTCGTGACTTTGGGACTTCCAACACTCTGTGCTTCATTCCTTGTCCCCAGGATGGCCAAAATGTCAAATCCTGAAATGCCAAACTCCTCTGTGATCACAAGTCATGTTTCACAACTTCAGGGTTTCCAATACAAAGCACCCCGATCCTCTGTCTTCGGAAAATCCAAAGAGCCAAACCCCAAAATGCTGAAATCCTCCACTGAGAGATCAAGGGTTGTGATCCTCCCTTGATCCGATGCCTTAGATCCTATCGAGACTTCGTGGGTCAAGAGTTCCAAACTCCTGCCCTTTTGTTGTTCCGGTAACCAAAATGTCGAATTGGTCCTTTCTGGAATCTCCCCTGAAACCTTAACTTCTCCTTCAACTTCTTGGGTCCCAAATTACCAATGGCTCCTGATCTCTGCCACGTGTCCTCTACAAACGGACGGTCTCAATGCTTTCTTTGTTTCAGGACTTTGTAGGTTCTCTCCTCTACATACGAGGGTCAAACCCCATGCTCCTTTCACCAAATCCAAGGGCTATCATCTATCTGAGCTAGATCTGATAGCCCAGATCTGCTCTCTTCCACTGCGCTCTCCTATGCTGCCTGGATGTGAAACTTCAACGGTCCAAATCTTTTCCTCTGTTCGATCTGACGAAAGTTGTGCTCTCTCTCGAGCCTGCACTTCTTCTTCCTTATCCTTGGAAGATTTTCTGAAGTATCAAAGGTCTCTTCCTTTGCTTCCTCTTGCGAGCCTCAAACCTGGGTCTCACCTGTGTTCTTGGGACACTCCTCCTCCTGATCTTTGGGACTGTGAACCCTTTAAATGTTTCCCCAACTTCTACACTCCTTGCAAGGTCTCTGCATATAAAGGTGCTATCTCTTCTAAGCTTAGACTTGAAACAAAGTCTTCCCGCGCTCACTCCTTGAGCTTCAACTACTCGGACCTCTAAGGTCACTACCCCTTTCTCTCCTTGAAAGGATGGAAATTCCCTCTGGAAACTTCTTGCTCAAGCACTCCTTGTTGAGCCTATAGGGTGTTCAGTAACCCTGGGAAGGTCTCCTTGATACTTCTTCTTCTTGCTCAGAACTCTAAGAGTTCCTTCTGTGCACTATCGACACACCAACTAAATGCCCTCCAGGCAGAGTCTCTACAGAATCCTTAGTGATTCCATCCCCTTCTCCTATGCATTATATGCACTTGCTCAATGCCCTCCTGGAAGAACTTTCACAAAATCCTCAGTGATTCTAGTTTCTCTTTGAACTCACAATAGAGTTCTCCTATGCCCTATCTACACCTGCTCGATGCCCTCCTGGTAGAGTTCTCATAGAATCCCTTAGTGATTATTTCTTCTGTTGTGTCCTCCTCTGCACAGTCCAATCTCCAAGGTGTTCAACAACCTTGAGGTTTCCTTCTGAGCCAATGACTTCAATGGGTGTGCCCCCTGGCACGTCCTTGCCCAAATTCTACAAAATTCAGGAGTGCATCTATGCACTGACTTTCAAAACCCACAACGTTCTGTCATGCAACCTCTTGCATGAAGCCACAAAGAACCCCAAACCTAAAATAAAAGATCCCACATATAGCAAAACCTATATTTCCCTACAAATATACACTTAATCATACATCTACAACATATAAATAGACACACGTGAAGACCTTCATCATACACAGAATAACATGCAGGAAAAACTGCTATGATTGTATTAATCTGAAAATGCCTCTTTATAATGCGTTTGAGCTCGGACTGCAACAGAGTCTCGGCTCTCCTCTCTTCTCTTCTCTAACTCTCGACTCTACTCAAAACAAGACCAAAAAAATATTTTACATGAGGGGGCTCTTCGAGCTCTTCCTTCCATCTCACTTACTCTATTCAATTACATTGCAATTACAATTAATGGTTGTCTAGTCCAGATCGGAGCTAAATCCAACCTTACAACCATTTAAGGCTATGTTTAATCTAAGGCCTGCACATAGGCATAGCTTCATGGCTCCATGACCTTACATACATTAATGCAATTACATCAAATTTGAAATTTGAATGTGAGAGGGTTGTGCCTCTCTCCTCCCACTAAATGCACGCGTATGCTGAGCTGGTTGGTGCATGGATAGCTTTGGAGTGATGCTCCTGCATCAGTATACCAAAGTTACACCCTTGGGTAGTTGATACACCAAACTACCCAAGACGACATCCACAAAACTGTTGGCTTTTCATCTTCTGAGGTTAGGGTTTTGGATTTTATTTGTGTTAAAAAGTCCTTTGGAGCCTCATTGTAACAATCATATTCTTGCGAATGAGCATAGCCATCACATCTCTTCTTAGAGATAAGGTGCCACCATTCTAGCGAGTCTTTCACTCTGTAATTTTAAAGTTATGTACATTTCACTCATTAATAAAAATTGTGTATTATTTTATATATGTGCCTCTTTTTATATACATATGATATATCTCTATTTTATTATTGGATCTCTTGCAATATCTCGGTATATTTATTTATTATATCTCCACTATCATTTCATGCCAAAAATAATCTGGATCACTTCCATTGCAATTTAGTTTTGATGGTGCAATATCCAACCTAGCTAGACAAGGAGGAGGATCCACTCGGGATCTTCGCTTGAGTTTCATGTTTTGTTTGGAATCACCTTTGAGGGAGTTTGGAGGTATATCATAGTTGCGCAGGGAATTTTCGGAACTTTCTGGAGCAGGTCGATCGCGGATTTTGCAGGTACCAGGAGGGTTTCAGAGAAACCATGACAGGAGTCACCCTTGCGTGTTGAGTACAAGGTGTCACACGAGGCCCCGCTTGTTTTCCAACTTCTTCCCACGAGGACCTTTGCGATTTGAAGTTGTGGAGTTGCTTAGGTATGGGTGACCTGATTGTTGTAGTCGGTGTTATAGGGGCAGATCGATACTGCACCTATGAAGGTTAGACAGTCTAGAGGAGGACACATCACCCCTTGAGGAGATTTTGAAATCATTACTAGGTTTCTTGATTTGTTCTCTGTTAGTAGATATTGCAGCTGCCTTGCAACCAATAGATATGTGTGTTGAGGAGGATTTTGAAATTGTTGTTACACTCAATAAAGATCTTTGTATTGTTGATATTTTTGGTTTTCAAACCATAATAAGATGCCATGGTTATCTTCTCTACTATCTATGTAATGGGTGTATGAAAGATGTTTGACAATATTCCTATCTTTAAAACATACGCAAATTGTTCGTAAGAAATTTCCAGCAGTCTTAATACAAAGTGTTTAAACAAGATACATAAAGAGAAACAATGCTACAAACACATTATTTCTATCTATCCTAGTTGGGGACTTTAGACATATAACCCTTTATCTACCTATAGCATGGTTAAGTTCGAATATATAAATTGAATTTGTTATCACTGTCTTGCTTATCTTTATCAATTAAAAATCTTAAATAAATGAGACAATTTTTATCAATTAAAAATTTTAAATAAATGAGACAATTTTTATCAATTAAAAATCTTTATCAATTAAAAATTTTAAATAAATGAGACAATTTTTATCAATTAAAAATCTTTATTGATAAAATAAAAAATATTTATTGAGACAATTTTTATCAATTAAAAATCTTAAATAAGTGAGATAATCTTTATCAATTAAAATTCTTTATTAATAAAATCTTAAATAAATGACACTTTTTTTATTTTGTAAGTTAGAAGTATTATATATAAAAGGCCTTCCAAGACCAAAATAGAGGTACAAAATACAGAAAATAGTCGTACTGTAGTTACTGGACTGCCCCAACAGAGGGGAAACCAGTCCAGCCAGCATGGGAGTCAAACATAGGTAGTGTAATAGTCTAAGGAAACAGTCTGAAACTGACTGGAAAACAACTAAACAATAGAGAAACTATTGAAACTTGAAATGCCCCTATGGGCTTAGACATTTGGAAAATAACCTGGCCAGGTGGCATGGACGGCTTTAGACCAAGGTTCCTCCTCGACGTATGTCACTTGATCTGCCCACTGCCTTCCAGCTTCCACGCTTCTCTCGGTTCTGTCGACAACTGGTGAGGTATCCTACAGCGCGCACTGTGTTGTGTCCACCTCCATGGCCATGTCCTCGTGCTTGGCTTGCTCCATCCCATTCCTTGCGAATCGCTGCATTTGGGAATTTCCTTCATTGTTCGCTACATAGGGTTCCTCTACTGAAGCCGCACCTGTTGGGCTCAAGGGGAAAGCCTCTTGAAGGGAGGAAAGGAGCTGAAGAAGGACCGTAACCTTTCCATCCGTGTCTTGTAGATGAAATTTAAGGTCCTCCACCCCATGACAGAGTTCAAAGACCAAATCGAAGAGAATAGTGAGGCTTTATCTTAGTTGCGTGTCGAAGAAAGAGTTAGAGGACTGGTTCTCAGTGTTCCGAGGCCTGCAAGGAGGTGGCTCTCCCACAGTCTTCCCAAAGGAGTCAAGAACTGGTGCAAGGGGAGGCACGACCAAAGGGGGGACAGGAAGGTGACGCGAAGAGGAACATGGCAGCCTGGGGATGATAGCGAGGTTGTCAAACTGCGAAATGGGCAGAGCGAGGGAGGTAGGAAGAATAGGCTCATGATGGAGGGATGGAGAGGAGAAAGTGGAAGGCGATGCAGGGGGAGAGACAGAGGGTCGGCGAGGTTTCCATGGAGAGCCTCTGCGTGGCCGCCCCCGTGGGCGTGGCATGAGGTTCGTCGTGTAACAGCTAAAGGAAACTAGGTGCACCAAGCAGAGGTAGAGTGCCTGGAGTCGAACAAGGGCTGCAATTGGCATGAAGTTTCGGGTTATATCAAGCCATGGCAGCGGAGGGGGATGCCAGTCGGAGCGCGAGCGGAGACAGGAGGCATACACAGACAACCAGGCCATGAAATGAATCGTGAAAGGAGAGGGAAGCTGCATAATTAGAAGTTATGACATAGTAATGGAAAATTAATGCAAGATCAGGGTGGCGGGCGATGGCATGAGCTCTTCACATGGCTTCGTTCCTCGTTGGTCGATCTTCTCCTCCGCCTCGTGCTAGGTGTTATGCACTAGCACCCCATCTGGGGGTGTGTCCATTGTTCTAGCTTTGCGGATACAATGTTGGAGAATAGGGTGATCAGGTTCCAGGGACGAGTTGCAGAGGATTTCCAATCCACTCCAGTTGGTCCCCATATTTTCTAGTTCATCCGCAACTTGATTCGCCTTCCTCCCGATATGAGAAGGTATGATAGCCTGATTTGGTTGCACTAAATCTATGATAATATGTATCCCATGTGAGAGTCTCCAACTAGGTGACATTTTGTCCGGGTTTGCGCCATTTAAGATTTTGTGGAGCAGATTGATGATGATTTGAGAGTCCCCCTCAACTATTAGCTTGGTGTAATTGTTTTCAATGGATAATTGTAATCCCCTGATGAGTCCCCAGAGTTCTGTTGTGTTATTTGTGGAGTGACCAAGGGAGCCTCCGTTTATGAGAATGATGTGCCCATGATGGTTGCAGAAGACTACTCCGTAGCCCGCTGCACCTGGATTGCCTTTAGAGGCTCCGTCAAAATTGAGCTTAATGAAATCAACTCGGGGGGGAGACCAAAAAGAGGGGCTGATGAGAGGGGGGAAAGAGAAGAGGGGGGGAGAGCGTGATGAGAAGGAAGAGGCTTCCAATTCTGGAGGATTGGGAGTTCGGAGGGAGTGTTGAGCAAGTCTTCATCGGTCCACTGCTGAAGGTTGAGAGTTTCCATGATATTGCAGCGACATTGATTCCAGCAGTGTTGCCAAGGGAGGGAGACATTTCTGAAAAGCCTTCTATTCCTCTCTTTCCAAGTTTTCCAAAGGATGAAGCTTGGAAGTAATTTCCAAATATGATTGAGGAGAGGAGAATGGAAAGCTTGGTCCCTCCAATCCATAATGGTGTCGAGGATACTATCTCTATGGCGATCTGAAGTGTGCATGATAAGCGCCACTTGATCCCAAAGTTGAGCAGTGTAAGGGAAAGAGTTGAGGAGATGATTCATAGTTTCTTCTGCCTCTCCACAAAGAATGCAAATAGAGGGCCCAACAAAACCCCTTTTCGAAATGTTATCCCAAGTTAGAATGCTTGAGTGGGAGGCAAGCTAGAGAAAGAGGGTGATTTTTGGCCAGTGTTTAAGATTCCAGATTTTGTGCCAAACTTTCCTTGTAGGGAGGGGGTCTACTTGAGTTTTGATCTGATAGGCTTCCTGCGTACTGTAGGTGCCTCGTGGCCAGTACCCCCAACAAAGGATATCTTCTCCTGCAATTTTGGGAATTTTCCATTTGGCCAGTTCCTCTTGCCAAGGTGCCAGGTTCACATGTGCTTCCAAATTAATGCGTTCCCTATCTAGGTGCTAGCATCGCCAGGTGCCAGCATCGCCAGGTGTCTTCTGGGGGATTATCTTGCCAGTAGTCAGCTACTCTTGTCAGGCCCGCAAGTGTATCTTTGGTGCAGATGTCCCTCACCCAATCCTCAATGTCCAAAACTGGCCATTATTTCCAGGAATCGTTCCAGAAGAGAGTTGTTTCCCCATTTCTAATTTCCTAGAAGGCATGCCGAGTCACTAGTTTTTTGTTCTGCTTAGCTGTTGTCTGGATTAAGGAGCCTGGGTTGTCCCCATTCCATAAAATTAGGTTCTTTTCCACCACATTTGGCGCATATTTCTTCCTACAAAGTCTGGCCCAGAGGTCCTTGGGGCTTTTGAGCCACCGCCACCAAATTTTGGCGCTTAGAACTTTGTTCATCATGAGGGGGTCCCGTAATCCCAAGTCGCCATGCTCTTTGGGTCGGAAAAGTTTGTCCCAGCTGACCAGTGCTATTTTCTTCCCTGAGTTGAGGCCTTGCCAGAAGAAGTTTCTTTGTAATTTTTTAATGGTTGTGAGAACAAAATTCGGGGCAGCTAGCACAGAGAAGGTGTAGACAGGAAGGGCCTGAAGAACAACTCGGAGAAGAATAAGACGACTAGGAAGGTTTAAGACTCTGTAGGTCCAAGAAGAAAGCCTCTTGGTAAAGGAGGATAAAAGATGTTCCCAAGAGGAGTTCTAGAGGGCATTGTCAATCAGGGGAATGCCAAGGTATTTGGATAGAAGGGAGCTTCTATTGAAACCTAGGATATCAGAGATATGGCGTTGAATCGGAGGTGGTGTATTGAAGAAAAATATTTGGGACTTATCCTTGTTGCATTCCAGACCCTAGGCATCCGAGAAGGTCTGGAGGATCGCTAGAAGAGAGTTGGCTTCACGGATAGTTGGGGTGCCCATCAAAAGCGTGTTGTCCACAAATTGACTGTGCGAGATAGGAGGGGAGATGCCATGCAAGGGGAGGCATGTCAGAAGATTGCTTTCAATAGCTGCATGGATGGAACGACTAAGGCCTTTGGCCGTAATGATGAAGAGGAAAGGGGAAAGAGGATCTCCCTGTCTAATTCCTCTTGAGGGGGAGAAGGGTCGAGAGGGAACACCATTGATAAGAATGGAGAAGAAAACCGAGGAAGTTAGATTCAGAATCCAAGTCACCCAACGCTGATCAATACCAAAATCTAGGAGCATTGCCCGCATATATTCCCAGCTTATCTTGTCAAAGAATTTAGAGAGGTCTAATTTGAGGAGCATACCTAGATTTTTTGTCTTCTATAGAGAGTGGATCACTTCATGGGATAGGATGACGTTGTCCATGATTTGTTTGCCTTCAACATAGCCTGATTGCTCCGAGGATATAATTTTCGGTAAGATAGGCTTGAGTCTTCTGGCAATCTCTTTTGTTAGGAGTTTGTAGATGAAATTGCAGAGAGCTATGGGTCTGAATTGCTTGGGGTGGTGTGCCTGTCCCTCTTTGGGCACTAGGGTGAGGAAAGTTGCATTGAGAGCCTGGAGGAATTGCCCGGTGACTCTAGAGTTTTCAATAATTTCCCAAACCTCTACGCTAATTATCGGCCAGCAATGGTGGAAAAATCGTTGGTGAAGCCATCGGGTCCAGGAGCCTTGCATTTGGGAGTGTCTTGAAGCACTTGATCCACTTCCTCGATTGTAATGGGCCGGAGTAGGGCTGAGTTTTTCTCCTGGGTAACGAGGGAGAGAACATGCTGCGTGAATTGAGTAATGGCCTCATATCTATCCGGTAGTGGTTCCATGAGGAGATCTTGATAGTAGTTGATCAAGGTCGTTTCCATGTCTTCGTGAGATTGAATGGTCTCCCCATCTACAGAGATGAGACGCGTGATCTTATTAGAGTGCCTTCTGTGGATGACAGTTCTATGAAAGAATTTGGTATTGTGTTCCCCTTCCTTGAGCCATTGGATGCGCGATTTCTGTTTCCATAGAATCTCTTCTTGTCTTTTCCTGGCCTCTAGTTGTTGATTTACTTTTACTTCCTAGGCTTTTAGCTCATTCGTTAGCCCCTACATTCTAATCTGGTTTTGGATCTCACCCATTTGTTTTGATAGCTGCTTTTGGGAATCAAAGATATTGCCAAAGGTTTGCTTATTCCAGAGTTTGAGAAGTTGTTTGAGGTTCTTTAACTTTTGCTGGAATCTGTACATTTTGGAGTCATGAGAGACCTCTGCCTCCCTCCACTAGTACTGTATTTTTGCTTGGAAATCGGGATGGTCGAACCATAACTGTTAAAACTTAAAGGGTTTCTTTCCAGGTGTGGATGGCACATCCAGCCATAGCTGTATAGGCCAGTGATCTGAGCCAGAGAAATTCAAGATGGTAGCTTCCAGATCCGTTCCTTCCATCATAAGGGAGTTAGAGATGAGGAATTGATCTAGTTTGCAGGCGATTTGGTGTATTTTGGTTCTTCTATTTGTCCAAGTGTGAATGCCATTGATGGTTTCCAGGTCGATAAGGTGAAGGTTATATATGAGGTCGTTGAAGTCATTGGAGTCCCCATCCAGTCGTCTTGATCCTCCTTTTTTTTCCTCCAGGCTGTGAATGATATTGAAATCTCCACCAATAATCCATCTGTTATGTTGTGTTAGGTTGGATAAGTAGTCCATGTTCCTGAGGAAGGCCTCCTTCTCCCTTGGGCTGGCTAGACCGTAGACATTGGTCAGGTGTCCCATCTTGTTTGAGACAATAAGCCTATACTCTTCCGTAATGGACCATCTGGTAGCGAGAAAGTTTTCTAGTAGCACTGAGTTGGTGTTCCAAAGGATAGCCAATCCTCTAGCTGTGCCTGTGGCTGCGGTTGAAATTGCTTCCCCTTGCTTCCAACAATAGGGAAGTAGCCTGTCAACATCTTTAGAGGTGCATTTTGTTTCCTGCAAAAGTACTATGTCAAGTTTTTCCGTAAAGATCAGATCCCGTAGCAATTTCTGCTTGCTACATCCATTGAGGCCTCTGATATTCCATGATATGATCTTCATGATGACGGGGGGGTAGGGAGAGGGGGGAAACTATCTGAGATCAGGTGGATTTGCCCTGAATTTACCATGAAGTGGCCTATTTCTTGTATAATCTTATTGGTGGATTTCCTCCCTCTTTTCTTTTTGTCTTTCTGAGATTTACTTGGGTTTTTTGACTGACTGCCCTGTATTCCCAGACCTTTGCTAGTTCGCGTTGAGGACCCAGCTGAGGAGTTGAGAAAGACCTTGTGCACCTTCCATATTTGATCCCTGAGTATGGTGTAAAGTTTTTTATGCCTGTAGGCGTGCTCGAGGTGCTCCAGATCCACCCCGGCTAGTTCTTTCTCCTCCAGCTCCATTTCTGCATCCCCGTCCTCTATCTCCAGAAAGTCTTGTGGGTCCTAAGCCACATCAAGGGGGGTGAGATCTGACTCCTTACCCTTTGGGGACCGTTCATCCCCTTGTCTAGAATATTGGGGGCCATTATCCAGAAGTGGTTCATTGGGGTGTATAAGGGTTGTGGGGTTCTCTGGTTGATCTTGTAGAATTGCAAATTTATTACTAGTTGAGGGATCTTTACTTACTTGGGTCGGTTGCTTTATTCCTCCTTGTCTTATTTTCCCTATTGGTTGAGTAAAGTTGTCCTTGTCTTTTCCGCTTTCTGGGTTCCCTTCTTTGTGAGCCGTATTGAGAGGGCACTCTCTGAAAATATGACCATGTTCGTGGAATTTTTGGCATCGGAATGGAATGTGTTCGTAGTCAATGGTTTGGGTCCAGCCCTCATCATGATATTCCAGTATGATGGATCATGGGAGCAGCTTGGCTATGTTCAGGTACACACAGATTCGCGCATAAGAGGTATAGCGCCTCTACTTGGTGGCTTCAGAAGACTTAACATAGATGTCGATGGTGTTGCCTATGCCATCTAGGACCTCCTCCAACCAGAATTCCTGGGGGAGAGAGTACAATCTGATCCATACAGGTGCATGGGAAAAGTCCTCCTTTTCAAGGCTGAACTTCTCTGTCCAGAATCTTAAGAAGAGTCCCGTCGAGTTGAAGAAGTACGCCCCCCCATCAAAGATGTGGTTGCGATCCTCAAGGTTGTGGAGGATGATTGTGAAGAACCCCTTGGAGCCCAGTTGTAGCTCATAGTGACCTTTCGGCTTCCACCAATATTATATCCATTTGATCTTATCGTGCTCAGAAGGCCAGAGCCCTAGGAATTTTGCCACCAGGGCATAGTCTCTCATATATTTGTTTTGCTCTTCTATGCGTGGTGAGTTGATAACATATTTTGGGGCCTGTGGCGCTTGTGGGATACATTTACCTGGCATCCATGGAGTTGACGCAGTGGATGGGATAGTCTCTTTCTATGGATCAATGTCCATCTCCCGATCCTTAAAGGTTCCTTCCGCCAAAAGTTTCGAGCACAGATCTGGTGGTGGCTCAAAGGTCGATCGTTCCGTACCTTCTGCAACATTTCCATTCGTCGTAGATTGGTTGTAGGAGGCTCCATTCGCCCCCCCCTCCCTGCGAGACATGAGCCCCATCGGGGCAGGCTTTGTGACAATGCAGCTCTCAGAGCGGCTGAAGAACCCTAAACCCTTGGCTCAGAGCGATGCTGATGCTTGTGGATTCAAATAAATGACACTTTTTTTATCAATTGAAAATTTTAAATAAATGAGACAACATATAGAAAGATATTTGTTATAAAAATTTAAGCAAAATGTAAAGTTAATCATTACCAAAGAGGTATTTACCAAAAGATAAAATGATTTATTTTTAAATTAAATAATTTTTGGGTTATATTAAATTAGTATTTTCACACAAATCATTTTTTACATAGAAACACTATATTATTAGTCTCTGTCAAAGAAGGATTATAGCAATGAGTTTGTTATTGATTTGACATTAATTTGATTTATATTTTAAATTTGTTTGTAAAATGTAATGTTTAACTTAAGAAAATAAATATATATTTTTTGATATAGTAAAAATATTTATTTTTATCATTTCTAATTGGTTAATATATTTCAAGTCTTATTGTTGCCTTTACATATTTCAATATTTAAAATTAATTGCATAATCAATAAAAACATATTATAATTGGTTTTACAACATATATAGCATATATTACACCACCACAATAAAATTATGTTTTAAAATTTACATTTCCCAATATAGAAAAAGAAATGAATAGTGGTGTTGATGTTTTGGATGTGTCATGTCATAACATATTAAAATATTATATAAATTAAAATATATATTATATATTTTATAATATATATGTTAACTCAACAAAAGTATGGTGATCTTGGAAAGCTTCTCTTAATGCTTTCCAAGCACAGAAACAAAATTCTAAAGAATCACAAGTAATCACTTACCCTCTTAAAGTCCGATAGACCAATTAGGTCTTAGTGGACATTAATCATCATCATCATCATCAAAATATTATATGTATTAAATATATATTATAATATTATATAAATTATAGTATATATATAGATAGATAGATAGATAGATAGATATTAAAATATATATTATAAAATGTGAAATGTTTATTTTTATTTTTATTTTTTAAATATGATTTGCATTTGGCTTGCTTAGTTTAACAAGAAGGAAATTCAGGTTAATCCCAAAACTATATGGCAGCTACATTAAAGTAAAATCATGGTAAGATATTTTGTCCAGTATCAGTTGTGAAAAATCTATAAACTATGTGTCATCATGGAGCAATAAGGCTTTCTCCATCCCTTGTGAGTCTATGTCAAATTCTTTTAAGAAGCTGATTTCTTTTAACATTATGAAACTAGCTCATTTGTTAGCATATTATTCATGTTTCAAAGTAATCATCATGAATAATTATAGGGTGTTAACTATCATCTTCATTTCCAAATTTACTTAGGAGGGACTAAGCTGCCATGCAGCTCTTGTTTATTTATTGGGAATCGCTATATGAGAGTTAAAATTTATTTTCAAAAAGTTTTTATAGTATTTGTTAGTATTTAATAGATTAATGTTTTTGTAGTTTTAGAGAGTAGGGTAGTTGGTTATTATTCTAGACAGATATTAGTAGTTACCCACCTATTTCGCTAGTTCAAAGAACAATTTTCAATTTTGGTAGCTTTTGACAGTTTTTTGAGTCCCAAATTTCTAGGGCCGTTTTGAGGCCCTAAACAATGTTTTTTTAGACTTTTGGGAGGCCAAGAGGGTAGTGGTTTTCATACCTTGAGCCTTAATGAAATTTGTACTTCTCAAATAGACATTTCCAATGAGGTATCAAACACTCCAAATGGAGATCATATGTAAACGTTACGCCCTTGGGAAGTTGACATATCAAATAAACCCATCGGGGCCCACAAACCTTTTGGCGTTTCATCTTCTGGAGTTAGGGTTTTGGATTTTATTTATGTTAAAAAGGCCTTTGGAGAATCATTGTAATCATCATCCTCTTCTTGAGAATGAGTGTATCCATCACATCTCTTCTCAGAGATAAACTGCCACCATTCTAGTGAGTTCATTCATTCTGTATTTTTACAGTCTTTGTACATTTCTATCATTAATAAAAATTGTGCATAATTGTACCTCTGTGTTTCTGGAAATATATCTATGTATTTACTTATTATATTTCTACCTTCATTTCATTCTGAAAATAATCTAGATCAGTGGTATCAGAGCATGCTTCTCATTTTCATTTCTTACTGCATGTCCCTGACGAGGTCAGGGTATAGAGAGTTGGGTCTTGAGCTAGTTTCCCTTGAGGAAAACCTCTCTCTCCAGCCCAAGAAGCCTCCCATGGTAGAAGAAAAGAGAGACGAGGGAGCATAATATCCCATCAAGTTTTTTCTCAAGGAATCCCTCGTGCAACATAGGAACAAGATGTTGGAGAATTATTCCCAAATCCTTCAACAATTGTCGACAATATCAGGTGCATCTTTGTCAAGCAATTGCTTTGGAGACATTGCCCCATTGAAGGTACAAGTTGATTTTTATATTCCTATATTTGAAGGTTATATTGACGCGAATGCTTCAGAAAAGTGGTTGAATTTGCTAGAAGGTTATTTCTCTGTTTACAATTTTCTCAATAGAGAAAATATCACCTTTGCACTCCTTAAGGCTCTCCCCCATGTAAAATAGTGGATGGAAACTTACTGAGAGAAAAATTCCATAGAGGAGTCTGGAATATTTGGGGCCGAGACTACTTGGGATTTTTTTATGGATGTGGTCAAGGAGAAATATTACCCTGTGGGAAACTATGATGACCAGTACATGAGATGGACCACGTTGCATCAAGAGAGGGGCCAAACAGTGTCGGAGTTCAAAAATATCTTCCATACCTTATGCACCAAGCTGGGTATCAAATACTTCGAGCGACATCTAGTTCTAAAATACCACATGGCTCTACATAGACACATCCAAACTGAAATGGAGTTTTTGTACATCTCATCACTAGGAGCAGCTTATTGATATGATGTCAAAATCGAGCAGAAATGTAAGCACTAGAACTAGCAGTAATTTGGGTTTGAAAATCTACAAAAACCAAAGTATGGTAAAGGTAGCCCTAATCCACATAATATCCAACCTCGAGACAACCATTCCAACCCGCAGGAAAATAAGAGAAACGAGAAGACGAAGAAAGACAACGAGAAGAAATGCGACTTACAAAAAATCCCTTGGGACAACACCGATGAATGCCACTTGAAACAATTATTGGTAGCCAAGATCAAAGAAACAAAGCCGAACACTGACTCAAATTCTAATTCAGACAATAATAAAAGGAGACAAATCATTGATGCATAACCCACTGCTAGTGTTGTAACTGCAACAATCCAACCAGAAGAACCAGAGAATCCTAAGGAGGGGGAGTGCGTCTTCCATTCATAGATGTGGGTAAAGGAGACTGTGTTGCATTTTATTGTTGATAGTGGAAGCCAGAAGAATCTCATCTCAATAGAATTCATTAAGCAATTTGATTTGCTAACAACACCACACCTGCAACCATACAACATGGGATGGCTTCGCCAGGGACAAGATCTTTGTGCCATCCAACAGTTTTTCCTTTCATACGACATCAAGCATATTGGAACACACAATTCTGAACTTTTGAGCCCTATAATTCTCACCTCATGAAAATATAATTCTACCCAAAGAAAACAAAAAATTGGTAAATAACATTTTAATTTTAAATCAAATTCCTTTACTGGTTGGTAAATAATAAGTTGTGCACGATATCCGTTGTTGATGAGTTTTTCCTTTTGATCGAACGATCCTAATACCTCTGGAGTTTTGGATATGCCTAAATTTTAAAGAGGTAAATCTATAACATTCGTTTCAGAGATCCACGCTTCGGATGTTGCATTAAGACTTAATAATAAAAACCCCGAAGCTCTAGAACCCAAAAGTGTCTACTCGTTTATTTTCCTAACACTTTTTGTTTTAAAAAAGGCACAAGTCGTAGGACACGCGTACCTTCCGAGTCTTTCCTGAGTTGACATGTGGCACCTCCCTTTTCTCGACACGTCAGAATGACCTAGACTAAGTCACATCACTACAGGAGATGATCCTTCGCGATTTTAACGAAGAATGAATTCACGAATCACCGAAATATCAAAATGTCGAAGTATTAAACGTTAAATAACTAAGTTAAACATGATCAAAAGATAATCAAGGACTTTGTACTTCATGTTTCGGATGTTTCCCCTATATGATATTCTAAAATTTCCGAAGTCCGAACTCCCGAAATACTTCAAGTTAAATGCAGTTAATTAGGACTTAAAATAAATTACCAGATAATTAATTGCTTCGCAATTTGGGTTTCAGGAAGTCCCTATCGAGATACATTGAAATTCCACGAAGTACAAACTCCTGAAACACTTGAAGTTAACGCACCATATTAAACATGATTAATTAAAGTTTTACAAGTGACTATTCAAATATTAATCTTTTCGCGTATTCAGGATTCGAGAGGTTCCCACTCTGTCACATCGAAAACTCTTGAACACGAACCACCAAAGTGTTGATGGAATTTATGACCAGTTAAGGATACTGATTCAAACACAGATTGTGGATCACCAGGTAGCCTTTACCATCAAACTTTAATAAATTTTTCGTCAATGAAGTTATACGAAAAGCGATGACTCTGTTTTGAATAAAAGCACTTTGATTTGGAATTCATTTTCACTTTCTGCAATTAGCAGGCTTTATCTGTTTGAAGAATTCATGAAGTTTCTCTACAATAGGTACTTTCACTCTGTCTCCTTAGAATTTATGGCACCACAAAAAATGATGAAAAAGGACTGATGCATTGTGAGAGGATTCAAACCCAAATGCAGACGTAATGTCAGACACAACGCCGTGAGCCACAGACACTTTTACTCTTGGAAACAGGTGTTCGATATTCTAGAGCGTGAAATCATAAATTGTCCTAAAGACTCTGCCGAAGAAGAGGGAGGCACTTATACATCTAAAATCATACATATAGCACAGTCAGAGCTGGAAAAAATAGTGGCATGGTTGAGGTTCATGCCTTATAACAACATGATAAGATGGGCCTTGGAGCACGTTGACATCTAGAACAGGAGCATCGTCAACCATCAGAAGGTTTCTCTCGGCTCTTTTCAACCAAAAAATATGCAACTAATGTATAAACTCTCCCCTAATCCTAGATATACATTCAATACTTTATTAATTCTAGAGTTCGAGCAAAAGGAGTGCATTCAATATGAGAGGAACTGTCTCGATATAATCAAGTCTTGGTGGGGAAACCCAGAGAGATTCAGAACTGAGGCTCATGGTATATATGCCAAAACTTATTTGGACTCTCATATGGTGTATGTAGTGATGATTCTATGTCGATTATTCAGGAATAAGAGCCCTACACACTTCTCGGTGGAATGGGTATCCATCATGCACGAAGTAGCAGAGGGTTTCACTTTCAATTGGGCCAAAATGTTATCCGATAACTTGGCCAAAGGGATTGCAAAATATAAAACAATGAATTCAAAAGGACAGCTCGCCTCCTTCTACATGTCAGCATATATCATGGACACCATATGTTTCATGAAACCTTTCCCATTGATGAATTGGAGCTGGACCCTGGCTAGTTTCGAGCCCATTCATTTCTATCATTCCAAGCTATGGGAAGAAAAATCCAAAGATTTATTTTATGAAATATATCACAATGTGGTGGTTCCTGTTCATATAGCCCTGTATGGCCACCCACCTCCTCGAATTTAAGATGGGATTATGGGAAAACTAGGTAAGGTAGAAGATTGGTTTATTGAGGATAACTTCTACTACATCAAGTTTTTTGGGTGCTTTTTTCCTCCCCATGCTATCCCATGATTCTTACCAGACTGGCTGGTATGTAGAGAAGTGGCCTACCAGACATTAACAGGAGGCATCAAAAAAGAGTTGAAGGAAGCATAGAAAAAGGTATGGTCGACTTTCCCCATTCAGGTTGGCATGTTTTCATTACTGGATTTTGGTCACTCCAATGTGGAGGCTGTGGCTCTGGAATATCTCAAATTGGTTGAAATTGAGTTCAAAAGACATGATCCACGTAGGATTGTGTAAAACCACCTAGCCTATTTCAACATGAAAATATATGTGCACGAAAATTCCTTGTATGATGAAATATTCATGGGAGTTAGGTATTATGAGGAGGTACATGATAGATTCCAAAGCCTTCCCCCAAATCAATAAGCTGTTTTTGTCAGTTTTCAAAAGCACAGGTGAAATAACCTACCCAAGGTACTACAAGGAGAGAAAATAGCCACTCCCCCTTTGCAGGAAGCCAAGACTACATGTTCTGAATCGAGTCAATCTGATCAACACAAATTTGAGAAAACTATGAAGAGCTCGGAGGTATTGACACATAAATTAGAAGCATCATTTTTAGACCAGCTAATCCCCCATGCAAAGACTCAACTCGAAGCCTTCCTAAAACAAGGAAAACGGTGCCTCCTTTATCGCCAACCACCCCTGTTGGCACCTCAAATACAATAGAACAACTGCAATCTATGGATATTGGTACCCACATTACATAATTGAAACCTCTGCAATATAGCCTCAGAAATCCTAATTCTGAAATTATTTTTGTAGATGATCTTACCCCCATCTTACCTAAAGAGATTCCTCCTTCAGATTTCTTCTTTAGTAGAAAACGGAAGGCCATTGTGAAAAGGGAATCACACCAGAAAGATGGAGTGATAACTAAAAGGCAAAGACTAGTTTATAATGGAAATAATCGAGACGATCCAGAATTTGCAAAAGAAGTTGCAGGTTCGTTAGGTGATTTTTCCATGACCAATCAATGGTCTGTGGACAATTTGGCTGAAAGACTACAACAGAAGTGCCTATTGGTAGAGCACTTGCAAATTAAAATACAGGTCATGGAACAGACTATAAGAAGCAAGATGAGTCAAGACTTCGAGCAAACCAGAGCTCATGATTAGCAACAGATCCAACAGCTTCAGGCCAACCTTGAGGAGCTCCATCAGAGTTCAAAAACCAACCGAGGAATGGTCACTCAACATGATGGATTAATAAAACAACTGCAAGATAGGTTGAAACTAACCGAAGCTACCTTGATAGATATCTTGGCCTTCCAAACTCAAGAACTGGAAATAAGTGAGAAGTTGTAAATTTCCCAGCAGGACCTTTTTCTAAAGGTTGATTCTAGCCAAAAGTGTTACCAGGAAGTAGACCTTTCTTTGAAGGACATCTATGTCAAGGAAAGAGAAGCTCGCTCAACCCAGGATGGGTTTCAAGAAGCTATCATATTGGTGCACAAAGATAATGTCTATGATTTTCCTCTGCTCTCTCCTTCCAAACAATTACGAGGTGATATGGCCCTGAATCTCTAGGAAACAAATTTGGCAGAAAGCAAAATATTAGACAAGGAGGTAAAGGATTTTTTGCTGGAAGCATTGTCATCATTAGATAAGAAGCTAATTGAGTTTGAAGGAAGTAATATCTCGGAAGCCTTGGGGAAAATTGATATTGAAATGAACCAACAGAATTCTAGAAAGAGCAAGGAAGAAACTCTAACATCCATTCAAGAAATGATACAAATTGATATTATTAGGATCAATAAGTGGCTAGTAATTCCAAGCTCATAAATACAAGCCACAACTCGGGAAATAAAAAGGATCCAAGAAAAGATGCCTCAGGTAGAGAGGCGATTATTCACTTTTGAGGTAAATGAAACAATTGAGCCCTCAAAGTTCATAGTGGAATTATTGAATAGATGCAACCAATGTATTGAACATGGGAAATAAAGCACACCTGGAAGAAAATAAGGAAACATGCACAATGCCCCTTCTTTTTACCCTCCCTACCTTTCACCTTCCTACAACCACTTATCTCATTCATTCACATTCTAATCCTCACGTATCCCTAATTCATCATCATACACCTATTCCATTGTCATCCTTCCCACAAACAATTACTTTTTATTATGCCCGATATACATTCCTTGACGAACCATGCAGTGCTACTCATATGATTGTCATTCTTCCCTAATCCCGACTGTGTCTCATTGCATTGTTGAACATATCTGGAGGGACAGATGGCAACATATAAAAACGAACAAGAAAATATTTTGAATTATTAAGGAGGATAGACAACAACTATGTCCAACCTAAAGGACTAAATAAAAGAGGCGTTTTTTTCCAAGTAGATGAAGAGACAGAGGAGAACACCAGCAGAGTTCATTAGATTCTACATACTATTGTCTTATTCAAATATATGTTATTTTTGTTGTAAGAAATCCAACCGTTTTGAATTGTGACATTTTTTGTATAAAAACATAGATTCAAGATCTATTCAAGGCTACTTCTTGCCAAATGTAATAGATAAAAATCTCCTTTTTTAGTATTAATACAAGTGCAGATAGAGATTCTAATTTCCCTTTAGTTTGAGTTGTGTGTTTCTTCTATATTTCTGAATTTCTGAATTCCCTTATGTAATTCCTTGATAAGTGATTAATTGCAATTTAGTATCACAACTATTTTAATCACATTGTATCAACAATTCACTAAGTAGTTTTTCCTCTATATTTACTGTAAATCAAGACCTACAAGATGTTTGAATTACTGCATTTCATATCCTGTTCAAGGGTGCAGTTTCTACTTTTCTTCCACTGCAAACAAGGTGCGACTCATCTGCATTTGATTCCTATCTTTTTTTAACAGTTTTGTAAGTTTCCTTCACACCATTTGATATTACAATTGTGACTCAGAAAACAAAATACAACCTTTGTATTGTCCTATTATTAATTTCATTTAAGGATCATCTCTTATATAACTAAAGGTAGAAAGATCACTCTTTTAAAACATTCTCTTTAAACATTTCTGATGCCTGACATTACTCTTTAATCCTTAAGTTTAATCTCAGGAACAACATCTTTTTTGCATCATTGTTGGGGAGGAAGAAACGAAGTTATTTTCTCTGGGAAAATGTCAATTTAAAATTCTATATTTGATTGTGAACAAAGGTTGAATACATAAGTAAGTCTTATTTTTATTTTTCACTTGGGGACTCCACCGTATACAAAACTGTAATTTGGTCAAAAGAATACCAGAAAAAATCCAAATGATAAGCAGACCACACCAATGTCAAATCCCAAAAAGTTTTTGAAGCCAAAGGGATACCTCAAATCTACTACTGCATCAACAGGTAAATTATATCAACCCAAATTGACACAAGTAAATTCCAAGGGTTCCAATTGAAGAGCTAACCCCTAACAAAAGTATTAAACAGATTCATTCTGCAGAGACATCAACTAGTGAACATGTGGATAAACTCGAAACTCCAAAGGTGAGCATTACCAAGATAAAGGTTGAGATTGACTTGACAAATAATTTTACCAACGAGAACAAACATCCCATTCAATACCTGTCTTCATTGACACTCTGTCAGTTCTCTCCTTTCCCTCAGTGAAGGTTACAGTTTCATGGAACTCTGAAGAGTATTCATTTTCACCCTAATTCATCCCCGATCATCTATCCTAAATATACATCTTATAAATATGAGGAAACTAGCCCAAGTTTTCCTTCTCCTCCTCATATATATTTTCCATTTCCTAGCGGTCTTTTTCCGGAACTTCCTTCGCCACATCCCGAAGTAGTTGAAAGGTCACCACTTCAGTCCCTCAAGGTTTTTGAAAATCCCCTCTTCAACTCCTGAAGTTCATCTTCTATACTTCCAATCATTGGTGTTGGTGGCACCGAAGGTGAAGGAGCAAGTGGAAAAGTTCAAGGAAAAGCTCTGCCTCCTAGAATATTTTCCAAGGTAGCTGCCAGATACGCTCCCTTGGTCCTCCCTGCAATCCTTCATGATTTGCCCGAAAATTATATGAAAAACCTACCAAAATTCATGGGAGAAGGAGATCTAACTGTGACTGAACACATGGCCTTTTTCTATCAGTTTATTGATATCCTTGGCATCAAACACAAGGATTTTTAGTCAAGGTTGTTAGTACAAACCTTTGAAGGACAAGTGAGAACCTAGTTCATAGGACACCCTGTAGGTTCCATACGATCATATGATGAACTAGAAAATTCTTTCCTAAGACAGTGGGGCGAGAAAAAGGACCATCTCTACTATTTAACCGAATTTGGGGCTTTAAGAAAAAAGAATTCTGAATCAGTCCTTAAATTTACTCAGAGTTTCAAAAAACTGTATAAAAAAATCCGAGCCGAAGTCAAACCTTCTCAACCTACGGAAAAAGTAACTTTTGCAGGGGATTTTCAACCTGACTTTTCCCTCCTCTTAAGAGAAAGAAGATCTGCCACTCTAGCAGGAATGCAAAATGATGTCATAGAAATCGAATCTAATATGATGGAATCCAAGAAATTTAAAAATAAGGTTGAGATGGGAACAAGAGAACCTAGGTGTTTCAAAGAACTGGAAGGACCATCTAGATCTGAGAAGTCCATCGAAGAGAAAATGGATGAAATGGCCAAGATAATTAAATATTTATCAAACAAGATATCCACAATGGAATTAGATCAAGCCAAACCTGATACTTACGTTAGGAATCGGTTCAATAGAAACCCTAATCCCCAGATGCAACAAAGACAAATAGAAAATGAAGATCAAAAGATCCAAGCCCCGTTTAAAACTAAAAATTTTATGTAGAGGGATGATATGCAAAATTATGAGGAGTTAGAAGAATATCTGAACAACCTTAGCGATGACGATCTTGAGCCACATTTAACCAGGTAGGATTATGAGAAGTATTTAGACCTAGAATCCATGTTTAATAATGAGGAAAACATTAATAATCTGGGAGACTCTGCCTATCAATGGCTCGCCTACTCAATAATGACCGAACTCCAACAAAAGTATGATTTGAGGCCCAGAGAAAAAAATCCTACAAATGTTCCACCAAAAAATATTTTGTCGCGAAGTAAAATGAATGAGGCAGGAGTTATTAAACCACCAACTGAAACACAATTTGTCCGAACAAAACCAATTGAAACAAGAACAATGCAAACTAAAAAACCGGAAAATACAGAAGAATAAATTCCAACCAGATAAATCAAAAAAACAATTGGAGGTTTCAGTTTAGAAAACGAACTTAATAAAATTAAAATCCCCATGCCTCTGGTTAAACTTGAAAAAAACCCGATTTTAAAAAGAAAATTGCTAAGGTGATAAATTTTTATGATGTTGAATGTCATGCAGATGTTATTAATCTGCAATATGAAAGACCTACGATCATGTTCGGTCCACACATCGAAAACACTAAAGATTTTGTTGCTCCATTTTATATTACACTAATTGTACATGACCACTTACTCCACAATTGTATGTTAGATTATGGGGCCTATCATAATTTAATGCCTAATATTATCATGGAGAAGTTAGGCCTTGAAATTACTAGACCTTATCAAGACTTGTACTTGTTTGATTCCAGAAAAGTTAAGTGTCTAGGAATGATTAAAGATTTGGTAGTAAATCTTGCTCAGATCCCTGTAAAAAGTATCCTTATGGATGTGGTCATTGTTGACGTCCCTGCCAAGTATGGAATGTTTCTATCTAGGTCTTAGGGTGCCAAATTAGGATTACCAGTTCAGTTGGACATGACTTACGCTACGATCCCAATTTTCGGTGGACAATTCACACAACTGTATAGAGAAACTAGACCAACGTATATTGTAAGTGACCCACAAAACCCCAATAATTACCCGGTCTATGTTGTTGATCAGGACTTATGGAATTGTATATTATATATAGAAGACAATTTCGAAGAATGTACAAAAGAATAAAATAAAAAATTAGAAATAACAAAGAGAAATGTAAATAGTACGAAAGGAATGTGGAAAATATTCTTCAATGGTGCCTCATCCTGTGAAGGAGCAGGAGCCAGAGTTTTATTCGTGGCACCAGGCGATGAGTATGTTATTCCCTTCTATTATAAGTTACAATGGGATATCGATTATACAAATAATGTCTGTGAATATGAAGCTCTGGTTTTAGGATTAGAAGCTGCTAGGAAGTAAAAAATCAAACATCTAATAGTTTATGGTGATGCAGAGCTTATTGTAAAACAAGTGAAACAACAGTATCAAGCTAAGCACCCAAGGTTGAGATCATACATGAATTGCGCCTGCGATCTTATAGAGAATTTATTCTCATATTTTAACATACACTCTATTCCCATAATGGAGAACCAACAAGTTGATTCCTTGGCCAAGGCTGTTGTGACCTTCATACCGCCCATTGTCTTGAAACTGAAGTATCACATCGAAATGAGACACAGACCCTCGATCTCGAACAATGTTCAACACTAGCAAATGTTCAAGGATGACAAACAAATTAAACAGTTTCTAGAGATGATTGATGAGTTTTTTGAAACTCACATAGATCAGGAAAACCAAAATGATCCTGCTTGGGTTATGCAAGAAGGAGAGAGCCCAGAAAAATTCCAAGACAAGATCGTGAACAACCGTTTTCTCATGCTTAAGAACAATCAGATTCTCAGAGGCTTGATTCCCTTAGAAAGATTGTTTGACCAGGATGGAATTCCCTTAAAGTCTACTTTACGTCCTCAACCCAAGGAAGTTGAAGAGTGTAATGTAGGAACTAACTAAGATCCAAAAATGGTCAAGATATCAAAATACCTTCCGGCCCAAATGCAAAGTAAGTACGATGAATTTCTTAGGAAGTATAAGGATTTTTTTTCTTGGTCTTATGATCTAAAAACTTATGATACCTCTGTTATTGAACATAAGATTCCTCTAAGACATGGTATTAAACCTTTCGGATAGAAACTCAAACAGATAAACCCTATTCTCCTACTAGTGATAGAAAGGGAATTCAAGAAACTTCTCGATGAAAAAATTATCATTCCACTCGGGTATTCTGAATGGGTAATGAATTTAGTCCCCGTCAAAAAGAAAAATGGAGAAATAAGGCTCTCTGTAGATTTCAAAAACTCAAATCGGTCATCCCTCAAAGACAACCACCCACTCTCGAAAATGGATCATGTTTTAGAAAAGGTAGTTGGGGATAAAAAGATGTCCATGATTGATAGTTTTTCCAGAAACAATCAAATTGTTTTCCATGAAGACGACAAAGAAAAGACTGTGTTTACCACTCCATGGGGAAATTTTTTGTCCGATAAAATACCATTTGGTTTGATGAATGCAGGGGCTACTTTCGAGAGAGAGATGGACATCATGTTCTTCGGTGAGAAAGACAAATTTGTTGTTATTTATCTCAATGCTTTGACGGTTTTTTCTAACTCTGATGCAGAACATCTGTTACACCTCAAGTAGACCTTCGAAAAATGCAGAAAGTTCGATTTGTCTCTTAATCCTAAGAAATCACATTTCTCTATGTAAGAAGGTAAGTTATTGGGTCATATAATGTCAAAATAAGGAATTAAGGTTGACCCTAAATGAGTTGAGGCTATAGAAACGATTAATATTCCTAGGAACATAAAAGAAATTCAATTTTTTTTAGGAAAGATCAACTTTTTGAGAAGATTTTGTTGGTTGTGGAGCCTGATTATCTTCCTGATTCAGTGGTCTTTTACTTTCAGCCATGTTTATACACCATGAAGTATTTACACCCCAGAAGTATGTACACTCTTCCACGTGGGGGAGTGCAGAGGGGGAGTACGCCCTCTGTGGGATCTGGGGGGGCTATCCCCCCAGCTGGGAGGTTTGGGGGAAACTGGGCCCCTAGCGAGGGATCGGGGGTGAATCCCCCAAAGGAAAAATTGCCTTGTAAATGTTTATTGTAATTTTATTGAAAATTTGGACCGTTCATTATAAGGTCGTAGATCTAATGGTAGTGAGTATGTTAGGGTTTTTATGCCTTGAAGGCAACCCTCTTTTACGAGGGAAATATATTGTGGCTATGGTTGATGGAAAATATTGTATTTTGATATAGGAGATTGTGAGAGAAAGAAGAGGAAGTTAAAATGGGTTTGTTGTAGGTTGTATCCCTTCATATGTTGGATAATAATAAAGGAAGGACCTGGAAATTTCTCTGGTGGACATAGCCCACACTGGGTGAACCATGTAAATCTGTGTCTCTATTGTATTTTGTATCTTCTGTGTTTTGTTTCCGCATTTTTTTTATTTTATTGCTACACGGTCCTATTTTTCTAACAACTGGTATCAGAGCGAAAGGTAACTCACAGGAAAACAGGGTTCCTGGTTCAAGTGGGAGAAATGTCGGAAGATGGAAAGTTTAGGGTCGAGAAATTTAAGGGCAAAAACTACCAGTTATGGAAGATGCAGATGGAAGACTATTTATATCAGAAGGATCTATTCCTACCATTGGGCGGAATAGAAAAGAAGCTAGTGGCTACAAAGGACAAAGAATGGGAGATTCTTGATAGAAAGGCTCTAGGAACAATACAGCTGAGCCTGGCAACGTTGGTGGCTTTCAATATTTCGAAAGAAAAGACAACGAAGGGTTTGATGGACGCATTGGCCAAATTGTATTAAAAACCCTCGGTGTCCAATAAGGTATTTCTAATGAAGATATTATTTAATATGAAGATGTCGGAAGGTGGGTCTATTGCAGATCATTTAAATGATTTTAATATGGTTACTAATCAACTAAGTTCTGTA